>JAQHUG010000012.1:1677284-1793643 GCA_028555095.1 Dicrostonyx torquatus | reverse complement strand
TGCTGCACGGGCCTTTCTCCTCCGGTGGGGGTGGCTAGGTCAGATGCCCTCTCCAAGGGCTTACCTCAGTCAAAAGGGCCGAGTTCTCCTCCGGTGGGGGTGGCTAGATCCGAAGCCCTCTCCAAGGGCCTGCCGTCTGTTTTATAAGACAAGGAAAGCTGCTGTCTTGTGGCCAGTAAATGGTACAGTCAGGATTTGAGCATGGAGCTGACCCCACACCTATGCCCTTTCCACACCGCCTGTATCCTGCCTTAAAGGAGAGCCAGTGTACCTGTGAGGGGTGGGACTGGGAAAAGGCAGCATGGGTGTTGGAGTTCTTAAAAACGATGGAGGAGCAAATGGAAAATGGAAACTGGCTAAGATGGGCATGGGGAGACGGAGAGAGGTGGAATCACTGATGTGTTATAAAGGCAGACAAATCACCAAATACCAGCATTCCACACCTTTATATTCATATTTGTTTTGTAAAATTTTAATACTGTTTTTATTTGTATGAATGTTTTGGCTGTATCTATATACAGTGTTTCTATATGCCTGGTGCCCATGGAGGCCAGCAGTGGCACCAGTTCCCCTGTAACTGGAGCTAAGGAAGGTTGTGAACTGTCATGTGGCTGCTGGGAACTCAATCCATGTCCTCTGCAAGAGCACCAAGTGCTCTCAACCGCTGACCCATTTCTCTGGCCCTTAGAGCATTTACTGTCATGGAAGCTGTGCTCTCAAGGTTCTGTGACGAAAGCAAAGCTTGGTATTGAGGCGAAGTGAGGCCTTAGCTGTCTGTCTCAGTAGAGAGAGAGTTCAGGAAGTGGCATTGACCTGAAGGAAAACCTTGGGGATGTAGGCCAAATGTCAGGAAAGGGTTAGACAGGAAAGGAGAGGGAGAGAATACAAACAACTGATTGAGAGGCCCTGAAAGCCTTGACTGCTTTCCACAGTACTCCTCAGGTTATTCTATTGCCACCAACACTAATTGTGTATTACACCCATCTCTCCCCATGCACACGCCACTCCTCTGTGGTAATTGTAACGTTGCCTTCTCCTTTCCAGGACTATCCTGTTTCTTTCTCTATGTGGGTATGACTATGTGATTTCCTTTAGTTAGTTCTGTGATTGTAAATAACACACAGAAGGAGGCTGTGAGAGCCAGTGTGTGGCTCAGCATTCTCTTTTCTCCATTGTGATGAAAGTCAGGGTTGGAATGTAGTCACCATACTCCTGGGGTCCTCAGCGAAAATGAGTAGGGCCTTTCTGGTGACTCACAGTGGATACCTAATGAGAAGTAAATGTTCATCATCTCATGCCATAGAGTCTTTGGAGCTGTTACTAAAAAGTGACTGATCCAATAATGGCTGATGTAGATTATAGGTTATGGACAAATTCATATCATATCCAGTCTCTCTGATTCATTCAGTTACTTATCTATCAACCCATCCACTTATTGGGTCTGTGCTGTTTATTAGCCCCTTTTTGTCCAGCTAATGAAGGAAACATATCAGTGAACACTATCATTTCCAGTACAGCAAGCAGAAGTTCTTTTAGCACCTTATGACATCATATATCTAAATCTTCATCTGTATCTATTATATCTATATCTATAATCTATCCAGATCTGTGACAATGGTCCATAGTGGTAGAGGAGGGAGAAGTCACCAGATTAGGATTGATTTTGGAGGTAGTTTGCTGACTGACAGCCAGACATGGGCGATATTGTCACTCTGGAGCTACATCAGTCACTCATGTCCACACCCAGACTGTTTGCATGACACCCTAGCCACACGAAGCTGAAGGGCTGCAGCCCTTCCTCTTGCACATTTAAGGGCCATCATACAACCAGCTATTTTTCTCTCATCACCTTGATTTAATGGTTTCTTGGCAGCTCATGTCTACCTTTGCCTCCTTCTTGGTATTTGTAGACTCCTTCCACCCTCGCACTTGGGTTTGTGAGCAGAGCTCATGCTGATGGTAGTGGAGAGGGACTTTGGGGAGCTTCCACCAGCCACTGCCCTAGAGATCTTCTGAGGAAGCTTCCAACAAGATCCAAGTGCTGTTAACTATTGGATTTTCCTCCTCCACTGGCACCAAGAAGCTTATGGTTGACTTATTTACCTTTTATAAAATTCAAAATCTATCTGTGGGGATTCTCTCCCACAGATAGATTGTAAGAAGAATAGCTATTTCACAGACTAGCTTTAGAATCTGGAGATTTCACTGTTTTTCAGAGAGTCTTACTCAGTTTCCCAGGAGACCTCGAACTCTTGGGAGCACAGGTGCACATCAACACCATTGACTAAAGAGAGAGTCTCACTGGTAGGTTGGAAGTGTGTGGTAAAGGAAACAAAGAGTCAAGGGTGACACCCACATGACAATATTCAAAGGTTTCAGTTGCTGCAATGGCAATGCCAAGAAAAGTGAAGATTTTGGAAGGAAGAAACCAAGTTCTTTCTTGGATCTGCTGAATCTGAACTATACCAGGTGTCATCCAGTGGAAGAGATCCGGTGGACACCTGGTGACCCAGCAGGAGCTACAGATTTGTCTATCAGAATATCAATTTCATTTAAGAGGATGGGAGCAGAGCCAGGTGTGGTGGCACACATCAGTAATCCCAGTACTCAGGAAGGGGAGGTTGGAGGATCAAGGAGTTCAGGGTCAGCCTTGCTATATAATGAGTTCCATGCTAGCCCAGGCTACATGAGCTCTTGCTACTGAAAATCACTAAATAAGGAAACGGATAAAAAAGGTAGGAGGATGAGGCTGGGCAGAGCCCTTCAGAGAGAATGGTTTTACACACCTAATACTTTGTCTTTAAGGAAAGATGGCAGTCTATGGGAAGTGGCCTTTTGCTCTTTTGCCCAAGAGCACATTACAACAGGAAAGACAAAGTGGGGGCTGTAGATTTTATTCATTCATGTATCCAGTTACTCAACCTCTTCTAGCTAGCTGCTGCTGCATTTACCATTTCTTTTAATTTAATTAAACAGACATTTTTGAGCACCCACTGAGTACCCTGGGGTAGTTTTAAGACTCTGCCCTGAAGTTAGAAGGTGGGGATGGGGGTCACCATTCTCTGAGTTCTATATCAGAATCCAGGGCTCACCACAGGTGAGGAGCTGCTCCTGAGGCTGTTCTGACATCCTGGTTTGCAGTAGTGAGTCTCGTTATGTCTGGGCATAGAAGGGTCCTGGTATGACCTGACCACAGACAGTAGATGCTCTCTGGGGCACCAAGAGGGACAGTTACACTATTTAACATGAGATATAATACAAGTGGTTATTAGATAACATACTTTGATTAATTAATTTGTTTATTTTGCCTAATTCAGAGTAAAGACCCTTGGTTGGATCAAGAGAGTGGATGACTTTGGCTCTTGGCTTTTTATATAGCAAGATGTATAGCCTTAGAATTTAGAAACTTTTTTTATACTCCAGAATATGAAACCCCTCTGACCATTCTTGTCTAGTTTGCTCAACCTCTCATAGAAAATGAGTGTCTACTTGAAAGTAGGCCTTTCATAGAAATCTTCAGGTCACAGCTTTATGGCAAAACTATCCATCACAAGAAAGTAATGGGTAGCTTGCTCACTGGCTTTGATCAGCCTCTGAGCCTCTGAGCCTCTGGCCACGTGCTCATCTTCCTTTTCTGGCCTTAAGGGTGCGTGTTGCCACATGCTGCCCCCTGCTTCCCACCTGGGCACTTCATTCAGCTCCTCATCTGGATCCCTGAAGAGCTGGAGCTTCTCAACCCGACTGCCTTCATGAAGGGCCTCTCTCATGGTTTAGCTTCATCTTTAAAAAGGAAAATGGTGGCTCATGAGGGGGAATTAGACACAAGGTTGGGGAATTATCAGTAGTTTCAGTACAAAGTATAAATTTATATATTAGATCATTTTTTTATTCTTCTCTGATACAATACATCCCAACTACAGTTTCCTATCTCTCCACTCCTTCCAGTATCCTCCCCGCCTCACACCTACCCCAAATCCACTTCTATCCTGTTTTCTTTTTTAAAAAAATATTTATTTATTTATTATGTATACAATATTCTGTCTGTGTATATGCCTGCAGGCCAGAAGAGGGCACCAGATCTCATTACAGATGGTTGTGAGCCACCATGTGGTTACTGGGAGTTGAACTCAGGACCTTTGGAAGAGCAGGCAATGCTCTTAACCTCTGAGCCTCTCTCCAGCCCCTATCCTGTTTTCTTTCAGAAAAGAGCAGGCTTCCTAGGGATATCAACTGAACACAGTGTAACAAGTTACAATGAAACTAGGAAACCCTGTCATATCAGGACTGAGTAGAAGGAAAAGGGTCCTAAGGGCAATCAAAGAGTCAGAGAGCCCTCCCCAAGGTTAGGAGTTTCACAAAACCACCAAGCTACACACTATGACATATATGCAGAGGACCTAACACAGACCCATACAGGCTCCATGGATGTTGCTTCATACTCTGTGGACACTTATGAGCCCTGCTTAGTTGATTCTGTAGGCTGTGTTCTCCTAGTGTTCTTGATACCTCTGGCTCCTACAATTCTTCATCATCCTCCTTTTCTTTGGGATTTCCCAGGTTCTCAGGAGAGGGACCCAATGGAGATGTCCAATATGGGCTTTCTTTCTCCTCCTAATGTTTGGTTGTGGGTCTGCATCTGCTCCCATCAACTACCAGAGAAAGCTTCTCTGATGACAATTGGGCTATGCATGGATCTCTGAGTATAGCAGAATATTATTAGGAAGCATTTTATTGATTTTTTAATCTCCCAGTTCTCTCCAGCCTCCGGTATATTAGATCTTTCTTATTCAAGTGATTTAAAAGACACACTTTTGGGGTGGGGAGATTGCTCAGTGAGTAAAGTGTCTGCTGCATGAGTAAGGTGACCTGGGTTCAGATTCCTTAGCAACCATGTAAAAGTCAGGGGCAGCATTGTGCATTTATAACTTCAATGCTAAGTGAGAGGAGACAGGCAGAACTTGGGGTCTTGTTGGCTCAAATGGCAAGCTCCAGGTTCAGTGAGAGAGACTCTGAAAATGGGGTGGAGAGTAGTGGAGGAGGATACTTGATGCCCACCTCTGCCCTCTAGGTGTGTGTATGTGCACAGACACTCTTATTTCTTATTGTTAGTGCTGGCCACAGTTTCAGTCAGCAGTTATAGATCATCCAGTTCTTTTTAAAAAGTCTTTTATGGATTTATGCCCAATTTCTAAGACTAATCTTTACCTGAGATAGTTCCCTTCATCTGTCCATTTTTTCACTCATTGATCTATTTGCCAGGTGTTTCTTGAGTGTCTGTTTTGTGTATAGTACATTACTTGGGTTCTAGCAACAAAGAAGGCATTGCTCTTGCCCTCATGAAGCTAAGAGCTCAGAGAGGAGAGAGCCTTACCAAGCACCCCTGTGTGGTTGGCATTCTGGCTTGGCTGCTGGGGTCCACATTATCTAGATGACCACTAGGCTTCCCTTGTTAAGAGGAGAGACTTGAAGTGAATGCCTAGCTCTGAGAAACAGGCTTCAGCATGATGTTTCATTTGCCCCACCCTGCTGGCAACCCCCTTGATACACTAGTTTCCTCCCAGTGTTGGGCCCTGCTTTGTTCTTGGGTAACTCCTTCCAGACACCCACTATGATTGTCAGCCCAAGTCCAGGAATTCTGTTTCCTGTTGCTAGGATGCTCACACAGCCAAGTTCTTCTGAGTATTTTCTGACCCTTCCCACTAATTGCACCCCACACCCCTAACTTACTAATGTTCTTTACCTCTGTAATTCTCCATTGGTCACCATCTTTGCACACATCTCCTACACACCTAACTCTGAGCAGGGCTAATTGATGTTCTAGCTGCTTCCTGAACTTGTAAATGGAAACACTTTCCTTCTCCATTGTTTCTGTATTTACTGTAGTCTGTTGCGGCACTCATCTGGCTCTGGCTAGCTCAGAGTTTCTCCTCATTCTACTCACTTAACTGGAGGAGTGCTGCTTATTGGCTTGCTCCTCATGGTTTGCTCAGCCTGCTTCATTATAGCATCCAGGACCACCAGCCCAGGGGTGATGATTAATCAAGAAGATGAACCACAGGCTTGCATACAGGCAAATCTTAAAGCATTTCTCAATTGCGAGCCCCTCTTCCAAAATGACCCTAGCTCTGTCAAGTTGACATTAAAATTAGCAAGGACAGTTGCCTAGCTTTAAACCAGGAAGAAGAGGGATCCAAATCCCCAGGTCTTGTCATCATTGCACATTTCTGTTCAGAAAGTAGATATGACAAATGGAGTCAGTGACCCTTTAATAAAACATACATACACTTAAAATGATGATCCATAGCAGCCTGCATGATCTGGCCTTTCTTCACTCATCAATGTCCACCACTTCTTTCCCTAGCTCTTCTTTTGTCCATCTGCCCATCTGTTGCCTCCTAGAAGCTGTTAAACTCTTGGTTGTTGAAGGGGGCTGCTTGTTTGTCCTGGCTGCTCAGAATGGAAATAATCACAGAGAAACTGTATTAATCAAATCACTGCTTGGCCCATTAGCTCTAGCTTCTTATTGGCTAACTCTTACATAATAATTTAACCAATTTCTATTAATCTGTGTATCGCCACGTGGCTGTGGCTTACTGGCTAAAGTTCCAGCCTCTGTCTCCAGTGGGGCTTCATGGCTTCTCCCTGACTCCACCTTCCTCCTCCCAGAATTCAGTTTAGTTTTCTTTTCCCTGCCTAGCTAAGTTTTACCCTATCAGGCTGAGCCAGTTTCTTTATTAACCAATGGTATTCACAGCATACAGAGGAGAAATCCCACATCACTAGGTCACTCTGGGTCTTCATGTCAATGCTCTCTTCCTGTCACTTGTCATGATGGCTCCTTTTCATCCTTCAGGTCTGATTTCAAAGTCAATGTTTTTCAGGGAAACCATTTTTACCCTCTCTTACTGGGAGCTCATCCATTATTTTCTCCTTACTTCTTATCCCTTATCAAAATTTATAATTATTTTACTTGTTGAATTCCTTGATACCCTAGCCATTCAGTTAATTTAATTAAAAATTTCCTTTATTCAGAAAACATCTACTAAAGGAAGATACACTTTCGGGCACTGAAGTCTCGGCAGTGAGCGGAATAGACACAGAGCTTTCCGCAATGGATCTTTAGCTGAGATTTTAAAGCATCACTCCAAGGGTTTTGGCTTGAGTAACTGGAAGAATGGTGTTACCTTTAGCTGAGATGAAGATGAGAACATGTTCAGAGGCCAAAAAAAATGGATTTCTTTATTCTCTTTGGCAGTTAAAAGTGAGATACCCTTTCAGCAGTGAAGTGGAGATGTCACCTAAGCAGTAGCATATGAGTCTCCAGAGCTCAGGGGAGCAGCTGGGAATAATCCAAACATTTTCTGTGACATTAGATATGTGACCCTGGAGAGTGACACACTTAGATAAGAGATCTGCAACCTCCACCTCCACCACATAGAGAGAAAGAAACAGAGATGGCCGGAAAGGTAGAAGGCAGTCCTGGAAGGCAATGGAAGAAGGCATTTTAAGGACAGTGGTTCAGTGGAATCCTGTCACAAGGCTGAGTACATTGAGCAGTGAAACTTGCCCTTTGGGACTTTCTGGATAAGATGATGGACTAGAAACCACATTTTAATGAGTGGCTTGTTACAGTTTGGGAAACAAAGGGTACAGCGATATTTTATCACCCTATCAACTACTTCTCCAGTCTCTGAATCTTCTTGATCAACACTCCAGCAAAGCTCCTCTACCGCTGGATCCATGAACTTTCTTTATGCTTAGACCAGCTTTGCTGCAGAGCCTGCAACCAGCACAGCCCATGCCATTGCTGTAGGTGCCTTGTACCCCAGGCCAACTGGCTGTCGCAGATCCTTACAAAAGCTTCACAAGTAGGGATTCCATAGAAGGCATTGCCAGCAATGACTGCCAGGGCTACCTTTAGCAGCCCAATTGGGGAAGGCAGAGCTGTGGGAGCTTAACAAAATCCCTAAACAGTGCTTTGGGCACCACGCAGTCATCAGCTGCTCTCAACCTGGTGGGAACACAACTGTGGCTGGGTAGAATTTGCCCTCTTTACTCACCCAGTTCAGAGAAAAGAGAAGAAAAAGACCAGTAAAAATCAACATGAGCACAACCCCGGTGAGGACTGAGGACCAGAGAGACTGAGACAATATTCAGGCTGGAGAGTCCACCCAGCTTTCCTTCCCTACTCCAGTTGCTGCTTATCTGCCAGAGATTCCATTATTGTCCATCTCCATGGAGCTTTCCTTCTTCGCTAGAGTGATTTCTTATTTATATGGTAGTAGGTCATCATAGCAGGCCAACACTATTTCCCCTCTGTTCCCACCATTTACTATGTCTTTTGCTCTCATACTCTTCTTTCCTTTTTCTGTTTTGTTTCATATCTCCTCCTCCCCTGTATCCATTCCTCCTCCTGTTACTCTCCCATCGCCCAGGGGCTGACCTGCTGTAGGCATATGCCTATATACTTTACCCGTTCTCTTTAGTCTATTGTTAACCAAACCCTTCACCTATCCATCCAGTTTTTCCATCTCAAGTATACCTGCTTCTCTGAATGTTGATTTCCTCTCCTTCCCATCTAACAACCTAACACTTATCACTAGCGTGGCTGTGACTATTTACCATTTTGTCTTTTCTTTTTCTTTCATACTAACACATTAGTATACACGGTGTTTTCAGGGTCCCCTTTCTTCCTAAATCAGCTCATACTTACCAAGTGTAGTTTGTAGTCGCCTGTACTCTGTTGTTACAGTAGGTTAACTGTAGGATAGTGCTTGTTGCTGCAGACTGGAGATAAGACTCTGGCTCCTGGAACACCAGTGTAACAGACAAGAGTATCACTACAGCTGGACTACCACCTCATCTCTTCTGATCATTCTACCATGCCCACTGGAAAAAGAAGAGCTGATAGAAATTAACACCAAAATCAGAAGAAGAGCAGCACCAGCAACAATAATAACAATAACAAATCTTAACCAATGATCTAACCCCAGATGGGCAAATCTCAGCACAAAAACAAAACATTAAAATCCAAGACAATTTGTGTCCTCCCCAAATTGCCAATCTCACAGAAATGACCATTGATCAAAATGACCTAGACAAAGCTGGCACACTAGCTGAGAGTTTACATGCTTAATAATAAGTAGGAGGTAGAGAGAGCTAAATGACATGGGCTTTTGAAACCTCAAAACCTGCTTCCAATGATGCACCTCTTCCAACAAAGCCACACCTCCTAATCCTTCTCAAACAGTTTCACCAAATGGGGACCATGTATTCAAATATATGATCTTTCAAACCACCACACACACCTTGTGTAGATACATCTCTAGATGAGTATAGACCATGTGACTAAGAACTTGGATTGTTTACATTTGAGGTTCAAATATATATAAGTATAAAGTTACAAGGGTTATAGAGTAGGGGATATTGAAACTAGATTACAAAGAGGAAGAGGAAGCTCCTGATAGAAAACATTACCAAATGTGAGAAAAGATTATATTGATTAACTGGGTTTGATGTTAAAGAAAATTGTTATTTAAAAAAAAAAAAGAAAAAGAACATTAGTTGTTGGCTTAGTGTAAAGCTCTTCTTGGCCTCCTTTACCCTGGTTCTGATGATAAAGTCCAAGCTACTTCATTACGTTTGACCGTAAGCTTTAATGTGTTTCTGTGAGTGTATGCATGCGTATGTACACACGCACACATGTAAAAGCACACACATTTTTTTTTGATTGCTCTTCAACCTCATTTTTTTTTCAAGACAGGGTTTCTCTGTAACTTTGGACCCTGTCCTGGAACTAGCTCTTGTAGACCAGGCTGGCCCCAAACTCACAGAGATCTGCCTGCCTCTGCCTCCCAAGTGCTGTGATTAAAGGCGTGCACCACCACTGCCTGGCTCCACCTCATTATTTGAATAAGGGATTTTCAGTTAAGTCCAGAGCTCTCCAATACAGTTAAACAGCCATCTTGCTTTGGAAATCCTGTCTATTGCTGGAACTGCAGGCAGTCTTCCACGCCCACCTGATGTTTGCATGGGGTCTGGGAATCTGAATCCCTATGCTTGTGTAGCAAGCACTTTAACCACTGAGCCAGTTTCCAATACAGCGGTTAACTGACTGTCAACTTGAATGAGTAAAAAATGAGTTAAAAATCACCTAAGAGATTAATAATGTCTATGGGTATATGTCCATGAGGACATTTCCAGTGAAGATTATATTATGACCTAAACAATAGGTCCATCTATTGGTAGATACAAAATTTGAGATGCGGAAGGTGTGGCCTGGTTGGAGGAATCAGGCGCTAGGATAGGTCTTTGAAGGATGCATCTTGCCCTGACCTTTTCTGGCTTCACTGTGCTTTCTGTGAAATGAACATCCTCCCCTTCCACATGCTCCTACCACCATGAAGTTTTGTTTCGCCATGGGCCTAAAACCTCTGGAGACAAGGACTGTGATTGAAATCTATAAAACCACGAGCTAAAGTGAATCTTCCCTTCATATAAGCTGTTTCTATCATGTCAGAGTGATGGTAAGAATAATACCATATCCTTAAAGAGCCAACGACTGCATGGTGCTGCTAAAGTTGAGCAAAAGGCTAATCTGTATCTAACCTGAAAAACCACCTCCTTTGGGACAAGTTTTCATAGTTCTCAAAAGTACCATGCAACCTTCCAAAAGAGGAAAGCAACTAATAATTTTATTCAGTTATGGTGCCTAAGAACGACATCAAGAACCAGCATGGCTCAACAACTCTAAGGGTGCACTAGTGTCGTGCATACCTTGGTGGTAACCAACAACTCTCTAACTGAAGGTCTGGTCAACAAGAGGAAAATCATGCCTGGTATTGAAGTCTTGTCAACTACCCAGGGGTAGTGCAGTTATGAATCTTGATGATAACCTGTAACCACCACTTTACTAAGACAGCATAATTCCTAACTACATTCTAATATTTATTTTTATATCCACAGATAAGTATGGTTCTCAACCCTCATCAAAGAAACTTCTCTTTGAAAAAATGAAGACCATTCAGAAATCCACAACCAATATTATAACTCTGAAAACTAAAAATTATTTTTTAAAAGTTTCTTAAAAGAAAGGCACATCCTCTATGAGAGAGAGAGAGAGAGAGAGAGAGAGAGAGAGGAAGGAGAAGAGAGAGGGAGAATTCTGGAGAGGAGTCCTGTAGACCTGAGCAAAGATGCTAAGATATTCTAAGTATTGAGGCATCAGAGAGCACTAGGGGCCTGAGATGTGTGACAATTGACCCAGGCAACAATCAAAGATCAATTTCCCATATAGCAGCACACATATAGAGACACTAATATAGATCAGCAGTGTAGATGGACTGCTTCTTGGGGTTAGAGACAAATGCTGGGGAACTATCCAAGGCCAGAGTCCTTCCTCACTCTGGTGAAGTTTAAAGAAGTAAAGTGAACATGTCAATAAATGTGTGTTCATTGGGAAGCTGTGCAACAGAGAGTGTATTTTTCCCCAGGTTCTGAGAAGACCATATAGGACTGCCATAGTGGCTTGAGGATACCTTTAAAGGAGCTAGCTACTCATCTCCCTTGAATCTGCAGAACATTGTTTGGCTGTTGTTCTCACGTTTCCAATGAGGCCTTATTAGCCCAGGATGCTTGAAGGCTTCCATGAGGCTTCTTTGTCCAATGACTCAACAATATGTAACATGCCCAGCACTGGAGGCTTTACTTGGTGGCATGAGACCTGCAGCTTTATCATGTTTGTGTTCCAGGTGAGAAGAAAGAGTGGCTAACAGGGCAACACCAAGGGCAAACTGTGTGAGATAAGTGTCACTTGATAAAGGAGCTGTCCCAGAAGACTTGCCAGGGAATGTTTAACATCTCATTGGTTGGAGCTGTGTGAGCTGACTGTCACTAGAGAAATCAGAAGATGTTTGTAACTATACAGTAAGAGATGAAACAGAGATTTTCAGTGAGTAAAACTGACAAGCTTTGGTAACTACTGAGATATTTGGAGGCGGGATCTAGGTAGTTTAGAAACACTTCTGGGCTTCCCACTGCTAATTAACATGTGGAACCCCAGCATAGGTGCAGGTGTATAGTTTAGAATTTGACTGGTTTGAGCCCAGGAACTGGGATTTTAATATATCCTCGGCTACCATCCCTTCCATTACCTCATAGACACATCCAAAACTCTTATAGAGCCCAGATTTCCAGCTGATAATCTTTGAAGCCACTGGTTTTTCTCCCCTCTTCCACCTATGAAGTTCACTTTGCTTCTGGAACGTCCCAAGTGATGAGGAATGCCAGGGTTCAGGGAGGGCATGGAGTGAGTGTTGACCTCTTTTCAACTGTTCTTCCTCTGAGACCTGTTTAGTGCTTGGCCGGTATATTCTGTTTCTCTTGTCACTGTAACAAATCACTACATTTATTGGCTTAAGGCAACATAAGCTTATTGCCTTACTATTCTAGTGTTGGTAACTCTAAGGTCACGGTGTTAGGGATATTTTCCCTCTGGAGTTCTTAGGAGCCCATCTCCTAAGCTATTTAGGTTTCTAAAGGCTACCTATATTTCTCGGCTCATAAACCTTCCCTCACGCTCCTCTAACCTTTCTCCTTCATCACAACTTGTACCTGTAGACTCTGTCGTTATTGCTTCTGGCACATAAGGATCCTTATCATTGCATTGGACCTACCTGGATAACTAGGGTCCTGTCTCCCTCTCAGAACCCTTTACCAGGGCACATTTCCCAACTTCCTTTAACTATTTAAGGTAATGCCAGGGTCTTAATGATTGTGCCTCTTCCTGACCTAGAATCATAAATTCAAACCACCCCCTAATGTGGTGATATTAAGAAGTGGGCATTTGGAAAGACCCGTGGGGGACTCATCTGTAAGAGTGGGATTAGTGTGCTCATAGAAGAGGTCTGAGAGAACTTGTTCACCTTTTCATCGTATGAGGATGCAACAAGAAGGTGCCATCTACAAGGCAGGGGAAGAACCCTCGACAGACCCCACGTCTATGGAAACATGGTGAAAATTATTCTCCCAACTATGATCAATCAATCTGATGTTTATAAATTAAACAATCCAAACTAGTTTATAGCAGCTTAAAGGTGCCAAAACTGGTAACACACTTACAGGATTAGGTTGTGAATATTTGGAGCTGGAGCCTTATTCTGCCTGTCCGAGCTAAGAATGGTCACTGATATGTGCTTGGATTCCTGCTGATGGACAGGGAATAGTCCTTGCCCTTAGAGAGCTCACAGCTTAGGGGAGAAGGCATAGAAATATATAGTAAGTTCCACAGCATGGGAGGGAAACTCAGAAGAATGATAAATCCTGACCTTGAGTGGCCAAAGTAGGAACTCTGAATTGAGACGCTGTTAGATTTTGAGATATGCATATTAATTAGACAAATAAATAATAACAAAATAAACATTTACATATTTATTGCTACCTATCAGGTAGTGTTTTAAGCACTAACATATGTTATTATCTTTGATCCTTTCAAGCCCAAATAATGGGTACTATAATCATCTGAATTTTGTAGACTAGAGTGTCCCAGATCTCAGTTTTATGTGGGTCATCAACCAGTTGGACTGTACCCACCCATATAGGATGGGGGTGATCTTCCTTACTAATTATTTACTGATTCTTATGAATTCTTTGATTTGTATGTATTCAAATGTCAGTTTCCTCCAATCACAGACATACCAAGAAATAACACATTGCCAGTGGGTTTAGTCAGCTTTCTGTTGTTATAACAGATACCTAAGACAACTGGTTTATAAAGAGAGGAAGTTCATTTTGACTCACAGTTCAGAGGTTTCAGTCTGTGATTAGATGGCTCCACTGCTTTTAGGCCTGTGGCATGAAAGCCACTCATGGTGGAAGTACACGGCAGGGAAAAAATGCTTATCTGATGTCCAGGGAGCAAAAAGGAAGAGAGAAAGGAGGAAGGGCTGTGATCCTATAGCCTTCTTCAAGGGCCACCACCAGTGACCTAAAGTTCTCTCCCCAGACTCTATCTCTTTAAGAACCTGTGATGTGGGAGTCCCCTTTGTGTGCTGTGAATAAAGAAACTGCCTTGGCCTGTTGATAGGGCAGAACTTAGGTAGGTAGGGAAGACAGAACTGAATGCTGGGAGAAAGAAGGGTAGAGTCAGGAGACACCATGGATCTGTGGCTGGAGGTAGACGTGCTGAATCTTTGCCATGTGGCAATATACAGATTAATAGAAATGGGTTAAATTAAGATGTAAGGGTTAGCTAAAAGAAGTTAGAGCCAATGGGCCAAGCAGTGATTTAAATGAATAGTTTCTGTGTGATTAGTCAGCCAGGAATGAACAAGTGGCTCTCTCCTTTCTGTAAGAAATCTGCAACCTTCCAAGAGCCCCACCTCAATAAAAAGCTTCTGAAACATGATCCTTTGGAGACAGTCAAGATATGAACTATACCCGTCAGCTATTTCGATGGCTGTCAGCTGAAATTAACCACTCCAATGAAAAAGCTGAAGTTGAAAAGATTCTCTGGCTGGAACACAGGCCTTTCTTTATGTGTCATTTTATTTTGTATATGTGTGCCAGACATGTGTGTGCATGCACCCCTGTGTATTTGTGCATGTGGAGGCCAGAGATCAACCTTGCGTGTCATTCCCTCAGATTCCATTCACTATTCTGAGAAAAGGTCCCTCATTGCTCTGGAACTTACCAAGAAAGCAAGGCTGGTTGGACACTGAGTCCCAGGGATCTGTCCATCTCTGACTCTCCACTGTGAAGATTATATATTTATTACCATACCTGACTTTAAAAAAAAATGATTCTGGGTATTTAAACTAAAGTCATGGTACTTGCAAGGTCAGAACTTTACAGATGGAGCTTTTCTGTTTTGTTTTTATTTTTTTTTGAGACAGACTTGAAATATATATGTGGGTCTGCAGCTCACTATGTAGCCTAGGTGGCTTTGAATTTACTGTCTTCCTTCTTCAGTCTTCCAAGATTTAAGATTACATACATGTGCTACTGTGCATCCTTGTCTTGCTCCTGATTTTAGTGGGATTGCTTTGAGAGGACTTTGATTTTTACCATAATTCAAAGTAATGAGAGCCAGGCACAGGGAGGGATAATGGATTGATATTTTTATTGTTTGTAACTTCATGTTCGATGTCTATTCCCATTGTATATAGCTATACTAGAGTTAGATTGATCTTATTTAGACAAAAGGGGGAGATGATGGAGAAAGGTTTTAGCCAATCAAGCTAATAGCCACACCTGCCATTAGCTAATTATTTGGGCTGGGGCCATCAGGACCCGCTGGGGAATAAAAGGGACGGGCCACGTGTGTGTGCTCCGGCCCAGCGCTCTCCCTTGGAAAAGCGTGGGATCCTGGATCTGGTATCATGAGTTTGGTTATATTCTTTCATCTATTAAAATATATATATTCTAAAGATAGCTGGCTTGGGTAATTACATCAATAATTACAGTTACACACAAGGACATTTGCTCAACTGTGTTCATAGCAGTGTTATTCATAGTAGCCAGGTCCTGGGAACAACCTAGATGCCCCTCAACCAAAGAACAGATTAAAAAAGTATGGTACATTTACATAATGGAGTACTACTCAGTGGTAAAAAACAATGTCATCTTTGAATTTGCAGGCAAATGGATGAAACTAGAAAAAAACCATCCTGAGAGAGGTAACTGAGACCCAAAAAGACAAATAGAGTATGTATTTATGTTGACAGAGGTTTCTGTCCCACCAGGTCCCACAGTTGTTCAGTCCCAAAGAAATACACAGAGGTCTATATTAATTATAAACTGGCCTATTAGCTCAGGTCTCTTATTAACTCTTATAACTTATATTAGCCCATAATACTTTTCTGTGTTATCCTTGTAGCTTGGTACTTTTTTTGGCAAGGCAGTCACATCTTACTTCCTCTGTGTCTGGATGACGACTGCAGACTGCATCTTTCCTCTTCTCAGAATTCTCCTGTTCTTGTTGTCTTGCCTCTATTTCCTGCATGGTCATACCATCTTTACTTCCTGCCTGGCTACTGGCCAATCAGCATTTTATTAAAATACAATTGATGGGGTACAGACCATTGTCCTACAGCATTCTTATTCGTAAGTGTAAAGCAAAGGATAACCAACCTATAGTCCATGACCCCAGAGAAGTTAAGTAAAAATGAGAACTCTAAGAGAGACATACATGGATCCCTTCTGGGAAGGAAAATAACAAGATCTCCTGAGTGTGTACAGCGGGGAGAAGGGACAACAGAAGGGTAGGGGGAGGGGAGAAGATGTGGAGACAGGAGAACATGAGGGAACAGGATGGTCCAGCTGGGGAAGAACAGAGAGGGAGAGCAAGGAAAGAGATACCTTGATTAAGGGAGCAATTATGGGGTTAGTGAGAAACCTGGTACTAGGGAAATTCCCAGGAATCCCCAAGGATGACCCCAGCTAAGACCCTAAGCAATAGGGAGAGGGTGCCTGAACTGGCCTTGCTCTGTAGTTGGATTAATAACTACCTTAATTGTTATCATAGAACCTTCATCCAGCAATTGATGGAAACAGATGCAGAGATCCACAGCTAAGCACTGGGCTGAGCTCCCAGAGTAGAGCTGAAGAGAGAGAGGAGCGATAATATGAGCAAAGGGGTCAAGACCATGATGGAGATACTCACAGAAGCGGCTGACCTGAGCTAGCTCCCTGACTCCAGACTGACAGAGGAGGATCCTGCATAGGCACACACTAGACTCTCTGAATGCGGGCGACAGTTGTGTGGCTTGGGTAGTCTGTGGAACCTCTGGTAGTGGGATCAGAATTTATTCCTAGTGCTTGAACTGGCTTTTTGGAACCCATTCTCTTTGGAGGAATACCTTGCTTAGCCTAGATATGGCGGGGGGGCGGGGAGGGCCTTGGTACTGCCTCAACGTGATGTGCCAGACTTTCTTGACTCCCCATGGAAAGCTTTACTCTCTGTGAGAAGTGGATAGGGGAGGGGAGAGGAGAGAGGAAGGAAAGGAGGGAGTGGGAATTGGGATTGGTATGCAAAATGAGAAAAGATTGTTTAAAAATAAAATAAGAGAGCCAAAGTCCTTTGTGTGGTCTGATGGTTCGGGACTTGATACCACTTTCACCCCAGTATGGCCCCCTCCTGCTGCTGAGTCCCTGGGTTACTTCTGGCATTTCGCTACTCTCACTTTCCAGTACACTCGAACAAGTTGTATCCCCCCAGTCTCCAGAAACTAGCAGTGTCACGTAGCAAATTCCTGGAAGAGTCACAGTTTCTAACTCTTGTGCTGGGTCACTTCCATCCTTCCCAATGTGTTGGTTCTCATCCCACCCAATGCCTGTTTCAGTCTGATTTGTCTTTCCTCCACATGCCTTTCCTTGTTATGCATTGACTCAGCTCCATCCCACCATAGCTGAAATTGACTGCTGCTTCCTCTGTGCTCCCAAAACACCCGAGCCCTTGATGTGGCCCATTATACCCTGCTCACACTTGAACTCTTCTGAGGTAGTCATTGACTGATTGCTCTGTCCCCAGGGAGGCTTGCATTTAATAGTTCAAACACGTCACAAAAAGCGTGTTGTGATAGACAGAACCAACAAGGAATCCCTAACTCAACCTAGGGTCAAAGAAGGTTTCTTAGAATGTGTGTTGTGTTTACTTTGATTGGCATGGGGCATGAGGAATATCATTTTAAGGAGGAGAATCCTGATGTCTGTGGAATGAGATGGTAGCTATGGGGAGGAGTGTGGGCAATGTAAAACCCCTTTCTCCCAAGGATGCAAGAGCAGAAGCTGAACTGATTTTCTAGCATTTTCTCTAGCTCACTAGGAGAGCAGTGTGACTTGCCCTGTTCTTCCTTGCTGGCTTTCCTTTTCCTCCCAACTCTTCAAAATGCCCATCAGTTCTCCCTCTGTCACCGAGAGCATGCACACCATTGTCCTACACATCTTGGTATCAAACTCCAAATTCACATTCTGTATTGTTTTCCTCATGGTCTGCTGATGTGCTACTCACAAAATAGGCGTAAGAGAAAGTGGTCAGGCCATGTCTGTTCACCATGCCCTTGCCACAGTGCCTGGCACAGGGTGTTTAGAGAAGGAGTTATAGCATGGATTGGCTAGGGTCTCAGCAGATTTCTCAACACCCTACCCAGGTGGGCCTCATTCCTAGGTGTGTGGTCACAAAATGGCAGAGCAATATTAAAGCATCACTAATATATTTCAGTGGAGAGGTATTAGATTGAAGCTAGATTTCTCTAAGCTGTTTTTTGTTACATGTTAAGTGAAGATTCTGTTATGTGTCTCATAGTAATGGTCTAAGAATTCTGGGGCAATAGAGTTAATGAGAGAGAGCTCACCAGATGCTGTTGGCTAACACAATGCCTCCTGTGGAGACGAGTGGGGCCACTCTCAAGGGCACCTAGGAGGGCAGTGTTCTTTTTATAAAAAGGGATGTTATACTTCCTGTCACTGTTTACCTTCATGTCACCACTTCTACAGTCTGAACACACCCGAAAGTCAAGTGTTGAAACTTTTAGTTGCTAGAGCGATGCTGTTGACAGGTAGTATCTGTAAGAATGACTAAGTCATGAGGAAGGCTACTTACGAGTGGGATTCAGGCTTTAACAAAAGGGCCCAAAGGAGGGGGTCCCTTCTTTTTTTCTGTGTGGCATGTGAGCTACAGGGCTTACTCGGGAGGACACAGCAGTAGTCTTGCATTCCCCTTCCATCCTCAATGGCTTCTTATCTCAATAATGTTTGGTAATTAACACAGACCTGCCAATAATCCAATTTTATTTTAAAATCACTGTTGAATAATAGTGCTTCAAAAATATCACAGTCAGGTTTTCATTATCAATTTGTCTTTAAACCCTGTTACGGGATCCATTTTTCTAATAAAGGTCTGAGGAGGGGTTTAACTCCAGGCACAGGGCATTAATGGGATTTCCCTTGCTCCTTACATAACTGAACTCATCGCTACTTTCTACTGAAGGTAGGGCCATTTGGCAATTGGCCCAGAACCAAATGTGGTATAATGGGGTATCAGGGTGTAGAAAGACCCAGGTTTGAATTCTTGCTTTGCCACCTACTTGCACAAGATGCCTAGTCTCTCCAAGTCTTCTCGTTCAACGTAAAAGAGATGATGGTGCCCTTCACTAGAACGCACATGTTAGTTGTTAGAACAGCAGAGGCTTTCAACAGACTGGTCCTGTCCCCAGACGTTTGCTGTGGGACAACTGCTTACACCTCGAGGACTTTGCTGGAGAGAGTCTGAACTAGTCATAAGGCATACTGGTGAGTCATGTGAACTCACCTCACATTAGAACCCCCATTAGATCAAGCTGAACTTGCAGAGAAAGTCTTCTGGTAATTCACTTAGGGTTGGGTGATTTTAAGCCAGGTTTCATTCTGTGGCAGAAACAAAAAATGAGTCTGGAGCAGCACTGTTCCTTTAACTGAAGGAACACTTTCGTGCTCTCAGATCTATTTTAATCTTAAGTGCTGATTATGCATCATCCTCTCCGTTAACAGACACTTCTGTAAGTGATCCACACTCAGAGAAATACGATTCTTACATAAATACTGCACCATGAGAAATTATCTTATTACCTAATATGCCAAAAAGCTAATAAGATAAAGAAATGGTACGAGTCATTTTTGGACAATATTAAACTTGCTTTTAGCTCATGGAAATAAAATGTAATTTCCTTTTATTATTCCTCTCATCAGGTAGAACAAAGGCACTGGAGGGTGGAGGGTATTTATTATACAGCAGTGTTCCTGAGGTCTCTTTAAGGCTGGGGGAGAAATTCAGGCAGGATGGCCTCAAATTAATGACTTCCGTGTAGAAAACACAGTTCTTCTGTCTGCTAGGCATGGTTTTTAAATTCACATTTGAAAGTAAAAAATGAAGGTTCTTACTTAGTTGTACAAAAGCTTGCTTCTACCTGCTGCATGTGTTTGTCCACTAAAAAACAAATGTACATTGCCTCTACCTGTTTTTATGTATACACACATTGAGAAAAAAGGAGTTGTCTCTACCTGCTTGAATGTGTGCATCCATTGAGAAGTGAATGCGCAGTGCCTACAGAGCTGATCAGAGGAGTGGAGGCTTCTCGAAGTATCTATTGCAAAGACAACTCTGAGCCAAATTAGGGAATTTAAGGAGTATCAGCCTACAAGACTTTTAATGTTGTTTTTTGGGGCAGTTAAATATTACATTTATAAATGAACAACAATTGATTTTGAAAAAATTTAAGCAGGACTTGATGGAATCATCTGGTCAGTGTGTGATCTTGGGTCAAGGAGGTAAATAATATTTTGATTCAAGCAGTCCTCATATGGTATGACTATAGACACAGAACACACACACACACACACACACACACACACACACACACACACACACACACACCACTCTCCTTATTTCCTCGATAGAAATAACACTAAGTAAATGCTGTCAGCCTTCTGTGACATGCAATTTTTCATCCTAGCAAAATATAATGTACTCTGGACCTCAAAGAAATTTAATAATCTCTCTGAATTCTTGTGATTTGCTCGAGTTCTCTACAAACACCCACGGAAACTATATTTGCCTGGAGATTTAAGGTAATGGATGGACAGCTGCAACAAGGTGAATTTTTTTTTAATTCCACATTAAGCAGACACATTGCGCTTATGTTGGGAAGACTGTGAGTGTGGAATGTCCTTCTAAGGACGTGTTCAGAACCTATTTAAATATCTACATCTATTTGTGAAACTTTCTGCACAGATCTATTATTGTGGGGCAGGAATGAGCTACATGAATGAGACACATTATAACAACTTTCCATATTCCAGCATCAGCATGACTCCCAGTGAGTGGCAACTATCACAGGGCTAATTGCAAAGCTTTTAGTTCCTACAAATATGTTTGTGAAGCTGTGTTATTTCTGGGGGAAGCTACTTGTTTGAATGTTCATTTTCCTTTACAAATGAAACACAGGGTTTGTGTTTAGAGAAAACCAAAGGGACCTTTCAAGTTCAACTCTTGAGGTGCAGGCTGACTTAGAGGTTTAATATTTAGCTTGGTTAATTAAATCCCATTCTATGCCCTGAATTTAATTATCCCAACTGATGTGGTAATTTAATATAATAATAAAAAGGGGTTAATGAGAAATGGAAGAGAATTGGACTATTCATTCATCTGGATCAGTGGGGGCATTTTTTCTTCTTGAAGTGCCAGTTTATGGAGAGTGATGTTTTATTGGGTATTAAGAATTTTCAATTAGTGAGAGAATGGAGATGAAAGATAGACCATAGATCATCAAGGAGTGACTATATTTGGAAACAGGTACAAAGTTCACTCTCTGAAGTCCGAGGCAGATTTTAATGTGACTTCATGATAAGGTAGGCACTTTTCATCTTCAAAGGTTGTGGCTAAATCATGTTCTTTTTACATCATGCAAACAAGTCTTTGTGTGGGGTTCCTTATCTAAAAGAAAATCAGGTCATTCCTACTTCTAAACAAAAGTAAGTTCAATAATAAAAAGATGATATTCTTTGGTTGTCACCTTTCAGAACAAATGGTCCTGCTTCCTTAATACAGCACTCAACAGCACTCAACCTGACCTCAGTGATGGAGAGGGTACGGACCCCGACACAATTCAGACCTCCTGGAGACTTGCTGACTTTTCCAAGTAACTCAGTTTCAAGGAGCTTTGCCTGCATCACCCACGAGAGAGGATGATGCCATCTACTCTTCACTGAGTGCTGAGCAGATCAAGTGAGAGAATGGAACAGTCCCTACAGGTGTGCCTGATGGAAAATGGATGCTTTGCAAATGGTGATCTTTGTCCTCTGATCAAGCCATGGGTATTCTTATAAATAACAGAAAGCAATGTGTCGTAATGCCACATGAAATGCCAAATCTGGCTCACCAACTAGTACAGTGTGCCTCAAACTTTAAAGGACCTGCGATTCATCCTGGTATCCGGTTCTGTGTAAGTTTGCCTTTAGCCTGAGATTCCGCATTTCTATCAGGCTCTCAGATGACAAGGGCAATGCTTCTTGGGGACCACACTTTAAATGGCTTGGAACTAATACATGGACTTCTAAAGACTGAGTAAACTTTGAGAGACTGGGCTAAGTTGCAAAACAGAACTTTACAGTTTGGTTTTTTTTTTTTATTTAATGAGCGAATATCAGGGAACTCTGCATATACTATAGAAAAAAGTTTGAATAAACACATTTAAAAATTTGGGAAGCTCAGATTCATTCTACACACTTTCATTTATTGTCTGGACAGATAAAGTACAAATAATTCAAACACAACAATATTATGAAAAAAAACATTTACAATACTTTCCCTCAGAAATCATCTAAACTAGCAAGATTAACATGAAGTCATCCATTTGTAACTAAAGTATACAACTGCCTGGTCCTAAGATTTTTTTTCCTTTTTTTTCCCCCAGATTGAACACATCATAGAGATTTTTGGCGTGCCTTTCCCATGAATGCTTAGCAAATGCATCAGAACTTTGCCAGCAAACTGCATTCATTCATAGCAGGTGACGTAAAAAGATTTCCCTGAATGTTGAACGAGTGTTCTCTGAACTGAAATCTGGTGTTATTTATTTTCTCCAAAAACCGAAAAGAGGAAAAAAAATAGAAAAAAAATTTAAAGGAGTAGTCTATGATGCAGCCTTGGTTTTGATATCTGTCTACCACTATGACGACTACTACAAAGTTTGCCTCTCCAGTGTGCAAACAACAGTCCTGTCTACATGCGCTTAGTGGGTTCAGCATGGGAAAAAAATGCACAAAATAAGCACAAGTTATAAATAACCATAACGTTTTATTACCATTAAGACTAAACTTGTATTGAAAAGATTTTATGTAACAAGACAAGAAAAGCAATAGCAAATTTTACTATCAACTAGATTATGCATAGCGAGTAACTGTTTCTATTACCCAGGGAAGAGCATGAACTCTTGGATTTTTTTGTCTCATTTTTGTTTTAAATATATAACCATACAAAGCACAAACGTACTAAACTGATCAGTGCACTGGATGTGGGAGCTCACTCCCACAGCCGTTTTGTTCCCTTAGCTCTGTTTAGGTTTCCCCAATCTGAATTACATTAAAATAAAGACCCAGTTTTTTTTTTAATTTTTCTACTGTGCAGTAAGAAAAAATATTCACAACAAACATGACAATATATCAAACAATAGTTCTACACAAGTTACCTTGATACCTTTTTAACTGTCACTTAAATATCATAAGAAAACATTTTAAGACATATACAAACAAAACTAGCCAAGTGTTACAACTTATAATAAATTAACCAAAGAAAAAATAACTTTATATATATATATTTATATTATATATACACATACACACACAACAGAATGACACAATAATATGCTTCTTCCCAAAGTTTAAGTAAACAAATAAGTTGTCTAGCCAATCTAGCTATATTTGATCTTGGCCATAGGCATCATCACATCTGCAATTAAATAAATAAGTGTTTCAAGCAACATAAACAGTGTTTCAAATGTACCCACACAGCCCAATTTTATCAGCATGGGCTACAAAGTGAATTTGAAAATTGCTTAATGAATGTAAAGCAAATGTATCTTTTGTTTCCTCTCCTAAACACGTTTACATTTAACTATGATACTAAGATATGTAAATCATTTTGTAGCACCTACTGCTCAAACTAAGGAAGTTTTAGATTAAAAGGAAAGTGAATCATTTTAATTTTTGTTCTGCTGACATCCCATACTGATGACTTAAAGAAAAACTGTCTTTCAACTCCTCTCCTTGCTTTTGGGTTTTGACTGTGGGGAACTGTGGTACCCTGGGTAGAATGAACACTCCTTCCCCTAGCAATTAATATTATTATTATTATTACATGCTATGAAAAGATATGAAGATCATCTGTTTATAGCCCATCCTTCAAAAAACAGTCTACGAATCCAGTTTAAAACACACATCTTGATCTCTAAAAAGTTACCAGTGCAGTATGAACGCGACAAAGTTGTCAATTTCCCCTAAATTAGCCAGTCAAAATATTTTTTTCTCAAATCCAGATTCTCTTGTAAAAATTCTTTATATTTTATAAAAATAGATTTTTCTTGAAACCCATTTTCAGCAAAGAGACCACCTCTTTGGCAACAACGTTAATGGTATTAAATTGTTAATGTCATCAGGTACCCCCTTTCCCCATCCCCTAACAGAAGACTGTTTTAGTTCACATGATATAAAAGAAAAAGGAAAAATAAAAAAATTTGCAAAAGTTTTTTCATTTTTGCAATTTTTATTATTCCTCTTTAATTTGTGTGGGGGTTTTTAACCAATCTGATTGGATCAACATTTTGACAAAAAAGAAAAATCTTTTTTTTCTTCCTTTGAATCCCATTACTTTGTAAAAATTGTTTATTATTTTTTTGTGTTTTTTGTTTTTCTTCTTCAAATGAGCGAATGGTCATCTTAAAAAGACCCACCTTCAAGGAAGGTGGTAAAGTTAGCTGGCTGGGTAAAAATCCCTGCACATCGCTAGCTATGTGTATTATATTCAACAACGACAGCTATGAAAGAACATTCAATGCATCAAAGGTATTTTTTTGTTTTTTTTTTCCTTTTTTTCTAAGCATTATAAAATCCTTTCCTGGTACACCTCAGGATAATCCAATGTTTTAATACTTAGGCAACACGGGCTTATAAAGTCCATGGTTGAATATAAGCCTTGGAAAGTTTGTCTCTCTCTTTTGTGTATGTGTGTGCGCGCGTGTTTTGTTCGTATATATTTATATATATATTTTAATAAGTAAGGGTGAGAAATTCAGGACTTGTGGGCCTTGTTGGTTTTAAAGGAAACTTGCAACACTCTGTCTCCCAGGCGATAACCATTGAGGCTGGCGATGGCCATGGCTGCCTCATCGTAGTTGGTCATGGTGACAAAGCCGAATCCCTTGCACTTGTTGGTGTTGAAGTCACGGATGACCTTGACGTTGTTCACTGCGCCAAAGGGGCCAAAGAGCTGCCAGAGGACGCTCTCATCAGAATCAGGGGACAGGTTATAGACGAAGATGCACCAGCCTGTTCCTGTGTGACCAGGGATGTTCATTCCCACAAGGCTTGTCATCCCGTCAATAGTGATTGGGGAGAACCTGGGGGGACAAGCAGAAGGGGGGACTGGTCCAGACATCAGTCTGACCATGGATGACACACAGATGCACAGACACAGACACGGGGCAAAGGGCTAAGTGAGTGTTTGCAGGAGAGTCTTCAGGATTCAAAACCAAAATGCAAAAGCTAACATCTGTGATATTTCTTCTGATGGGGTGGCTGGACAGCTAAGGCATGTACATGCTAAGAGAATGGTCAAGTCATTTCCTAGAAGTCACAAGAGACCCCCAAATCAAGGCTTTAAACAGTTTTAACACAGTATATGTTCAGACTTGTCCCACCCTGAACCTACCCCATCATAGACCATGGGTTCTCAGTGAAGGGATACTGTTTCATCCATTCTACTGTTGGGTTTATTCATTCAGTGGAGTGCATATGGATTCTCAAAGACACAGTGGCCCATAGGAAAAAAACACATTTACTGGTTGTGGTAGTGACAATCTGGTGGATGTCAATGCTTGGAAAGTTTTACTCTGTTATTTTTTTAGGCAGATTACTGGATGAGTCTAGCAGCGCTCAACTGCACCATCATCACAGTCCCTCCGTTTACGCCTGCCAAAGCCCTCTTGGTGTCACTGAGGTTGTAGATACATGAGAATGTATCTTGTCATTAACCAGATGAGTGGCTCGTGTTCCGTTTAGCATTTATTTATAAGGGTTCTCCCACAGAATGGAGCAGTAATAACAGATGTGCTACTTCTTGATGCCCTATCATCTCAAATCCATCTTTGAGCATCACTGGAAAAGTCCTTAAGTGGTTTGTGTAGTGATAAGTTTTGAATTGCTGTACAGTAGAAAAGCCTTGGTGCAATAATTGTTATATTAGGTTAGAAATTTCAATTTTTGTGTAGTCTTGAAGAGGAAAAAAATAACTCTTCAGATTTTATTCACTGATAAAATAAGCCCATGTGGATTTGTGATGGAAGAAACAGTTAAGATACAGAGTCTATGGCAGAACAGTATTGGCAACGTTCTGTCTCACACTGAACTTATACAGGGAGTTTTGACCTATTCATCGGTGACTGGTTTACTTTTCTTTTGGTTGATTTTTTTGTTTTTGAGGGTGAGGGGAGGAATTTGGAGAAAAGGAAGTCCAAAATAGACAGGAATATGGGACAAAGTGGAAGTTATGACTGTCTTAAAAAGTAAGCAGACACTATTGGAGGTTTAGACGTCTTATTAAAATTTTATATTTAACTAGAATTTAGATAATCATAAGGCTGTTAAAGATATGCTAAGCATAACAACTCAGTAGATGTAATTTTTGCTATTATTCACCAAAGCAAGGTTCTCTTTCGCTTAAAAAAATAACAATAAAACAAAAGCAAAGACATTCATGGTACAGATCCTTAAAGGGGTAAAATGGCTTAATTATTACTTGTATTATTTCTAAACACTGACTTATAAACAATTTCTCCTTCAGCTGTGGACCTCTGATCCCTTTCAGTTTGTACACAGAAAGCAACTAAGTACTTATTAAAAGGCCAATGTCAGAGCTAGGAAAAGGGCTTTATGTAGGATTGCCACTCAAGGTAGGATGGAGGCTACACCCAAATCTGGGCTCGATAAAAAGGAAAATATTGCTATCAAATAGTGCTGGTTATACCTGGATTGGGTTACACTGGGCTGGGTGGGGCACTGGCTGACGCGGCAACACATGGACCACAGCTCAGTCTTTCCTAGACTCATGTGTGTTATAGACATCACCTTTGCCCCATAGCATTTGGTACTAACTCAGTAAAGTTAGAGAGCAGCAATGATGGGATAGAGCTACAAAAGATGCAGAATGCTTAGGACTAGGCAAGCAATGTGCAAGACATGTGGAGCTAAGTTACAGTCAGCCTCACTGGTGCTGGGGTTGAGATTCAAGAGGCTGGTACCCTGCTAGCGAAGTCTGCAGTCCACTAACTCCTTCTGCTACGCGCTCCTTTCCAGAGTCAGGGTACTTACCATGCATAACTAAGTGGCAAAAGCCCTGCGTCAAGTGGAGAGTGTGCCCACTATTAAAGCCCACCTCTCTTTTCCTCAGCTAACGAAGGGGTATGAAGGTGTGCATCTCTACTGAGAAAGAAGATGAAGATGCTATGTCTCTGGCAGTGCAGTGGAGTCTAGCAGGTCACATTTAGGGACCTCAAGAATACACTCACATAACACACCTAACTTCTAAGACTCTGATTTCAGGTTGGGCCTGGGAAGCCTTGTGATTACATTCAGAAAGTCTCAAACCCTTGACCCTGTTTGAGTCCCCTGCCCCATAAAAAGGTTTCCTTTAAATGAAGGAAACCTCAAATTCCCCCCCCCCCCATATAACTGAGAGAAGACTTATAATAATGGCTAAAACCTGTAAAAACAGAAATCCCTGGTTGAGGTGCACACAGATACACTCAATATACTCATCTCAGGATGTGCCTTACAATGCACCCTGAGGTGGGGGTGGAGTCCAAAAGCCAACCGTGTTTTAATCCACGATTTGGCCAGGACTTGTAGTGCAAAAAGTTATTTTTTTCCCCTTGAAAAAAATCACTAAATTGTTAGCCATGATTAGTAAAATGTTCTAATTTTGATTTGCTGGGGATCTGCCCTCTTAAACTGGATCCTGGCATCAGAAAAGCAAAACAGGTGCTCAGCAAGTTTGCAAAATCAGCCAGAAAAGTCAGGGCTTTCTCTTCAAGGGAAGCCAGTCAGGACTAGATCAGATGACCCAGGGCTTGGTAGCTGTGGCACCTGAACCATAGGGAAAGCCCACCTGCAGAAAGAAAGAAAGAAGGAAAGAAAGAAAGGAAGGAAGGAAGGAAGAAAGGAAGAAAGGGTAAAACACACAAACACATTTTGTGTGCCCTAAAAGAAACAAAATTAACCGAGGTCCAAAATTAAAATTAAGAATTTGACATGCTGGTGGAAGAAAATGGAAGAATTAAAAAAAAGTAAAGTTAGTGAATTAAAAAAAAAATTCTAGCCCCAGTCTGTGCCAATACGGACATCTGGCAATCTGTGGAGTTTTAATTACCTCTTTACGCCATAGGCCATATTAAGCAAATTGTCCAGCCTGCAAAGAGAAGGAGGGTCTCTGGGTTAATGCCTCACAGATGGCAAGATCACTCAATGGAACTATTAATAAGAATGCTCCATTTTCAAAGAAGAAAAGCTCGACAACTTCCCCACTGCTCAGGAGACTATCTACTGGTAGTTCTCTCTTTCCTGTTTCCGACTGTAACTAATTCATGTCCAGGTCAATTCTAGGGTCTACCTAAAGCAAGTGCTTAATGAATCCCGTTTTCTTTCAAGGTCTGAATTAATTCAGTCCCCTCCCCGCAATCTCTCAGAACATTTGTGTGGATTTACTTTTATGTTGTCTGTGAAATGGTTAAAACGGGGCGGGGGTGTTCTTAAATTGTTTACTTTTTATTACAACTAAACTTGTAAGTAAAGGTCTCTCTGTTCCTGGCTGACCACACATGACCACAGACTACAAATGGACCAATCTTTTCTATTAGTCTAGCTGCTTTCACTATATCTGGCCACACCCACAATCTGGAAGGCAGGGAGTTGTTGTGAGCTAAGATTGGAAAAAAAAAAATGGCTTACTACGTACAGCCCCAAAGCACCTCCCAGGAAAATGTCATTATGTTATAATCTTCCTCATACACACTGCCTTACTTGGGAACAAGCTATTCACACCATGGGGCAGCAGTAACCATAGTTTCCACCATTAGAAGCCTGCTGGAAAGGCTTTTTACATAAATACTACATGTGCTTTCACACAAAATAGAAATTAGATGGCTCGGACCCTTTTGTGAAACCATTAACCATTTCAGAGTCGTAGGCCATAGGAGAACACATGAAGAGACCGATTTCTTCCCCCACTGTGGCCAGATACATAGTTACTATCACAGAGAGAAGGACTCCCTATTTTCTTGTGTGAGGTTTGACAAGGAAGAAAACCCTTTCATTAAAGGGAAGTTGGTACACGGGTGGAATGCGGTATTCGCTTAGGATTTACTAAGGGGAGGTCAAGATCATGCTTCTCCCTGCACAACAGAGGCTGGTTAAAGTCTAGCTGTTTTCCTGGGGAAAACCCACCTCTCAGGAAGGTCCCCCAGGGAACTGTCCATTGCACCAAGGACTTCCTGGAGGTTGGGTACTCAAAGATAACAATGGTAAGGTATAGATGAATCCTCCATTTTATCTTCCCAGAGTTCGGAACTTAAGGGAGTTAAATTAATACTAAAGAGAATCTTTCCTCCCCTGGATTCCAGCAGTCACCTAGGAAAAGAGGCAAGGACAAGCGCTCCTGGCAAGGGTCTACCCTGCCTTAACTCTGAGCGGCTGCACATGGCCACATCTCAGTGAATAGCTCCATTGAAACTGATCCTTCTGTCTGGCTAAATACAGAGACCTCTACTAATGAATCCCAAGTTTAACCAATAGTCACAGTGACAAGCTGGGAGAGTGCTGGGAGGAGGAGTCCTTTTGCAAATGATGCTCTAGGGAGTGTCCCATAGTGATGGCTTGGGTGGGGCAGAGGTTATTTGCCTTGTTCCATACTGGTGATGGCATAGTGAGTACCAGGCATGCCTACCTGAACCTTTGAGCTTGGTGGTGGAGAGGGCCAGGGTAGCGCCTGTTTGGGGACTGGTACAGCTGGGAGAGCAGGGCCTGGCTGGACTTCTGGCTGGGGTTGTTGGCAAACTTCACAGTAATCGGTTCTGTAGCACCGCTGGGCTTCTGGCCATTCAGCCCTTTGATGGCTTCTTCTGCCTCGATCCTCTTATCAAAGCGGATGAATCCCACCCCTCTGGAGACTCCTGGGGAAGGAGAAAGAGCATCTGTAAAGAGCGCACAAACATCTGCTAGGTATCCCTAGGAAGTGCCCTGTAGATGTTTTGTGGTGACTCGATCCACCTGTGAGGCCAGATCCTTGAATCTCTGTCACTTACCAAAAGGTATCTGTGTGCATTTCTACCAGCACAGCTCTGTGCCAATGTTGCCAACGCACAGGATACAGGGGGCATTTCCCTCCAGGCCTCTGTAGTTAGCCTGCCCAGTCCCCATCTACCTTTAGTTACTTTAACTGACCACCCAACACTGTTTAGTTCTGCAAAGTGCCTGTCATACCTCATACCTGGAACTGTTGTTTACTGGAAAAGCAACCTCTGACCACACACTGCACCCTTTAGGAACATACTCTGTGCTTCTTTGGAACCCTTTGACTGATGTACTTTATGCTGGCCACTTAGTCTTTGTTGTCTTAAACAGAATCAAATAAAGCCTATGGATTACTCTTCCCTGCATCTTTGCTACATGCAGATAAAATCCAGACTTTTCAGGTAGCAATTATTGCCTTTGGCAGTCTGGTCTCATATCTCCTACTAAACCTTACACTGGCCACCCTGACCTGGATTGAACAGTCTGTATTCTTTTTTAACACCAAACCTTGGGATATACTATCCTCTGCATCTAGACTGTTCTATCTATCCCTTCACTCCCCCGCCCAGGAAACTGAATCATTCTCCAAAGCTCTGTTCCAAAATTGGCCCTACCATGGAGCCTTTCCAACAATCACCACGAGGCAGAGTATACCTTCTTCTGAGCTCTCATGGGACTGGAGAGTCCCTAGCAAGTATCTGTTACATTGGAGTCATGCGAGGGCAGGTCCTATGTCTCCTTTATCCTTGGTCTGGAGTGTCTCCCTGCACAGTGTTTGAGAAGGAGTCAACACCCCTGGGAAACGGCTGCATGAATCAAATGGTAAACATGCGTGTTTACTTCTACTCTCAGGGGAGACATTTCAAATTGGATCAAATCAGGAAAACGCCAAAGACACTGTCACTGATAATACAACCCAAAATACCTTATATCTCCTTCTGGGAGATGCCGGTTGGGTTTCTTTCTTATGGACAAAGAACCTTAGTACCATAAACTGGGATTGTACCCATGCACTGCCGGCTTAGCTAGTGGGAAATTAAACCTCCTACTTTGGGTGACAATCAATGTGTAGACTAAAACAGTTTCTTCCAACTCTGCACCACTGTGATCTGGATCTAGAGCTATATGTAGAGCTGAAGGCTAAAGGCTGAAGGCTGAGACAGATTTTGAAGGCCAGAGAACCCCATTCTTAACTTGAAACCCAAATCTTTTTTATATGACTCTACCAAGTAGTTTAGCTGTATTTCCATGGTGGAGACTCTGGAGTCTCAAGATGACCTATTTTAAATTTAGGTAGTCCATGTGCAAGGGTCATGAAACTGTCTGCTCAGGATCTACCCCTTCACCTTCAACATCCATAAACCTGCTTCTGTGGGTAACATGGCAAAGATACATAGGGGAAGCAATTACAAAGAAACACGTAACCTGTGACTTGATCAACCAGGATGCGTGAGGTGATGATGCGACCGTATTGCGAGAAAAGCTGCTCCAGTTCCTTCTGGGTCATAGTCTTGGGAAGGCCACTAACGTACAGGTTAGCATCCCTGATTGAGGCCGAGCTCGGACGGGCATACGACACCTAGGAGAAGGTGAGGGGTGCAAAATGCATCACAGGCATTCATCCTTAGAGTGGAGACTGAAGAAACAACTGAGATGACAGTCCCTCATCTGTCCTTAGGACCCATGACTCTTGCATAGGAATAGTAACAGGAGAACAACAAGAGATGAACCAGAGGAGACTTGTCAACAGAACTTGAAACAAATGCACAGATAAGAGTCTGTAAGTGTGGAACAAATAGCTACTGTATGGCAGCTGTTAGATGCAGAACTACCCACGCGTGAAGTTCTGAAGATTTACCTCCTGGATGTGGGAGTATAGATGATTTACTGTATCCAACACATAATAATCTTTGAATAAACCAAAAAGAAAAAAAAACTAATGAAATTCTGCTCTGCACATTTCTTTCCATGCCATCCTCCCTGCCCCCATTCCCTTATCCAAAGCATAAAAGTGATCCGGTTCTCTGTAAGGATTTTTTTCTTTTTAATGTCCCATCCTTTGTGCTGCTCCAATCTGTCCCCACGAGGTCTCGCTGAATGACAAAATGAGAAAGTGCTGGTGCAATGGGGCTTGAGTGAACATCTGCTTGTTAAACCCGGTATGTGACCTTGTCACCTCTGCAAGGACTGTGACCTTGTCACCTTTGGAAGGAGCAGTTGCCTCGAACTTTGAGGAAGGGCAGATAAAACTACAACAGACACAAAACACGGGCATGGTGGATAAGAGGGAGGAGAAGGGCAGTGGGAGGGAAAAGAGCCTCACCAGTGGTTATAATAAGTTTGACTTTGTAAATTTGTTCTCCCAGATCTCTCAACTGCTTTTTTTTCCTCCCCAAAAAGCTAACACAGAAGTGTAAACAGATCTGAAATTCCATCTGCAAGAAGCCAAATCTTTAGCAGTACACATAAGCAAAGCAAACCCCAGCAGTCATTAATTTTAGACTTTCATTTACTTATTTATTTATTTTTTAAGAAAACAACATCAGACATTTGAAATATAATTTACAGCTAGTCTAACAAAAGCACTTTCCTGCTAAAGCTATTTCTGGGGCGGATAAGGCTCAGAATAGATGATGAAAACACTCATTTCAGAGTACATCTGACAACGGTGGACAGGAAGGGACCTATATGCCTTTGCATTTTCAGCTGGCAGTTTCATTTAATCTATATAACAGATTCAGGAGACCTGATAAATCCATTACAGCGAGAGTGCGAGCATATGCATGCGTGTGTGATTGTGTATGTGTGCGTGTACGTGATTATGTGTGTACATAGAAGCATGGCTCCACAACAAATGTCATCCTAAACCAGACCTTTGACATTAAGAGCTAAACCTTGAGCAGCAAAGTGGGCTTTATTTATGAGCTCTTCAAGCAAGGAAAATGAGTACAGAGAGAAGATGAAGGATGAGCTGACCCCTTACTCATGGCACATTCCACCTTTCTGTGACAGGGACATTAGGTCCCTTTATGAGTTCTATACCTAAAAATAGATGTTGACTCAACACAAAATGATGTGAATGACTAATCTGCCTTGCTAGCCTTTTCTTGCTGATGTAGTCAGGCAGCTGCCTTCAGATCTCCATTTTCTAGAAACCCATGGGTGGCCAAGGAGGCCTCTGTATGTGCCACATCTTTCTAGAAAAAGGCAGAGAAAGAGTGGCTTTTATATGGTAGATATCTGTGTGCACTGGGGGCCAAGGAGCTGAAGGATCAAGAACTCCATGTAACAGTCTGTTATACAGAGTTCCTATCCCAGTCCTCTAAGGGGCAAGAACAAGTTACAAGACAGTGGAACTATTTTTTCATTCAGGAGGAAGCAATGGGAGGAAGGAGGAAATCTGTCCCCAGTAATAAGGTTCGCCCTGTCTCACTTTGCCAATTACTGATGTTATCTGAATAAATTTGAGTTCCCTCAAAGTTCAACTTCCTTGCTGCATGCCTTCACTCGGGGAAAGAGGCCAGATCTGAGGCTGAGCTCAAATTCCACCTTCTTTTGGCAGCCTTCTCTGTCTGACACTGCTTCACCCTGAGATCCTCTTTAGTGGTCCACTCATTCTGATCTCAACTCACCATCTAGTCTCATGGTTTTCTTGAGGTGTGTGTATATGTGTCTGGGGCTTCACCTCTCAGCACAGAGCCCAAAACCTGAAGAAGATACAAAACGTACTGAAAAAGAAATGAATGAACACCCACAGCTCATGATGCATGATGCTGGTGTTTTGGGTTCTTCAAAGTTAACTATAGCTTGGTTTGTCCACTAAAATGATCGCTGAGTTACATACCCAGCAAAGACTTCTGGAGGATCTGCTCTGTGTGATGGGAGCACAGCACAAACTAGGCATCTCTTCACCTTCAACAGAGACGACATGTGCCTCATACTAAATAAATACGGGGTGAATGGGAGAATGGATGGGCAAACACAGTGACCCATTGTCGCAAAGTCACAAGATGGGTGTCACGTCAAGGTTATATCTTAGTGTGACTCAAATGTGGGGAAAGCTAAGTGGAGAGTTAGAAGGACCAAGGAGAAGCTGGATCTGTAGTGACATGGGTAAGATAGATGAGGAAATGGTGACCTGTAATAACCTTCTGCTTTGAGGGGAGTCAAAGGCTTAGGAAAATGCCCAGTAGTGTATATTTTTTCTATCCAATGGCTGTACAACACATAGCAAAGACCTTGATTTCTACTGGTTTGGGGCAGCTAAAGCTGGAGTCCAGAAAGGAGCATGGTGAGGGCAGACTTGGCTGGTCAACCAGAGTTGGCACCAGAAAGTCAGTAGCACAATCAATCAACACCATTTCTCCCAAAGGTGATCCTGAGGCAGAATGTCAGCTGAGCTGGGGGAATTACAGTCACAACTCTCCAGAGATTGGCCACAGGGCAGCAAAAGATTTAAAGGCAAGCAGTATTTGGGTTGTTCTACTCCCAGCCTAAGCCCTGTTCAGTTTTTCTCCTTTATTTGGAGCCATGATATATTGTTCTTTTAGACCTCTGTGTAATACCTCTGTGGAGAGGACCAGGCAAATGTGACAGGAAAATGATTCGCTCAATCTGGCATCTAAATGCTCATCCTCAGACCCAAACCTTTTACCTTTCCTCAAACATTTGGTAAACTCCAGCAAAAAGACTGCAAATGTCAGAGCCTTTGCTAAATTAAAACATGTCCCCCAAATGGTGACCTTTGGCCCATGCAGAGGGACTGTATTGGTGACAGGTTGACCCTCTTGAGCTAATGGCCTAGAGTTCAGGACTTCTAGTGCTATTGGCAATGCCCTGGAGAATTCCTCTTGCCTTAAACCATCAGGATCTTGCTCATTTTATTCATCCATAATCTCTCGCAAGAAGACTGGCATTTCTAGGCCAGCACAGTTCTTGTTCTAGATGAAGCCTGTGAGTGAAGAAGCTACTCCTCTTTGGATAAAGGTGGCCCAAAGGCAGGTGACTTCACAGACAATCCTGACAGAGTCTTTCAGCATTCCCACATGCTCCAGATCCCTCTTCTTATGAGTTTGCAGTCCCCCTACCCGACACAGAAAGGATGCAATAATAACAAACGAGAGCCGTGGTGCTAGACGTGGCCTTGAAAATTCAAGAGGAACTCAAGAAGGGCTGAGTATCTACCATAGACATTTCTGAGGACATGAAGGTCACAACTATATGAAGCTCCCGCACTACCCTTGGTCATCACTGGCTGCTGCAAAGCCTTCTTTCTGGACTGCAGGGATGTCCTTCCTGTTCTTATCAGCCTTTATCTTTGATGAGTGCTTGTCAAAAAAATGCATGCTAGGCAACCACATTTTGAAACAACTTACTCCAAAGCTTGTACTTATGTTACTTTAACTGAAATGGAGATCCCAATATAGAATGGAAAAATATAGAGAGGTTAAGAACATCTTTGGTGTTGGGGAGCTTCAGAGATATGAATCCTGTTCACTTTCCAGATGTGTGACTGTGTGCCTCTCTGAGTGGCATCCCTTGAATAACATAGCTCAGAAGCCCTCGAAGAGAGCCATTTGCATGTAAGATTCCTAGGCACAAAGGCTGGCCCCAAAGTAAGTGCTCACTAAACTGTGACTTTGCCATGATTGCTATGTAAACAGGCTTTATTCTAGACACTGGGGAGCAGAAATGTGTATAGCAGTTCCTGACATGCAGGGCTGCCAGTCTAGCAGAGGAGATGGGTACAGCTTCATTATCTGAAGATCAAGCTACAGATTTTCCCCAGTATGTTTAACACCCTATTCTCTGAGTGAATACAAACTCCCCAGAGCAGGCAGGTCCCCAGAGAACATTCACTCTAAAGAAACCACGAGAATGGCAGTAGAGAGAGACTCTAGTGGTACCAGGGTTTCTATGAGCAAGCCCTCCTAGGGACCTGTAATCCTGCCTGTGGGAGCAGGGAGAGCAGAGAGCGGCCGGCTGGCTTCTGGAAACAACAGCTTTGATTGTGAGGATTGGTTTACCTCTGTGCCTGTGGGTGCAGTCCTCCTCATAAACAGGACAGGTGTCTGCCTTTGCAGCTCCATCCTTTATGTTCCTCTCTGCACCTGCCACTCAATAATGTTATTCTTAAAGAATATTGGGGATAGAGCCTCATGGTGGCCTCTCGGATGCAGTTTGATCTCATCGCACTTTTCCCTGTTCAGAACTCTCCAAGGTGTCTTAAACACCTGTGATGGAAGTCCGAACCCTTTCCCAAGGTATTCAGAGCATCTGGCCCTGGCATCTGGCCCATCCTCCCATCTCTTGCTGACCTCTGCATGCACACTATACTTCACTTCAGACAAAGACACAGTTGCAGGTTTCTGCATGTGTATGGAAATTTCTATCTCCATGCCTTTGTTCTTGCTGTGTATTTATCCTCATGGCAAAATAAATTCCTGATTACCCTCCTAGGCCTAGTCATGTTCTCCATGAAGCCCAGGCATACATAGCTATTCTTTCCTTGAATGCTACCAGAAGTGTCTATCTCAGTGGCTACAGCTATCATACTCTACCTAAAAACCTGACCTGCCCCAGCAGGGTGCACATCATGACCAACTCAGCACACTCACTTTCACATCTAGTTTCAAAGCTTTAATCTGGCAGGGGCTCAATTGAAACTAATTGTATAATTCACTTTAGTGAATGGATTTTGTATACTCTCCCAGGAGCTGACTCAAATGGAAAGGACGGACCACGGAGGCAGAAGGATCTAAAGGTACTGTAAGCATATCTGACACACAGTAGGGCAGATGTCTTCTTAGGAGACTTGTAATGTGCCTTGTAACTTCTTTTTAAAAATCTACCAGACTGGTCTGAAGATGTGGCTTAGCTGTAAGAGGCTAGGCCACACGACCGAGAAAACCTACCAGAATGTCGAAGGCATGTACTCAGTACAAGGCTCTCTCTGTTTGACTGTGGCCTCTGAGAGGGGAGATGTGAGAGACGGATCTCATCGTGGTTAGGGAAAGAGCAGATGCCAGACACAGAGCCACATTCCTCCCCACCAAATTGCAACTTCTGCTTCCTGCTTCATGGAAGACGGGTAGGAGTGTTGCAGCCGTCTGGAAACTCTACACTACTCCCTACCATCCAGGGCTCCCAACTCTGTTGTCTGTGCCTCAGTGAGAGTCAGATTCACTCTTTTTTTTTATTATTATAATCTTTTCTTTTTATTGTTAAAAGAAAAATTTACATTTACTTCCCTTGTCCCAGGCCCTCCCGCAGATTCACTCTCTTTTAATGCACCCCAAAACAGGAGGATAGACGAAGGGTCCTACTCCTCAACTCCCACATTTGTCATTCACCTTAGGGATGACCCTTCTTATCTTTATCCCTGGGAGTGCTGAAAGTCATGATCACCTACACATGAAACATCAGTATTTCCATTTTCCAGATGGTAGACTCTGGTGTAATGAGATCAAGTACTTTGCCAAGGTCGTCTGAACAAAGACAAACTTGGTATGACTCAAAGTTCTGGGATCTTTCCACTAGGCCACACCAATTGGGACAGTGAAATAAAAACTATGTTCTTGGCACAAACTGTTACTCTTCTTGGGAGGGTACCAAATTGGAACAGCCATGCCATAATATTTTATTAGACTATTAGATCTGGGAAGAACCACCTCCAAAGAGGATGTACGTTTGAAGAAGAAAAGTGAGCTCCCGAAGGTCATCACATACAGTTTTACAACAGAGCTTAACTCAGAGTTCTTTTGAATGGACAAGAAGGGAAAGGGAAGGAGGGCTGGGTGCTCTATGGTCTTTAGCAGACTAGTCCATTTGCTCTGAGCCTCATAATTCCGATGCAGAGCTGACTCTATAATCCTCAGGGTCACAGATGAACTAGGCCAGCATCATCTCACAGAACTTTCTGGGATCAGCAAAACATTTGATACCCACCATGTTTAATGGTCACTACTAGCTATACATAGCTACCACACACTTCAAACAGTCTGGATATGACAAAGGAGCTAAAGTTTTATTTAATTAACTCAAATTATCCATGGAGCTAGTGGCGATGACATTGAACCGAGCAGTTCAGGCCTGGAAACAATGCAAACTTGTAGCATCTCAGAGCTAGGAGGGCATACAGGCTGATCTAGTCAGAATTCATGCTGGAACATTATCTGGACAGGTTCCATTTGAATGGCTCTGATTATGAAGGGCCTCTTTCCTATTCAATACCTATCCTGTATTGGTAGCTATATAGGTTTTCTTCCCAACTATTTTAAATGTAAGGTTGAAGCAATGTCTTAGCCTCACTGCAAAATTTTCTTTCCAGGAGGATGGACCAGCAGCCATTGCAGAGTTGATATATGGAAGCACAATTCTCTTCTCATCTTTGCCATTCATCTCTGAAGAACATTTGAATGCCAGGACTCTAACACATTGAGATGAAAACGGGACACAAGATATCACATGGACTTGGGCAAGAGAGATCCAGTGTTTCCACTAATGTGGAGAAATAATCCCAACGGCTCGCTCTCTCTCTCTCTCTCTCTCTCTCTCTCTCTCTCTCTTTCTGTGTGTGTGCATGTGTGTGCTTGAACAAGTGCACTCTTGTTTGTGTGATTTTTTTGAGGCACTCACATCACACCATTGGCTTCTTTAACTCTTACAAATGTCCTTGAATTCCACCCAAGCACTTCTGAAAACTTGAGTGTGTCCCCAACTTGTACCTGTTCAGCTTTCTTTTGTAATCCAGACCCAGAACACTGAGAACGACCTTCAAGATGCTGGGATCATATCAAGTTCAGTGGGCTGAGAAGGCAGAGCTATTTCTATTTCCAACCCTCTATATCTGTATGCATTTGAAATAATTCACTCAAAGAAAGTTGACAGGGCACCTGCAATCAGAGCAGCAAGAGAGGGGTGGCAGCTAGTACAACTGGTACAACTGGGCATCTCCAGTTTCGCTGGCCTATCACTGGCCCTTTCCTTGGGGATTCAGTGGCCCCAGTGTCCTTGCTGACCTTGACAGCAAAGGGTTCTTGCACCCTTGGAGATGCAGCCACGATGGGGTAGCGATGCATTTTTATTATTAACAAGATAGAGCCAGGCAGGCTATTATTTCTAGGTGGGGTGATATCCGTCAGCAAAAAATGATCTGCTAACTCTCCGGGAAACATTAAGAGCCGTGATAGGAGAAATAATTGCTTATGCCGAGTGCAAAGAAAAGATGCCTCAGCGGAACGGAAGCCTTTAGCTAGGCAGGTGGATAGCGGAGGAAGTAGGGAGGGAGGAAGTACTGCTGCTTGTGACCCCTGGCAAGGGAGAGAAGCGGGCAGAGTGAAAGGGATCCTGCTAAACCCAAGTGTGGAGAGATCCCCCAGAGGCACTGCTAGTGCAATTAGGGGAACAAAGAGAAAATGCTGAAATCGTTGGGCAGCATCCTTATAGGAGAGGCAGAATAACCAGCCCACTTCCTCCGGAGAGGAGAAGGGAAGGTCCCTCTGAAGAGCTCTCTCCAGCAGCCTCTTTCTTAGTTGAGTTCTCTGAAGACTTGGGCTGCTGCCTAGTGATAAGGTGCCTTTCTTGTTTCCCACCTCTATCTGACAGTGCCAGCCCATAGGGGTTCACTCAGAGTGGCAGAGGCAACCCTCTTAATCTACGACCTGGTGCTGAGATCGCTCACATCCTAGTTTGCACAAGAGCTGTGCTCTGGAAATGTTTTATTATATCAAGTTGTACTTTTATCATTTGAGTAAGATTTCATGTAATTTTTAGAAAAAGTCATAAATCACTTATAATCATATAATTCAATGAAGAAAAACCCCAATTAGTTATACACATATACCACATGCATACACATACATTCCATATTATGTAGTAAAAACATGCCCTCCACCTCCCCAAAAAACTCAACCAAAATCTAAGACTGCTAAAACCTACCAGAGCACCCTGCAAAATCCTGGTTTGAGGCTAAACACTCCACAAGGCACACTATCAACAGACGGACCATCCGGGAACTTATTTTACCAGATTGACTCCCACTCACTCCTTGCACAGCCCCGATCTCCCCTCCAACAGCCAACGGGAACCCCTGTAGCCTGCGATCCCTCAATTGTCTCACTGCAGCTTGCACAGCTAAGTGTTCCTGGCGCTGCTCTTGCCAGCAGTGAACCTTTAGGGGCAGAGCAAGCGGTGAACACCTCTGTAGTGCTGCTTCTCACTCTTAGACTAAAGCCTGAAGAGGAGTTCCATCACTGAAAGGTTCAGCAGAAGTGACGCCAAGCCTTCAAATCCCAGCTAGACTATGTTTTATCAATGTTTCTCAGGCGACTCGAGGATCAGTCCAAACAAACCTGCTTGGATTACTTCTGTTTTGAGGATTCTTCCTTTCTTTCCCTTTCCCCCTTTCTCTCTTCTCTTTGTGCTCCCTCCACTGTCTCTGAAGCACAGGCTGACCTTGAACTCATAATAATCTCTCTGCCTCAGCCTCCCAGTGTTGGAATTGCCCTGGACACCCAGCCCCAACTCTGTTTGTTCTTAATTAACACAACAAGGAGCTGAAGCAGAGGTGAGCGGATTCAACTGACCATTTCTTTGTGAGAGGCTGAGGCAACTGTAAATTCGGAAGCTGCTCTTTCAAAGTCAGCTAAGATAGGCATCAATTGTCAAGTGGTATCAGGGAATCATTTCCAAGAACCCAAAGCCTGTTCTCTCAGTGTTCTCAGAGACGCTAGAAAAGCTAACAATTAGCACCCCAAGCACTAAGTGAGGCAAATCAGCTCCCCTGTGGCAAGCCCATGGTCCAAGCTACTCCATGGCCCCATGAAACACCTGGATTGGAGAACTTCCAGGTCTTTGCCATCATAGCTCAGTTAAATGGAAGGCCTTAGAGCCCAAGGTCTTGAGAAGTTGAATACCAGTGTGTCTTCAAGTTAATGACAAATGTTCTAGACCGTAAGTCCATGTATGAAGATTTATTTGCCTTTTATATCTTCTTGCCATGCCAGGGAATTAACCCTTGTGTGGGCAGAGCCAAAATGCCCACCCACACACCCTCCCAAGGCTCACACGCTGTGAGGCAAACAGGCAGTTTGACATTCCAGCACTAAGGACCCACTGCCAGAGAATTATTTTTAAAGCTTTTTAAAAACACTCCAGCTGTCATTTACCCACCGTGTGATCCTAGGTCTGTCTCCTGAACTTCTTTGGGCCTCAGTTTCCTCATTAACATAAAGGAGATAATAGCACCTTCTTACTGGGCTATTTTTAGAAACAGCGCCGATGTATGTAAGGCACTTGACTCAGGGACAGTTCAAAGATTAAATGGTAACAAGCGTTCAGAAAGATTAGAATCCTATTGGGCACAGATTAAACACTCCAAGTAAGCTAACATTACTGTTGTTGATTGTCCTTCCCCCTCTAGCTCCTGTTTACACATGCTAAACTGAGGGTTGTGTGGCTCTAGGCAGGCTACTTCACCTCTTGAAGCCTAGTCTCCAGGTAGAATCTCCTCCCTTGAAAGAAATCTAATCTAAAGAACAATTCCTCTGGAGTCCCCATTTGTAGCTACTCACTGAAGGCGTAACTCAAGCACCATGCCCTTTCTCTGTCAGAGGTCTGTTCACATGCCCTCAGTGTTCATGTGGTTTCCTTACAGTCTCCTTAATACAAGGACAATAGATTTTGTCGATAGGAAAGCATCTTTTGTGGATACCTCCCACTAGTAGCAGGTAACGGGACATTCACTGATATCTGGCAAAAGCAATAGTGCCATATTTAAATTTCAGGCACAGAGGTTAAAAACTGACTTACAAAGGTCAACTTTTATTTTATGTTTGGTTTTCCTTCATAATTATTTTTTTTGTTTTTGTTTATAGCCTCCAAGAGTTCAGAGATCTGACATAAAAGAAATCTAGCTTTTAGTTCCTATTGGACAACTGAAGATCCAAATTAAACACCTTCAGAATCACCATCATCATCCAGTATCATCATCATCATCCATCGTTCATCATAATCATCACCATCATCATCACCATCATCAGGGAATAACTGCCCTCTTTGCCCTCCACTAACTCCTATCTCTGAAACTATCCTAAATCTGGCAGCTAATCATTAACGTAGGGGTTCATTTTTCATTTTCTGCCACTAATGTGTTTGTCTATCACACTTAAGTTGATGTGTTTTCTGTGCTATCATATATGTGACATCCTTGTCCAAGCAACACTTGACCAAGTTTGTCAGCTTGTACTAGATGGTCCCAAGATCTCTGTAATGAATGCTTCCATAGATATGTGTGGTTTGTTGTTGTTTGTTTTTTTCCAGATAGACAAGTTGTCTATTCCTTCATGGGAGTCAAGAGTAAAGAGATAAATCGTATGTCAATTATCAAAGCAAACTGAAGTGGTAGAAGTAAACAGTGGCCTGAAAGGCATAAAAAGCAATTTTAAGAAATTAATAAATGATGAGACTATTAACAGCACATGAAAAGGGTTTGCTTCTCCCCCCTTAATATGATTTTTACCTTAAACACTGTGTCCCTTTAGGAAAAGGAAGAAAAGTTAATAAAGGAACCTATCACTCAAACTTAATTTTTAGTATGGCAAATAAACTGATTTAATGAAAGGGCTGAAATCCCTAGGTTTGCACATTAAATTTTCATCCATAGTAGAGAATGGAAATTATTGATTCAGCAGTGGCATCATGCAATTTGAATCCTACAGTGTCTCAGAAGCCCACATTTCCACTGGGTGCAAATGTGTTAGCAGCATTTTGATGCAGGGGGAGCCTGGGCTGGGTGGGAGGACAGAGAAGGGAATAGAGATAAGGAAAGGAAGTAGACCAGCTCGTCACAGAAAGAAAATAATCGATGTTCCTTGTCTCCAAGATCCATTTAGATAAAGCATCTGACAGTATGATGGACCACGGAACCATTCTGAGACTAGAAACACTGGGTCCAATCTGTCTTTGGGGGAAACTGCAGGGGTCTTATGAAAGACTTTGAAAAAATAAAAGGCAGGCTGATGGTTGGTGATTTGATCTCAAGCCGCGGGAAAAAGGTTTGGATTTTAAGGAAACCACAGAGGAAAGAAAAGTACCTTTCTCAGTTCAAGGTCAGCATGTCCACCAAGGGAAAAATAAACATCTGACATTCTAATGTTGAACTGGATAACACACACACACACACACACACACACACACACACACACACACACACACAGCCCCACAAACAGCTCTCAATGAGACAAGGCCTCATCAGAATCAAGTGACAGGAACACTTTTCTAGACTTAGAGTATGAAAATATGTGTGTTTTTTCTTTGAAAGAAATTAATCTTCCTGGCTCTCCAAGGACTATGCCATAATTAAACAACTTTTATTTCCTCCTTAGAGAATTCTTAGGAACTGATGCTAAGCCATGTCAGAGACAGCCTAAATCAGGCTTATTTCGGGGTCTTTGTGTACTACAGACTGTAGGAGATCAGAGAAAACAATAACTTTTAAGAAATAATCTAAACACAATTGCAAAGCTAAATCTGCTTAAAAAGAAAAGTAATCACCTAAAGTGTCCCCAAAGAGAAGGGGTCTGTTGTTGTTGACTATCTTATACTGCTAGTCTCTTTTGTTAGCCTGGATGTCAGAAAAGTAGTTTTGCTGAACTAAAAAGTTCTGTTTTTGTGTTTTCAGATGAGGAGAGCTGGTGCCATCTATAGAATTCCATTCTGGGAGAGGCTTCTCTTTTGTCCTACTTTGCGTCAGACCTGCTGTCATGAGGCTAAGAGCGCCCAGGAGACATTTCCCTGCAGTTTAATAGGCTATGAAGGATGGGACTCATTAATGGGCTGGCAGCTGCCCCTATACAGGATGCTGCCTGGAAGTGGGGGGAAGGGGAAGGGAGGAGCACGCAGCTCCATCCAAGAGACCACCACTGGATGCCCAAGGCAGGCAGTGTCCTGTCAAAGGAGCCCATACAAGAAGTCTGAGGTGAGAGAACTGCAGTCCAGCCCCAGAAACATTCTACTCAGAGAAGTAGCCTCTACATTACTGATACCTTTTTTTATTTAAAGCAATGATCTTTGCTCACCTAATTATTTCTAGACTGTTGGATTACTATTTTTGTTGTTTCTTAACTATATTTTCATCAGTCTAATTGTAGCTGCCCTTCTGATGGTATTGTGTTTATTTACAGTTGACATAAAAGCCCAGCTGCTCAGGCAGTGCATAAGCTCTCCTGATGTGGTCCTGCCTACTTCCCATCCTCATCACCACCATCCCAACTTAGGCCAACTTCATACCTGGACAGTTTGTCTGCCTCAGTTTCTTCTGCTTGCTTGTGACCATTTGTGTGGAGTCAGGCTGGCAGGTCTTCTTTGTGGGGCCATGAATACCAGACCCCAAATCTGCCTTCTGGATTAGAGATGTTACAGCTCCTGGTCCCTTCCCTCCACAATTCATCCTCTATTTTGTAATGGCTCATGTCGCTTACTGAGCAGAGTGGACAGTAAATATTCTTTGAGTAAATAAAGAACACCACTTCTGTCTCCCTCATAGCCTGGACTTACTAGACTCACAGACTAAAATTTCACCAGGACCATCTCACTCAGAAGCTGGTACATCACCTCTTACCTTTATGGTTTTGGTCTGGAGTCTGAGTCCATTTAAAGTGTTGATGGCTTTCTCTGCGTCCTTTGGATCAATATAGTTAACAAATCCATACCCTAAACTCTGTCCTGTGGAAATATTAAAAAAAGAGAGATAGGGAGACAGACAGAAAGAGAGAGAGGGATAAAGAGGGGGAAGGGAGAGGGAGGGAAGGATGGAAGGAGGGAGGGAGGGAGAGAGAGAGAGAGAGAGAGAGAGAGAGAGAGAGAGAGAGAGAGAGAGAGAGAGCTCAATATTTTTGTAGAAGCAACACTTCCCCACTGTTGTGTAAAACCCTCCTTTGGCCTGTGAGTCCTTGTCATTGGGACTCACCCTAGGATGAGAGGTTTCCAATTGCAAAGATTTTCTTTCTGGGTGTGGGCTCTGAATTCACAGGAGCTCTCATCATCCAAACTAAGAACAGTAAATACCCTTGAATACTCCACCTGATATATACAAGTGGCAACATAATGAGGAAAAGACAGTACCAGGGAATAGAAAGATGGCATGCACAGTTTGTTAAAAGACATCTGCTCAGAGTCTTGGGGCTTTCCCTTATCAATGAGGTCACTTTGGAGAGAAGTCATTTACCCTCCATTTCCTCCAGATCTCTTCTCTGGAGATAATAGCACTTACCTCGGGCAGATTTTGAGATAGTTTAGTGAGGTAATGTACATAAAATGCCTACTAAGGACAATGCCTAGAGCATAGTAGGTGCTCAACAAAGGATGGCTAGACTCTGCTTAGTCCTGTAAAACTGGGACAAGTGGTGAACTCAATAGCGTGTCAATTGCCTTGGTCATGCCTGCCACACCTACACTCAGAGGTACAGAAGGACCTGAGCCATGAGAACCAGTGACATTTTTAGTGAAGCATGCAGGCACAGCCAGAATTTGGAGCAGTTGTTACAAATCATTCTTTGCCCTCATCATCCCCAGAGCCAAAGAACAATGAAAAAAAGAAGGGCAAGGGTTTCTACCAGAAAGAACCGAGGCGCTCCTAACACAAAGGGTAAAGCATCAATGCACTCCGCCAAGAAGATTTAGCTACTTTAGGTAGAGATGATATCAACTTGTCTACAAAGAGGTAGCAAGTGACAGGGCTCCCCCTAAGTAAAATAAAAATAATGTACTTGCGATCGTGCCACTGATTATAAATAGTCCATCAGCTCTGCCATGTGTCATCAGCCAGAAATATCATTAGGAAACTTTACATTCTCTGACATACCCTTTAAGAAACACAGAGCTTGTGGTGGCTGCGGAACCAGCTCGAACTTCTCAGGCAATGTTATTGATTTGTGGGCGGCAGCAGAACCGAAGGGGAGGAAAATGACAGGACGTCACACGTCAGGGAAGACTGATTACATAAAGCTCTCTTTAGCCTACTGGGGCCAGGGCTGGGAGATAACACAGCAAAGAGTCTGCCACATCCCGGTGACAGGAGCCCATTTCAGCAGCCAAAAAAATATTTCCAACAGCTTCTGTTTGCTGGTAAATGTCAGTGTTTGTGTTGGTTGTAGGAGGGAACCTGGGAAAACAAGTTGATTTCTGGATCAGAAAATGGGTATCTATTTTATCGTTACAGGACAGAAGCAAAGAGAACAGAGAGGAAACTCAGTGACATTTGCTCCTCAAATGGAAATCCGAAAGGCAACATCTTCCATTAGGGCACTCCTTTGTTTCTGAAGAGCAGGAAAGACAGAGACAAACTTGGCAGGCAGGCAGGCAGGCTTGCCATCAACTAGAGTTAGTGACTTCCTAAGAGGGAGGAGAGAGCGTGAGGCATGGACACACTTCAGCAACTGTGACCCTTCTCTTTTCATTTTGTCCTGTAAGTTTGGTGTTTATGTGGTGTATGTGTGTTGTGTGTGCGTGTGTATGTTGTGTGTGTGGTATATGTGTACGTATAAGTTGTGTGTATGGTGTATGTGTGTTGTGTGTGTGTATGCGTTGAGAAAAAGAGGGAGAGGGAGAAGGAGAGAGTGTGTAATGGTATTACAAGAACCTGCCACATATTCCCAGAAACTCTGTTTTGCAAATACAAACATACAAGAGACTAATTTCATTGGTTTAAAATATAATTTATCCTAAATTTGTCTCCACCTCATCAAGCCTAATGAAATTCACCTAATTAAATCCATTTTCATCATGCAAATATCTCAGTCATATTTATCTTGCATATGTAATATTCCTATAATCATTTTTTAAAGACCAGTTAAGCACTAAGTTGAACTGCTTCTAAAGGACATTTTTAAAGCAATTATGTCTATGACAAACCTGCCATAGGAGTTCTAGGAAACAGGTTGAATAGGTCATTTTCCAGCCCAATATAATTTATATATGATTAAAACAGAATATGAAAAAAATAGAAATGAAACATTCACTGCTTAACTGCTAATAGTAGACCTGACTCACTCTGAAAAATTTCTGTATTCTTCAAGGTGATGAAATATATGTGTGTTCCCATTATATTATCTTTCTTTGTAAAATATCTTACATATTAATGGGTATCAAGACAGGTAATAGTGAGTACAATTTTTGTACTCTACATTTATCTATTTTTAGATCTTGCTTCTAGAGGAAGAAAAACTCAGGCCAAGGTCCCAGGAGGTTCTGAAGGTCAAGTGAGTGAAAGGAAACCAGTCCAGCAAGACGTGTTACATCAACCCACCAGCCTGTATCATTTCCCAATTGACAATCTCCCTGGCTCCTGACTATAATTAGCACTATTGTGCTATCATCACCCATCCCAGGTTTAGAGACTCCATTCAGCACCAAGAATAAAAATTCTCCAGGGAAAACCAAACTCCAGAACAATATAACTTCACAAAGGAAGATTCTCCTTGATATAAAATCAACTGCAAACTCTGAAACACTGCATTGAAGAAGAGGCCAGAGATGGAGGAACTTGCCTGTGAATTGGAAGATATGAGGTAACTCGGCTGCACAATGAAGCTGCCTGCGGTTAGCCTAGCTCATGAACAGGCTTTCTTCACACATGCCTCCCAGCATCACAGGAGTCCAGCTATGGCTAATAAAAATGCTTCATGGATCTAAGCATTCTCTTTTAAAAATGCCCCGGAGAAGATTAAGTCCCAGAGCAGAAATTATAAAAAACCCAAGCTACATTTTTTTTTTAAAAAAAAATCTATTTTAATAGTTGGGGAGAGTAAAATGAGCAAGAACTTTGGTGCCCATACATTGGTGGTGGGTTTTGGTTCAGCAGTTCTGTATTATAAGTGTACATGGACAAATAAAGATGGAATACATTCAAAAAGAATGCCAGTGCTTTCTCCATGGGGATTGTGAGAGCTGCCACGCTGCGAGGGCTCAGGGGACACAGCCTGGGGTATGTGTATGCATCTCTAATCCATAGATAACAGTCATTTTCTTTTTTTCTTTTTTTTCAAATAGTGACATCTTTTCTCTTTATCAATGGTAACAAGATTTGGGCCTAATGATAAAGCAACAATATTTTAAGAACAGAATATCAAACTTTATTTTTGTTCTAAATTTATGCTTACTTTGATTGCAAGTTGAACAGCCATCCAGTTAATATTTACTAAATTATCTTTATTTAAGAAACAAGATTGTGGGAAAGGAAGGCTGTCTCTAAAATTTTAGGCTACAGTATCTAGCTCCTTGATGCCCATATTTGATCACCTTCAAGCAGTCCTGTCCAGCTGGTGGGGAAGCATCTCCACTTACCATGCATTCTAGATAGTTTGGGATAGAAACTTAGAATTCAAAATGTAGTTTCAAGAGAAAACTGTATGCATAATAGCCAGAGCTTAAGGCACTTTCATATATTTTGGCTTAAACAGGTTCTTGTTTTGAAAAAGCTGTTCACTTGATTCTGAACCTGAATATTTTTGTTTTGATAAAGCATGGGCATTTGCACACATGGAGAGAGAATATTTTCTTTTGCTATATGTCCTACTATAATAGGAAACATTTCTATTTGGGTATAGTTTTATATCAGACCTATCCCTTTAGTAACCAAACATTCCTTCTCACAAGAATTAGCGTATGAAAGATTATATCCCTGAACATAGTAGGTCCTTGGCAGGTGTTTAAGCAGTACAAGAATCACTGTGTGCACTTGTACAACCCTACACATTTGCATATTTTGAGGAAGAGGCAAAGAGGAAGTAAGTGGGAGATTAAGTTTGCATTCATGAGGAAGGAGATACTGACATATCCAAGCCGGGCACTGGGAACCTATAAACTCACTGGGTGGGGTGGATTCTACTCAAACACAGATCAAGTGAAGGACAGAAGTTGTTCCAAATCCACAGTTATTCAAGGGCACAAGCGCTCTCCCAACCATTCTCGATTACATTTGATTTTCACACCCACTCTATGTGAAGAGAGAAAAGCATCATTTTACAGAAATGAGGGAATGGAAGGTAAGAGAAAATTGTAATTTTTCTGAACATCACAAAACTGAATTGCAATCTAGATTTGCGTAGGCATTTGCTTGTTCGTTTTAATGTGTAGGGTAAGATAGGGAACGATTTAGGCTTGGGAGGTCACAGTCCTTGTCACAACAATCATGCCATTGTGTGTCAGTCAGAGACACCACTTGAACAAAGAGTGGCTGTGATCCAATAGAACTTTATCAAGAAAAACAGATAGTGGCCGAACTTGGCTCTTGGACAATAAGTTGCCAATCTTTTGGCTCTCAATCCTGTTTGCCATTGCCATAAAATAAGATGTTACGAACAACTGAGGCTTTTTTGACTCATTTCAGAAAAAGAAAATTGTTTTATGTAGTTTGTATTAAGCATTTTTATTGCATTCAAGTGCTAGAAGCTGTCCAATCACAGCTCATTAAAATACCTTGTTTTCTCCAGACTTTCCCTGCTCTTCAGGGCCCTAGGATCCTTCTGAACTCATGGCCGACAACAGCAGCAGAAAAGGCGCCTGAAGGAGCCTCTGCATTTCCAAACTGCCAGCTTGCACACTTTGCTCTTTCCCATCCAGAAACCTCACACCAACTCCTCTCACGTGCAGAGCCCCCAAGGGGTTGGCCAGATGGGCAGTTGCTGTTGCCGGAAACTTCCGAGTTGAGTAAGGAATTTTTGTGACCATCAGAACCCCTAGCTCAAGCTGAAATCCTGGTGTTCAAAGCACATGATATAGTCCCCGGTCACCTTAAGATCACCTGCTTGGCAGTAATTCACACACCAGGTTAGCAGCACTCAACTCTAAGTCAGGATGCCAAAGCAAGGCAGAGTATGTGTGCCTGCCACTGTGTGTAAACCTGCGTGTGGCTCATAGCCACACTTGCTGGATAACCTTGGCTAAGTCATCTAAGCTTTCTCAGCCTGTTCCCTTGTCTGGAAAAAGAGAGATAATCCTCTAATCCCCATAATCAAAGGATCACTGTGGGGATTATATGAACATGGGGACTAATAGCTGTTATAATTTTTTCAGTGACACTTGGTGCCAGGCACTGTGCTAAATGGCTTACTCATGTTACCTCATTTAATCCCATGTGAAATGGGCATCATCAGGCCCATGGTACACATAAGGAAAAATGAAGTTTAAGAAGTGAAAAAAAAAAAAAAACCTGTCCAAAGTCAAGGGGCTGGTAGTCAGGGCTTGTCCTGTATGACCCCTCTAGTGATACTACAGGTCATGCCTTCTCTCCACAGCTGACCTCAGCTCAAGTGCCTAGAAGGCTCTGGTATCTGGTAAGTCTCGAGGGGGTACGTTGGCTCTCACTAGGGCTCTCGTGCTGACAGGGGAACCATGGAGTCCTGAAACTGTGGCTGTCTCCCTCCATCCATTCTCAGGGATTTAACAGTGTCGGTCAGCCTGAAGCTCAGCTTTTCTATTGAAAACCCAGGGGCCTTGCCAACAAGCCAGAGGATTTCTTTCCTTTTGGAGGTTGACAGAGTTGCTTTAGACCGAGCATTGTTGCTACTTCAAGCACAGTCCCCAAAGCAGCCTCGCTGGCATCACCTAGGGTCTGTGAGGAAAGCAGAGCCTCAGGTGCCACCCCAAAGCTCCTGAATCAGCACTTGCTTCTCCATGAGATCCTTGAGGGGTTCAAGTGTTCATTGAAGAATGAGACTCAATGGCAAGTTGGATTAGATGTGAGTCTCAGTTTTGAATACTGTCACATGGCTATGTGTAATTAACCTTCCCGTGCCTTGGTCTCTGGCAAAACCACACATCTTATAAATGGGAACAAGGAAGGCAAGCTCCCATGAGAAAATTCTCAAGTTTTATTAATATATGCTATTTCTTTTGGCCTCAAACTCTATATTCTTATTTTGACTATGTCTTGGTATTTTGATTTTTTTTTTTTTTTTGGTTTTTCGAGACAGGGTTTCTCTGTGGCTTTGGAGCCTGTGCTGGAACTAGCTCTTGTAGACCAGGCTGGTCTCGAACTCACAAAGATCCGCCTGCCTCTGCCTCCCGAGTGCTGGGATTAAAGGCGTGCGCCACCACCACCCGGCTGTATTTTGATTTTGAAGATAACACTAATATTCCTTTCTTCAAGGGGCTAGCAAGAGCTTTATATGTGACAATCCATGTAAAGTATGTGGCCTCTAGCAGACACTTGTAGGTATCGTGTCTTCTTGCACACCCTGATAGGTGTTACTTTTCACTGTTGTCTAGGTGACATTATCTCCTTCATGAGGCCCTAACTTCCCCCAAAGTGGAGAATGATCCCGAGGCTTCTCTTTTACACTGGAGCAAAGACGCACACAAATTCACATGGAACACTTTGCCAAGAGCTGGACACCATGGGTGGACCCTGAGTTGTTCCTGGCTTTAGGATGGTCCTTATATGAGAAGTGCAAGTTTAAGAACCAATGATATCTCGGAATAAATAAAGCTGTACACTGGATACTAATTCTGACCGAGGAGAGAAGGGAGGAATTCCTGATGGAAGAGGCACCCAGAAGAGCTTTGCATAAAGGGTAGCATTTGAGAGGGTTTACCCTCCAAAGGAATTCAAACCCAAACTTATCCCAAAGGCATTTATTGGGCACCTGCTTTGTGTCAGGTACAGTTATGTTTCCTGGAAACATGGAAGAAAACAACAAGCCTGTTTCTGTCATTATTGAATTTGTATTCTGACCCAGAGCAGGGAAGACAGCCAAGACATGTAGAGAGAATACAAAGTTTGTTAGCCGACGGCGAGTCCTAGGGAGGAAGTAAATGAGAGACAAGAAACAGCAGGGCAGGGACACGGCTGCAAATATTTATTGGGGTGATCAGGGAAGGCCTCACTACTCAGGGATATAAAGACAGAGATGATAGAAAAGAGGTAGACCGTTACCCGGCTCTGTCTGAGGGAAGGACATTCTAAGCAGAGAAAAACACAGAGCAGGAATAGGCTCTGTGTTGGAGACATAATAGGAGTGAAGGCAGTCCATAACACACTAGTCAAATGGGTGAAAACAGGAGCCAGCACTGAAGTTCCTGCAGCTGACAGAGCCCTTGTAAAACCACGCTGGCCTTCCCCTCTGACTGGTACTCTCTTTCAAAACCACCTCTCCAAAAACAAGCAAACAAACAACCCCCCCAAAGCAAAACAAAAGATAAAAGCAAAGCAAAACAACAAAGTAAAACCCACCCCTTTCCTGTGTACGTCTCGTGAAATCCTCAGGTACCATCTATTATTTATTTATCTGTATTTTAGGCAGGGTCTCTCTCTTACTGGTGTGAAACTCTTAGTAGGATAGGCTGGCTGGTTAGTAAGCCACAGGGGTCCACCTGTTCTCCACCTCCCGGGCACTGGGGTTACAAGCGTATGCCACCATTCCTGGTTGTGTGTCTGTGTGTGTGTGTGTGTGTGTGTGTGTTTTAAACCTTGCTTCTGGTGATCAAATTCAGTGCCTTGTGCTTGTAAGGTCAGCACTCTGGTATTTGAGCTATCTTCTGAGTCCTCTAAACTACCACTTAGTGAGTATCTCTGTTCCTCATTAGACTGGGAGTAACTTGAGACCAAGCTGCTGTTTCATTCATCTCTGTCCCTGTCTCTGGGACCTGAAAGAGTCCTGGCTTTGCTGGTTAGCCAGGAAATATTAGTGCAGTGAACGTCTGACCGAGTGTTTTCGATTGTCATGAGTATTTACTTCTCTTAACCACTTTCAGTCTCCACACACCAAGGAGAAAGGGGTAATTAGAGCCCCTCCCACGCCTGGAGCAAGTTGGTTAGAGGTCAGAAACCAGATCCCATAGGACACCCTCTGAAGACCTGTGGATCTAGGTCACTAAGGAGAAGACTCCGGGATACCCCCATATCTCATACTTGAAAGGCAGTCATAGCAAGCCATGGGTGCACTTGCTGTGGCCCCAGAGAAAAGAACAAAGATCAGGCAGAAGAAGCAAGTTAGGGGGCTGTTTACTTTAGCCCGATAATAAAGAACTTTCAAAGAATGATTTTATAAGGATGTAGGGTGTCTTGCAAAGTGTTAATAACCAAAACTGCACACAGGGACCTCTCTGCCCCTTATCAAGTGTAGCTAGAACAGTCAGCAAGATTGGCCCTCAAGATTCTTCCTATTAGAAGGATCAAAGGTTCTAAGTTATATTTATCTTAGTCCCAATGCCCACAATAGTTTCAGTTTGCCCTTATTTCTAAGGGAGAAAATAGGGGATATGTATTGAACGTCTACTATGGGGCCAACTGCTTAACTCACTTGATTACTCAAATCTTTGCAATTCTCCGAAGCAGGTATTTCCAAGTCAGGCTATGTGTCTAGAGTATAGCAGCTGAGTCCTTCTGACTCTAGAGCCAGGGAACTCTCTGCTGGCTCTGGGTTCTTGAGCACCTGCTGATTTGTACACTAACCATCTGCCCTTACCACCCTGTGCCTGAGAAACCTGGCTTTAGAGTGCTATATCCAAGTTTTCATTCTTTCTATTAGTTCCAACCTTCCATATGTGTTGTGTATATCAAATGGGATCAAACTAGATTATAGATCACCATTTTTGGTAAACACTGTCATACCCAGTAATCTTAAAAATCTACAGATGCAGGAAAGGAAGACCAAAGAAGAAGCCAGGGCTTGTGCTTTAGCAGGATTGTCAGGCCAGTGAATTAACAATGACAGCTGAGTATGGTTTGGTGCTAGAATATTGAGAAGGAGAGACCGGGCAGTGGTGGTGCACGCCTTTAATCCCAGCACTCGGGAGGTAGAGGCAGGAGAATCTCTGTGAGTTTGAGGCCAGCCTGGTCTATAAGAGCTAGTTCCAGGATAGGCACTACAACTACACAGATAAACCCTGTCTAGAAAAAAAACTATATATATATATATATCGATATATATATATATATCTATATATATATCTATATATCGAGAAGGATAGAACATTTTGTGGAGGATAAGACTGATTTGAAAAGCTTGGTGAGAAGCATTCTGGTTACAGGCAGAGAAGGACATCGGAAGGAGGGACAGTATGAGCACCTATTACTCAAGAGGAAAGACCTTCCACTAAGTTTGTAGCCATCACATCACCAGAGTCGCTGGTTGTTGTAACCTTGTAATGTCACTACTGTTTCTAAGTTGAATTCATCCTCATAGTTGGATATGAGGTCTCCCTAGACCTTTTCAGAGTCAAGAGTCATTCAGGAGTATGAACTCTTGAGTGTGTCTGTTTTCTGTAAACACAGTTGAAAATGTAAGACCCAACCATCCTTATTCTGAATTCCCAAAGTACTCAACATTACCTTGAGCCAGCTTGTGGTTATTTCCAGAGGCTACATTCTAGATTCATAAGTAGGTGTCATCTCTATACTCATGTGGCATCAGGACAGTTAGTAAATGCTTACCCACAGTAAGCATTTAACATATGTCTGTGGAATCAAATATATTCTTTAACAGACTGGAAAGTTCCTTAAGGGTAAGGCCACAGGCCGGTTAATGTTGCTAAGACCAATGCCTGATACATTGTAGACCATTAGCAAATGTCTGTTTACTAGATTAAATAAGTGAATTTAATAATTGAACGAATAGTGCCAAAAATTTTTCATTTCAGTGCCATTCACTATACCAACTGCTTTTTTTTTAACCTCACCTACTCCTTAAAATAGCCCTATAATGCAAGCATTATCACTACCATTTAAATCAATGGCACCAATACCCAGATCCTCAAATGAGTCCATCTAATGCCAACTCCCCTGCCAGTGGCTTTTGCTAGAGCTCCTGGCTTGCAGAGATTGTATCATGCAGATGTGAAATGTGATGCTCCTACTGTTCTTGTAATGTCTATGGGGACCCACAGAACACAGATACCCATTTCGAGCAGCTCCCCAGACAGAAATGCACATTGTACAATAAGAAAGCCAAGCGATTCATTTCTCAAAAGAGATCTTTTTTCATTCCCTTTGGTTTGTCCTGTAAAATAACTTGCTCCAAGTGACAGCTCTTCAAATATAAATTTCAATAATAAACTTCAACAAATGAAAAACTGAACCAATCTGAGTCCTATTTTTCTTCTGTTGTGCAAGAAAGAATAGAAATTCATAAGATAAAAAGCTAGTATCAAGTGCTTGGTTAAAAAAGGGCTGAAAGGAAAAAAATATTCTGGGTAATGCACTGAGGACAATAGAAGCCTCAGTGACAACTATCTTACCTTCAGCATTTATTGTACTAAAAAGAAGGAGTGTTCAGACTGATGACCCTGGGGCAATGAAAGATTCTTAATCAAAGCCACGTTAAATTAAATTATGCTCAGAATATTCTTACAAGGCAGGAAAGAATAGTCATACATTTAAAAATATTTTAATAGGCTCGAAACAAAAAGAGTAGAATTTTGGCAAACTCCCAGCTAGCCATAAAATGATCCAGAATTCTTACTTCTTGGCTGGTTTATTCTCACATGAAACAAAGGTCTGGATGTCGAATAGACAAGACTTTCCACCCAGAGTGGATACAAACCAACAGGTGACTCCAGAAGTGCTGTAGATGTTAAAGACAATGGTTTAGCAACAAAAGAAGAAGAGGCAGAAAAATCTATCAGATTAATGCTAATTGTGTGCCCTGTAATTAGCCTTTGGGCAAAATGAAACTTTGTGGGTGAAGTGTCTGTGGATGAAAAGAACTGCTGAATTCAATACTAAGACAATGCTTTTCAAAACTCCCCCACCACACAACATCCCTAGAAAGGGCATGCAGAAGCTACCGATGCCATATTGAAATTTAGATTAAATGAGATAGGTTATGTGAGGGGGCTTGGCACAAAGTAATGCTTCATAAATATTAACTGAATACAAATCTTTTGGAACAGACAAAACAGAGTGTTTTGTTCTCACTGAAGGAGATGAGATAAATGTACTACAGAGATAAGTCAGGACATCAAATATTAGCTGGGGCAAGACCTTGGAAGCCTCAGGCAGTGTGTCCTTTCTGTAGGAAGGGGTGAGCTTCTCTGGCCTTAGATCGACCAGTAACAAACAGTCTTATGAACATGAAAACAAGCTCTCCTATTCTTACCATGGAAGAGTTCATTGTCAGGACAGAACCAGACATGATGGCTACCTTCGTGGTCTGACAGTTTAGTTTGACCCCAACAAATATTTGAAAAGACAGAAATTCCTCAAATTTTTAAAAGAAACAAAAGTATATTTGTCTTACAAAACAGCCAGCACCACAAAACAACATTTAGCTTGTAAGGGTAAGTTTAGTTTGCAAGGCAAGAGAAGAGAACACAAGGACGAAGAACTTACACAGAAATAGGTCTGTTGGGTAGGGATGAGAGGAGAGTCACCTTTGACTCTGTGAAATGAATGTCAGAGAATGTCCAATCCAAGCAAAGGATGAGCAGCCCCATGACACCGAGTCAAACACCCGGTAGACATGAAAATGAAGGAGTGTCTAGGAGTAGGCAAGAATGGCAAGCTGTGAACATCTCCTAATGGTTCAGATCTTTAGGCAATGGAAAATGAAATGACATTCTGATAACTCATGGCTGAACCATGCCTAGAGAATGCTCAGCAGGGCTCAACAACTTTCCAGAATGCGTTGTGTGTGAAGGGACTGTGCTGGTCCCGCTGAGAAGGATCTGTCTGATAGCACTTTCTGTTCCTCCTAGGAGCAGGTGGGACTCCACCAGCACACCAAGACCTCTTGTTTACCCACCTATCACACTAGGACAGCCCCACACATTCTATCACCCTTCCCTTAAGTCCCATAATGCATGTTAGCACACATGCAGAGAAGGGGGTTAAAAGATGCCTTCTGATTAGTTCACTTAAGTTTCCCAAGTTCATGGTTTTGTTTTTGTTTATGTTTTTTGTTTTTTATTTTGTAACAGAACCCCCTTTTAAGAAACACACTGCAGATTAAACAGTTTTGGGAAAGACTGTTTGATGGGATTCCTAAGTGAACATTATTCTCTGAAACAGGGCTGATCAGTGTCTCAGGATGTAATTATTGTGAGGTGGTTCTCATTGCTGAGATACCGTTTCTGAGATAAGAGGGATATGTACTTCCAAGGTTTCTTTACCCCTGTTACTATCTGTGGGCCTGTTTCTCAGAGGACATTGTACAATCTTGCTTCCAAGACCAGCTATATACAGCATAGATGTGCAGAGGGGAGGGGATCAGACATCCAAAGATACACTTTCATGTTGGTATGGTTTTGTTCTAATGTAATGAGCTACACATACATATACACACACAAACACATGCACACACTCCCCTCCTTCACCAACGCACAGATGGGGAGAGATGGCAGGTGGAAACCTATACTGACATCTGACCCTGGGAGGTGACTAGTGTAGAAGATAAAATAGAGGCTTTGGAGTCAAGTGTACATGGTTTAACTTTGCCATGCTACTTAGAGTTGAATAAGTTACCCAACCTTTTTGAACACAGTTTCTTACATGTAAAATAGGGATAACAATGATACCTCATAGAATTGGTATAAGAATGATATTACTACATGCCAGGTGATTTTCTGTGGATTTTACCCTTGCTAATACATAAACCTACGAATGTTCCTGTTTTAGAAATGAGGAAACAGAGGAGCAGAGGGTGAGAATACCTGTTGCACAGCTAGTGAGTAGGAAAACTGGGTGTATTGCGGGAAGTCTAGCTTTTAATCACTAGGCTTCTGCCTAGCACACTGCTAGATTCCAGGAAGTCCGTGATACTCCTCTGGAAGTCACAGATATGCACGTACAAATACAGACACCCTACACCCCTTTCCTCTTGGCTTCAAGAATCTTCTGGTTTTGTTATTAGTTTATTACATAGTGTAGTTCAAGTGGGCAGCATGTGCCAGCTTGACAAACAAAAGGATCCTGTGTGGCTGCTCAAGGAAGAGAAGAATAAATTCAACGCTGAGACATGTTAGTTCATTTTGAATGATGACTCACTGCCGCTATTTTCACAAACAGCTTGCTAATTAAACTTTCTTATGAACTCAGCTAACCAATTTTTCCAATGCATGGAGGAAAAATCATTCATTATAGACCGGAATCCAAAATCTAATATTAACAGCACAAGTAGGATCTGTGGCAATGTAATTTGATCAGCTCGAGCATTAATAACAGTTAGACACTGATGTCTGAGAGAGTTAATCAGCTTTTGCTGAGATGTGCGTAGATAACTGAACAAAACATCTGGAAGGCAGACTAGAAAGCAAAGCTGGCTTATCACAGGGCGTGGATGCCTTTCCGCATAAATCCCCTGCTTACAGCATCCTATCTTCTGAGTGACCACAGTAATATCCTGAACTGGTATCACTTTAGCAGCTCGCCAACATCCTAACAGCTCGTCCAATCTCACAACTCTCAATGAGGTGGGAAGTACTCTTAACTCCCTTGATGGAAGCACCTAAGGCGCAGAATGTCTGCATACTCACATACTCAGAAAGTTTTGTAGCCCATCCTAGAGAAAAATCTGGTAGAGCCTTTTATCACACTGGCCTAATTATTTAAAAAGTAGAAAATAAATATATAACATGTGTTTACATATGCACAGATGTGTAGATATTCATGTGTGCATTGTACATATGTGTGCACATGGGTGTAGGTATGTGGACAATGTGGGCATCATTTTTCATGAACTATTTTTTTTTGAGACAGAGTCTTTCACTGGCTTGAAACCTTGACCATTAGGCTGGGCTGGGGGCTAGTGAGCCCCAGGAATCTGCTTGTCTCTGCCTCCTCATTGCTAGGCTTGTAAGAACATGCTACCATGCCTTCTTCTTCTTTTTTTAAACCCATAGGTTCTGTGGGTTTAACTCAGGTTTTGCAAGTACTTAACTGATTAAGCTGTTTTCTCCAGGCTTTAAAGTGGTCTAATTTTTAAATTAATCTTAAAATTTATTCTACTGTTTTCAGATATTGAACTTAAGGGTTTCACTCACAGTCTTCCAAAGCCACCAAATCTGTCATTCATTATTGCTGTAAAATGCCTTCATATGCGTTACCGAGTCTGAACCCACAAATAAAGTAGGGGAGGGAGTTTTCCTCTTTCCTGGCTATTGAGAAAGTAGTCGTCTGATGGGTGATGAAGCAACCCGGGCAATGTCACTGCTCATCTATTCGACAGGTGTGTGTGTGTGGCAGGGAAGGCAGGATGTCACTGAATTTGATTTCAGTTTGGGACGGTTTGATATGCTGTTTGGTATCCCGAGCAGGAGGTGTTTGGCATATGTGAATATGTTCGGGGAGTGTGGAGTTCTCAGGTAGGGCTCTTCCTCCTTGTGCTTGTGGTGGCTACCTATTTAGCAGGGCTGCACTGACTGGAAGGGACACTGGAAGGAGCAAAGGTAGGTAAAATAGTTTTTGTTTTGACATTAGCGATTCCTGTGTATTGTCCAGACTGGAGTTCTGGTCAGAACCATGGAAACCCTCACCAAAAGGATGGAAGCCATCCTAAATGAAGTCCTGTGTGCTCAACTTTGAGAACTGCAGGGAGGGACAAGACTGCAGAGATTCAAGTTAGCACTTCACTGAAGGGCAGCAGGCAAGGAAGGCTTGCTTTGGAGCCGTTTTCTTGGCACACTGTTGAGATCTGATGCTGTACAAACAGGGACTCCATTCAGGCAGCTTCTCTATGTTACTGCCACACTTTGTCATTAAAAAGAAAAAAAGAGAAATCAATCCAAATGGGGTCTGGGAAAGAGAGGAGTAAAGGAAAACTCCATGTGTGTGACTTCAGGATTTATAACCCGTCTTGCATTATAGCTGGCAGCTGTCACCACAGACCCTGGAAATCCAGAGAAAGAGCTATGGAGAAGCTGGCAGGAAGTGCAGGATAGAGCCAGGCTCTTAGCTGACACTTGAAAAAAGGGACAAAGGTTATCACATGTTTTTCCTTCCTATAAAAGAGAACTCTGACTAGCTTGTCTGTCGGTTCTCAGACACACCACGTTTAATTTACTAATTTTCTTCTGGTGTTTTTTTTACCCTTCTGTATCCATTTCCCTTTGCCTATGATCCATTTCAATAGTAACTCTTTTATCTTAAAAGCCAGTTCAAGTCTTTTCAGATCAAAGTGGCATATGTGTAAATAAGAAGTCAGAGAAAGGAGGACAGGAAATTTAGAGAGAGAGACTGAAAGAGAGAAACAGAGAGACAGAGAGACAGAAACAGTGAGAGAAGAGAAAGAGGAGGAGGAAATAGAAAAATAAGCCACATGATTGGTTGATTGAAGTCTTTTTTGGATTTCTCTGGCCTCATCAGTTTCGATAATTGCGCATATTGGATGCTTCTACAGGCTAAAGAGGCACGAAAGAAAAAAAGCCTCTAAACACAACATGAGAAAATACCTGGGATCACTAAGTTGGTGTTTGTGACTTATACCACAAATGAGAATTATTTAGTCTGATTCCAGATGAACATGATGAGAAATTCCCGAGGAGCCACAGTTGTTATCCTAACTTGAACATCCACTCTGCGTGACTAGGCCCAGCATCTCACCAGAGTTTCAATTATGAGACAGGAGCTGGGTAGAAAATCAGACTTATAAATTAGTAAGAAATGGATGTGGAAAAAGTCAGTGAGCAAATATGTACCTGACCTCAGGAGGATAACAGACATCATCCTATGTTGGGCAGGGTTATTTATTAGCAAGGAGAAGGTGTTAAGAGACTTGGGTTGAAATCTCAGCTTCATTTATTAGCTCCAACCTGGAATGAATTACTTTCTCTTCCTGAGCTATAGTTTCTTCACTAACAAAGAGGCTATGGGAAACGTACCTTGTGAAGTAGCCCTAACTGCTCCATTCATTATTTCTGGATAATGTTCATATTACTCTGCTTATAATGAACTATTCTGATTCAGATATATTTTTAAAAACACATAATTATTTTTTTTTATAGTTCTGGAGGCTGGAAGCCCAAGATCAGGGTACCAGCATGATTGGATTCTGGCTAGGGCCCACCTTCTGGCATGCAGAGGACTGCCTTATTTAATGTGTAGATACACAGAGAGCTCTGGTTTCTTTCTCCCTTCTCATTAGGATACTAATATTATTGGATCCTATCCACATGACCTCATTTGCCCTTAATTACTTGGGCAAAGGTCCTATTTCCAGTTACTTTGCGGACCAGGATTTTGCTATACAAATCTGGTGAGTGAGGAGACATAAACATGTACTCCTTAGCAATACTTCCGGAGCATGAATCAATGGCCTCCTCCTCATCTATTGATTTTCTACAATCTGTTTTTTTGCCATGTTTAAGGGCCATTCTTCTTTGACACTCGCTCTGAGCACCTTGATCCATTGCTTCTCTTTACTCCTTGAAGGGGTGTGGTCACAGGCCAAGATGAAGGGGTGTGGTCACAGGCCAAGGGACCACACCCCTTCAACTCCTTTCGATATTCGTAATTGATGTTGTCTGCACCCTCACTCAGCAGAAACAGAATGATAAGAGAATAGATAGATTATAGGTTTTACAGACAGACAGACAGACAGAACCAACCAATGACTCTCACTAGGTAATTCTAAGTTTGTCTTCCTTTCTGCAAAATGTGATACTAGCCACTGGTCATGGGAAATAGAAAGTTTCAGTGAAACTATGGATACTGTCCATCTGTCACTGTAGCGGCCACATAGCAGGCTTCCTGTCAAGTCCTCTCCTTGCAGCATTAGGAATCAGTTCTATTGTGTTGTCTTTCCGAAGACTTTGGTATGTATGTATGTAGTATATATGCCAATGTGTCTGTGCGTGTATGTGCATATGTACGTGCATGCACATGGAGGCCAGAGGCCAACACCAGGTGTCTTCCTCAATTGCCTTCCACTTTATTTTTGAGACAAGGTCTGTCATTGAACCTGGAGCTCACTGCTTTGGCTAGAGTGGGTGGCTAGCAAACTGTGGGATATTCCGGACTCTGCTGTCGCAGCCCTGTGAGTGCAGGCATGTCTCAGCACTCTCGGCTTTTTACATGGGTGCTGGGATCCAAACGCAGATCCTCATGCTTATGCAGTAAACATTTTATTCACTCATCTATCTAATTAGCTCCTTTTAAATAATTTTAATGGTCAGGGGTAGGAAAAGTAAGATTGGACTTTGGTAAAACCAAACCAAACTACCCTAGAGAACAGAAAAGGTAGCCATGCTTCAGAAGACCTGCGTCTTCTACATCTGGGTGGAGGATCTCATAATGTCCTGTCCTGCCCCACTCACTGTCCCTGGAGTAGCATGTCTTATAGTTTTGAACTTCCTCATAATTTTGAAAGGGTTTAAGATAGGGAAGAGAATGACATTTATGTGGTCTGAGATAGTAAACACTAAGTAAATACCTTCGGCTGATTGAAAATGTTTTACAAGTGTAAAAAGCCTTACACAGATAGATGGCCTCTATCTAAATTTTATCTTTTTTCCAAACTAGAAATATCTTCCCCTATCAAAGCTCAATTTCAGTATTGTAGAAAAAACCAAAATGGCAACTTGAAAGATTTTTCAGTTCTCGTGAGGCATAAAGGCAGGCACAGCGTTCATCAGTTAGGAGACTAAGGGGGCTGTAGAATGGGGGTGGTGAAGAATGGGGGCGGAGCAGGCTGAGAAAGAAATCACCACTACCATACCTCTCAAAAGACAGGAAAAGGAATTTCCCTTACACATTTCGGAAGGCACTTTCCTCCTGCCCTGCATCTGATGAATTACATTTTTAGATAATGTGTGGAAATTTCAGTTTGACATTATCTTCCTGCTTAGTTCTTAGTTGCAATCATCCAGGCCACTGTACGGAGATGTGTGTGTGTGTGTGTGTGTGTGTGTGTGTGTGATGTGTGTGTGAGCGCATGTGTGTGAGTGTGTATGCATTTGTGTGTATTTGTGTGTATGTGTTAGGAGAAAGAGAAGATGCTGGTTGAACAGGGAATTGGTCTTATGAACCAAACAGTCAGCCAAAGCACAGAAATAGAAACTCCTTAAAATACCCAGGCCTGATTCACATCCTAGGTAAAAGCCATTGAGACATCTCTCCGGGGATGAGAGGACATTTTCCTATCTAAGTTTGGAATCAGGGCAGGACTGTCAGATTTGGAGGAAGGATGAAAAGGAAGATAACCAGGAGGCAAAGGAGACCTTAGCTGGTCTGTAATCCTTACAACTGCCATTTTGTGGGGGAAAACAAGGACAAGAACAACAGCAACAACTGTTGAGAGATGCCCGGTGTGCTGGGAGACTCCACCTCCCAGCTCCGCTCAACTGCCAAATTCTAATTAGAAACAATGGAAGGTCTCTGGTTGCCCTGGTGGATGTATAAGAGGCACAATGATTACATGGTATGCTGTCCACACGTAACGTTCTGACAGTCTTGTTCTTCACAAGGCAGGCTCCTCTTCTAGTTTGCCATCCCTGTAGACTTCCAAGTTTTCTCTACACCTAAAAATTTCCCACTAACTTCCTTCAGTAGTAGTCAATCCCTTTTCCAAGTCAACATGTCAACCTCTTTTATTCTTCTGGGTGGTACATGTGTAAGGTGACTGCAGGGAGGTGACACATACAACAGCCAATGCAAATCAACCCGATTTCCTTCTGAGTGCAGGAGACCTGGCACTCTGCATCTTTCCAAACCTGAGCAAAACATGCTGCCAAGTGCTATTTCCTATACTCTTTCCCTCACTGACAACTACCCTTCTCATGTGCCTATAAGAAAACTGCACATAGCTAAGCAATATCTTGGGATTTTCTTGGATATACCTAATTGTGGCTGGGCTTAATTACACTAAGGCAATGCAGTGCTTAGAAAATAAAAGGCCAACACAATGAAAGGCATTTCAAAAAGGGAGAAAATCAGAAGTTAAACTATGTAACAGCTTCACTGAAAAAGTGGCGGTGAATTTGAATGGTGGGGGCAGATGGCAGGAGCTGGAGGGAGGAAAGGGGGAAATGATGTGATTGTATTAAAACCTCAAAAAACCTTGTATATACCAAAACGACTTGAGGTTTGAGTTTAGGTGGGCACTGACTTGTTGAGTGAAACAGGATTGGATCCGAGTCTTGGCTCCCGCACTTGGAGGGTGACTCAACTTATACAAGTTTTTCATTTACCCCCAACTTCAGATTTCATCTGCAAAGGAGGCTGAGGATCAACTAGGCTCTGACTCCTGAGTGCAGTTTGAGTGAGACCTTGAAGGTGCTTATTGGACGGTGGCATCCCCACCATTTTCCAGCAGACGCCTGTGAACTAGTCCATGAGCTGCTACACAATACCATCCTCAGAAAGAGCATTAAGGTGCACACAAAACGGCACACAAAAACTCAACAGTTATTCTCTGTCTTTGCTAGAGCCTATAGAAGATTAGTCTAATAAACTCATCTAACGGCTGGTTTCCTTTTATAGGAGTACATTGGAAACTTTTTCAGAATATATATATATTTTTTTTTCTGAACCTTATCTTGTTTTTGTGGTCATCTTGGAGATAGGACCAAATTCTCACGGTGTTCCTACAAATCCAGTTCCCTAAAAGCAGAGGTGAAAGGGTACAAGTCTGGAGCCTGACTCTCCTCTCCCTTCTATCTGCTAGCCCATCCTGTAAGCTGGGCTCTGCCCTGGAAACTCTGATACAGAAAGGCTCACTACTGCTGATTTCCATCCCTCTCACCTGCTGAGGGACACGCATGCTGCCTAGGCCTTCACAGACCCCAAGATCTCTCATGTCACTGTATTAAAACAGAGTTGGTTCCCTTTTTAAATTAGAGATGCAAATTTGGATGCAGAGGCACGGCCGACAGAGAATTCACCTCAGTGTCCAGAGTGTTTCAAAGGGTTCTGTGAGCTTTTACCTACTTATTCTGCTTTTGCCCCTGAACGATGATATTAACTCAAAGACGTATTATAAAGGAAGAAAAACATGAAGTGATGGGTTAAATTTGGCATTGAGAAGTCACGCTTATTTTTGACATACTTAAGTCCATCTGGCAATGCTGCTTCCTATTAGACCATGGTCTCTGAAGAGCCACCTCCACTTCAAGCTGTACTTTCTTCGACCAAAGAACCAAGGAGTAGAAGCTGCTTTTGCTCTTCGCCTGAATGTCAGCTCTGCTTCTTTGCTTTTCTTTCCTTTGCCCAGAGCGGAACTCCATCTTTTTAACCTCTGCAACAGCCCCAGCTAGCACATTTGCTTTACTTAAGCGCCGAGTGTTTAGGGTCTGTCCATACACCAGTCTAGACAGATTCAGTTTGTAGTCAGCCGTGTTCAGTTTGGACCGCCCTATTCTACTCCTGTAGAGCTCCAACTTGCCTGAAACGGTCTTAAAAGCTATTCCAGGGCAGGTACATGGAGAGGGCCATGAAGTAGAGATGGTGGTTTCTTTTCTTTTCTCTTTGGGATGAGGCAGCTCAAGGTTGTCTATTGTCTCATATGAATTTCTTCCTTCCTAGGTTTTGTTATTGTTGCTGCTTGGGGTGAGGACTTTACATAGGCTAAGCAGGCATTCGACCACAGAGCTATAACCCCATCTTCCTCTAGGGACTTTGTTGTTCTTTTTCCCCCTCTTCATCATTCCTTTAGGGGTGGGGCAGTAACAAGATAGACCTTTCTAATGACAAAACGTGGCATCCCAGCTGGGCTGGCGTTAGACCTACCTGAGTTACCTAATTCTGTCCTGGCCAAGCTGTATGTTTCATCCCCTAAAAATGCCAATCATACAGAAATTTGGATTCAGAAAAATCGAACAAAAGCCAAAGGCAATGAAACAAACAAACAAAAAAACTAGGAACCTAGATGAATTCTCAGAAGTCCATGAGAAATACATAATTTCTACCCAGGCTTGTTCTTTGGCTGAACCCTGAGGGTCATGTGAGATTTCCCTTTCTCCCCAGCAGCAGGTAGATGGAGGGGAAAAAGCCAAGACTTGACATTCTGTGACGTCATGTGCCTATGGCGATAATAAAAATCACGTCAGGTTGTATATTTTATCTCCTAGGTACCCAGATAAAGTGTCTTTTAATGCAAAATGAAAAATTCAATGTTTCTCAGAGGACATTACTTAGTAAGTTATAAAGATGTCCAGAAACACTGCAAGGGACTCTTAAATCTGGGACTCTGGGCCTGAACTTTGAAGAGATGCAGATTGAATTATGTCCCATGTGGATGATGAACACTGCTATCTATGTTTCCCTTTGTACAAGGGCATCTTGTTTAGTGGCATGGTGCACTAGGTAGGCTCTCAAAAGGGCATCCAGCAGTCTCTCCCTAGAAGAACACAGTGTTGTCTTGGGTTATGGTCTTCACTCTGCACGTGCTCCAGAATAAAGTCAAGCTCTAGGAGACTCCTGTACTGTCTGGAGAAGTGACTTAGCCTGGCTTTAGTTTCCTTATCTAAGCAATGGAAGATGTGATCTGTGGTGATGAGCATAGGTTTGCCCAGTGATTAGCCAGTGCTCAATGGTGCCCCCATGTCACTCAAGTCTATGGCCAAATTTCTTCTGTGCGTCCGCATATGGAGAAGTCAATAATGACCCACAGCCAGAAGTCCTCCAGCTAGTTAACGCAATCAACAGAGTCATTCTCTCTCAGGGGAGCGGAACTTCTCAGTCCCCAGCCATATTTCCTAGGGAGTGGCTTGGGGCTGGGAAATCTTAATCTTAAATTCTTATCTTTCTGTCGCCTCCTACCCCCTAATCCTCCCACTGGATATTTAGAACTTCTTGTAAACTTCACAGGATCGGGCTGCACTCAGATCTGTAGGAGGTGTTGGAGGAAAAGGGGGGACCGGGATGTTAGAAATCAGGGCAACAAAAATACCTATGATGTCATTCACCCTGACTTCTGGACTAGCTGTGGCCTTTTGCACTTGTCTGGTGTGATACTTCACTCCTGCTGACCTGGGTTATGGCTGAACCCCAACGCGAGCCTCTGAAGTTCTTCCACTCAGAGCAATTCTCAGCCTTCCCTTCCTACCTCCCACAGCCCCATCTCTCCCTCCTTCTCTGACTTTTAGCGTAGCCAATTAAACCTGAACAACGGGTGGATGGAGAAAATACGCCGCATCTATGGAATGGTACAGCAGGGACCGGTTTCACTGTTAATTTAAAATGCTAGAATTAATTAGGTAGTGTAAATGAAGAATTTAATAAGCACTCTTTACAACCATAAGTTCTACTTTTATTAAACACTGCTACCAAATGAGGGCAAATATCTCTGGTCTCTCTATATTTCCCAGCCTCATTCCCACAAGTTCTCTACAAATAAAATTTTTGCCTGAAATAAAAAATTACATAATTATAATTTATGCCCGAATTGTATTTCTGCCTTCAACCCATAAGCTTCATCTTTAAGCTCAGATGCTCCTGTATGTCTCTGCTTGTGCTGGAGAGGGTGCTAAACAAACCAGAGTTGACAATTTTGGTTTTGTATACCAAATTAAAGGCTGTCTTCGAAGCTGTCACTCCTATTCAAATCCACTCGGTGAACTACCAAATTAGCATTCTTTCAGTAAAGGAATCTGCTTGTTTAAACACGTGTCTTCAGAAAACAAGGAACAACACCATGAATCAGTACTTTAAAAAATCTCACTACTGCGCTGAGGGAACCCTCCTGAAAAGGTGATTAATAATACCCATTTACTAGGATAGCCGGCAGAATCCCTATTTAGAATGTAAGGCAAAACCAAAAATACCTTTTCTATATAGGAGTGGGAGGAAGAATCATATGGTTAACTGGTTTTAATTTGGTTTGAATTATCATCCCATTATGTAAAGATTATTCAAGGAATCTAAACACCGGCTTTATGGAAGTACCGGCATTTAAAGGTTAGAAGATGGAATATACTCGGCTAAGATCTATAAAGCCTGACCCCACTAGGAGGACTGGATATAAGATTTCTATCTGGATCATGCTCCTTTAAGGCTACCTCTTCACAAATAGCACCCTCCACTAACTGAAGCCTCCTATCCAACAGTCCTCTTATTAGGTGTGATGCAGTCAGTCTCTCAGTTCCTCCTTACAATACACTCTTAAGATAAGTATCATTTTCCAATTTTACAGCTAAATAAATTGTGTTGGGGGATTGTGTGACTTGCACTGTAATAAACAGCACTTATTTTTAGCTTTGTACTTAATTTATAAGGGAACACATTTCCATGTGAATTAGAAGAATAAAAGGATGTATTTGTTTGCATGAGCATGTATATGCTGTAGCATCGATTTAAAATGGGGCTGATATCACATCCTGATTAAATCACAGGGCTCCATTTTCATTTGTGCAAGCCAGCTGCTTGTCAGTTAAGCTGAAACAGCAGTCAACGTTCACGACTGACAAGTCCTCAAGGTTAATGTGGATGACCGCACGAGTGGAGCACTCTGGTAGCAGCTTCACTGGTAGCCCTCATTATGCAGCTCATTAATTTTTTAAGGAAGATATTCTCACTTTCAATAAGATTATAGGGAATTTTCTCCCCAAACAGGCATAGTATAATTGTCTGACAAACATTAAAATCCTGATTACTGAGGTTGTATGGGGGTAGAGGTATTGCTTTGTTTTTAAGCACAAGGTCAAGAAGAAAGCAATTAATTAAAGACCATCTTCAAAATGAACAAACATGTGAGATAAACTATTTCCCATACATATCTTCACTAAACATCTTCCTTCATCTGTGGAGTATTTACATTTGAGAATTGTCTGCTATCTTTGGGATTTGTTCTTCTCAGAGACAAAGAGCAATTATGTTATCCTTCCACTTGGCCCCCTTTTAAAACATGTGTCATGACATATGGAAGGAAACTGGGCACATACAAACCAAATGTTTGAGAACAGGAGAAAGGAATGAAAGCAGCATAGAGTACAGGATAGGAAAGACAGAAGGCAGAGCTCAGGACCAAAGTGCAAACAAAGGTGGAGCTAGGAACATAGCTCAGCTGGTAGAGCACTTGTCTAGTATGCTTGAAGCCCTTATTTCTAGCATGGCAGTACATGCCTGAAATCCCTGCAGTCAGAAAGCAGAGTCATCCTCAACTATCCAGCCAGTTCTGTGCTAGCCTGGGACATATAAGACCCTGTCTTAAAAAATGAAAAAAAAGAAAAAAAAAGAGTAGTGGCAGCTGATCAAGAATAAATAAGTATAAAACCAAAGGACCATTCCATATAAAGGGGAGACACACTTGAAAACCTTCATCTGCTTCCTAGTTTAATTAGTGTCTGCAAGAGGGCTTTTGTGGTGTATATGTGCATACATTGTATGAGCTTGTGGCATGTATATATGCAATCATTGCATGCAGAATATGTGATGTAGGCATTCAGATGCACTGTTCACACACACACACACACACACACACACACACATTGTGTGTTGTGAATCTCTAGCCTTAATGTTGAAGAGCATACCTGTAATTTTGTCTCGCACGAGTTTGCAGGATTCTATTTCACCAATGCTCCCAAAGAGACTCCTGAATTCCTCTTGGGTCATATTCTGGGGTAAATAGTTGACGATGAGGTTGGTTTTGCTGTCATCTGTGGCTGCGCCTGTCTGCATGGGAGAAGGACAGTTTCTGTTGTTGCTGGAGGGTCCATTGCTTGTATTGGATGTCGGTCCATTTGACACCTGAGGCTCCATGGTGCTAATTATCTAAATAAAAAAAAGTATTTTGAAATCTCAGAAGACACAAAGTCTGTTTCTAGATCTTATTTTATTTGCTGAAAAGAAAGGGAACAAGATGAGTCAAGATGGAGCAAAGAGACCGGGATGTGAACACAGCTGATTTAGAAGCATGTTTTTAACCAGGATGTTAAGCTCCTCTTGCTATTTTTAGGCCAGCCCCTCGATTTTGAACACAGACTAGAATGCAGTGGGAACTCTCCCATTATTTTGTTAATGAAAAGCTAATTCCTGTTTTCATTACACAATCACTCTCAGAAATGTATACTTAAGCCATACCAAATTATAATTAAAATGTAAAGTAATAATCATGATTAAAATTATAGTTCCATTAAAGCTGAAAAAGCTAAATATAGAGGACTAAACTCACAAGATCAAATACAGTACCTGTTTATTAACTATCTCATAAAATAAAATGACATTAAATTAAGTGGGACTGTTCCATATGTGAAGGTCTTAGATTTGCACTGATGCTTAAACACTAATCAAACTTCTGATCATGAATGCATTCTGGGAAGATGCAAAATCATCTAATTAAAAAAAATCCAGCCCCTGGGGTCTCTAATAAAACAAACAAAAACACAAACAAGAATTTTTGTTTTCTAAGCCTTCACCTTTGGATCTGGCACAGTCTATGGCTCTTACATATTACTTCAAGAGGATTTTCTCTTAATATATATATTTATTTAAATATTTAATTAAACATATTTGAACTGTCCCAGGAAGCATGCAAGAAAAATAATAAAAAAATTGATTGAGTACCTATCTTTAGAAACTTTCAGTAGGCTACAGACATTTAATTATCCCTGCTTCCTGGAAAAGGGGATTCAGGGAAAGGGGACAGGAGAAGATGCAACAGTGAGATCAAGCACAGAAAGGTGGGACTTGAAGATGCCCTGCCCAGGCTGATAAAAATGGAAAATCACCAAACCACAGAGCCAGAAGGTAGCTAATGTTCCAGGGAGTAAGTTAGAAAAGTAGGGTAGACTCTGAGTCTGCATCTGGGTTTTCTGGCCCCATCTAGAGACCACCCACATCCCCCTTTTAGTTTGCTATGGTATTGTTCCCCAGTTGCCTGTGTTGGTTGTGATTTTGTCAACTTGACACAAACCAGGGTCACCTGCAAGAGAAAATGCCAATTGAGGAAATGCCTCCATTAGATTGCTTGTAGACTAATCTGTGGGGGCATTTTCTTGATTACTGGTTGGTGTGGGAGCCCACTGTGCCACTCCTAGGAAGATGGTCCTCGAGTGTATAAGAAAGCAAACTTGGTGAACCAGGATGAACAGGTCAGTAAGCAATGTCCCACCATAGTTTCTGCTTTAGTTCCTGTCTCCAGATCCTTGCCTTAGGTTTCTGTCTTGACTTCTCTCACTGGACTGTAACCTAGGATGTATAAGCCAAATAAACCCTTTCCTCCTGCCTTTGGTCATGGTTTTATCACAGCAATAGAAACCTAACTAAACCATTGCCCACCATGATATGGTTTCTATCACCTTTGAAATTGTCGTCAACTACTGAGGATGACAATTTCAGCTCTGTGATGTCTGACAAAGGGGATACAAAGTCACCTGCCTTGAAAAATGGTAGGAAGGGAGATGACATTTATACAGCAGCTGAACATTGGTGAAATCAAGTCCCTGATACTTACCAGTATCATGCTGCTTGTCACCTGACTGGACTTCTCACAAGAGAGCAAGGGTTCATATCCTAATACGTTCTATATCTCAGTACTTAGGAAAACCAGTACAGCACCTGTGAGAACCAGTTCCTTCAGTGATATTACTGTTTGCATGCCCAGAGGACATTTTTCTTTGGCGAAAATTTTCATTGAATATAACAAAAATGTCATAAGATGTATAAATCTTAAGGCTACTACTCAAGAGTGTTTATTAAGTGGACAGACCTGGACAACTTCCTCTAGGTCATAACACGGAAGGTGACTAGGATGACATAAATCCTCCTGTCCTGCCCCTCTTTGTTTAAATAAAGATAACTACTATCATAACTTCCAATCCATAGATTCGCTATGCTCCTTTTCAAAGTTCATATACATAATAGTACCACAAGTACTCTTTTGTGGTTTACCACACATTCCAAATGTTTTTTTCTGTGTTGTTACACACAGCCATAGGCGTTCTTCTTCCCCGCCACAGACAATTCCATTGTATGTAAATTAACATGTCTTATTTATCTGCTGCTTCTACTTCTGATCTAGAATAACTATTGCTGTTATGTCTTTTGGTATATCTACACACAGGATTCCAATTTTCGGGTTGTAAGGGATATGTATAATAAGCCTTAATGGATACTGCCATTGAGTTTTCAAAGTGCTTATCCAAACTTAACATTCTTTCCTGCAGAAAATGAATACTTTGGCTGTTCCATATTCTTCTCAATATTTGGTGACTTTTTATAAAGTTTTGTTTTTATTCATTTTGTCAGCCAAAGCAGAGTGGTGTAGTAAAAAGGAATATTTTTCTTTCTTTTTAATGTTGTCTTGAGACAGTATTGCTATGAGCATTGCTACTAAGAAAATTTTATACACTTTTTGTATCTACACATATATATGTATCTCAGACTATCTTTCAATTCGGGATTTTTTGGCCTCAGCCTCCCAAATGTAGAGACTAAAGGAATGAGTCATGTGATGCTTGGCTAGCATCTTTAATAACTATATAAATATAAATAAATAAAGATACATATACACACACACAAAGACACACACACACCATATATGTGTGTGTGTGTTCATGCATGCATGTGTGAGCTTACCATGACATACATGTGGGGTCAGAGGATAACTTGCAGGAGCTGGTTCTCTCCTTCTACTATGTGGTTTCCTGGGATTAAATTCAGGCTTTCAAGTTTGGGAGGAAGTGCTTTTACCTGGTGAGTCAGTCACCTTATCCACACAGGAATGTGGTTTTGAGTCAAGTGCCTTAAAATTCTAGTTTGAAACACACACTAGCCATGTGACCTTGGGTGGGCTATGCACTAGCCATGTGACCTCGGGTGGGTTACTCACTAGCCATGTGACCTCGGGTGCACTAGTCATGTGACCTTGGGTGGGTTACTCACTAGCCATGTGACCTCGGGTGGGTTACGAACTAGCCATGTGACCTCGAGTGGGTTACGCACTAGCCATGTGACCTCGGGTGGGTCACTTCAGTGCTTTGAGCCCCACAGCTTTTTCTGCTGCGCTAGAATGATGGCCAGCAGGCACTGCCACCTTTAGAATGAGAGTTCTTATCTACGGGGTGTCTGGAACATAAAGTGCCTAGAGGCATCCTAACTATTTTTTCTCTCCATCTCTAGCACAGGTGACTATCACTTTATTTCCTCTTTTGATGGTTACATATGGGAGACAAAAACCATAAGAAAACCATGGAGTCTTGAGAAGAGCGAAAGAAAAGCAGCTCAGGAAAGATGCAGACTGTCTAAGGTTCTTTACCTACATCATGTAAGTAACTTAAGTGTCTCTGCTTCTCACACCACCAGAACTTTTTTCTTGGCCTCAGGTCAACTGTACGTACCAGAAAGCTGGTCCAGGCCACAAAGAGGAAGTGACAGGCTTCTGAGAAGAATTTTAGCTGAGTCTGTCCTCAAGACTGGTAAAAACTATACCTAGAAAGCTTAGTCAGCTGCTTTACCATTGAGCCTAGGTCCAGGAGAAGATTAAGGGTTGCTGGGGAGCGTGCTACTGGAAATGAAGTTACAAGGGCATTAACAGAACCCCTGGCTGGGAGGCAGGTCTCCCCTGAGTGCAACCCTTGGAATGAGTGGGCCTGTGCAGTGCCTCCATTTTCTGTGTTTTCCACTGCTCCTCATGTCAGGTGTCCCAGATAACCCACACAGCAAACACTGACAACTAGGTAACGAACATGAAAATCAGAATTTATGCATTTTAGGAGAACTCTTCGGCAGAACCTCAAAGCTGCCCAGCTTCTGAATTTTGTTTTAACCATACCCCACATTTCAACTATCCTCCCCAAATCTGCTACACAATCTGTGGCGCCCCTCTCTTGCTTATGACCTTTTTCACCTTATCCTTCTTATAGCTCCAGCAAAGACACCAAGAAGACAGCCTGGGTCACAGCAGCTTTTCTGGTGCTGATGGTGGAATATATAGAATGTATGTCACACGAAGCAGGCTCATCTTTCATTTGCTGGATGCTCATCTCACAGACGGACATGTGGTGAAAGCACTGGTCCACGCCAGCCTCTTGCAGGTAAAACTGTTCCAGAGAGCCCCGAGAAGTGCCAAGTCTGCACAGAGTAACTCAGCTCCTCCTTCAGCATCTAGATCTCCTTACATCCTATGTGGACTTCCTAATTTACACCAGTTCCCAGAGTGGAGCCCTACCTAGATATTAGACAAGCCCAACTGAACCCTAACATTTGAAAAGGTGCCACAAAATGCAGTGTTCACCATTGAGCTACTTCCACAGACGGCAGCTATAAATTAGGTCAGGTTATTCTTGTGTGGTAGAGGTAGCTCTCTCTTTTCTCTGCAAACACATGCTCAACAGTTATTCTTTGTGTATCCGGAAGAACTGATGAAAATGCACACACACACACACACACACACACACACACACACACACACACAGGGTTTTTAGTAAAAATGTAGTCTGTAAGCTGAGAAAACTTTGGAATTGTGTTTTGTAGATCATGGTAAGAGTCCCCTCACTGGTGTTAATGATTCATACCAGAACACATCACAGGATTCTTAAAATGTCAGCATTAAATCTGGCTTCTCAATGAATGAAGATTTTGAAAACATTACCTGAAAATAAGAGAAGTCACTAAGGAATAAAGATGTTGAAAGCGTGGCTATGAAGCTGCAGCATCTTAAGGTTACTAAAGAGAGGACACCTGTGTTCTCTACTTTGGGAAATGGACCAGAGGTAACAAAAACACATTTGGTGGGAAGCTCATCCTCAAACAAGCACAGAAGCGGGCTAGGCAAAATCAGAACACCTGCTTCCTCAGGAAAACATCGATGACATTCTAGCAGTACCCGCTTTTCATTGCAAATAAATATATCATTCACTCGACACACACACACGTACTTCAATGAAACATTCTGTGAGGGTCTCACAGCCAACTTCGCAGCTGACCAAACTCCAAACCCCTAGCTTGCCCTCCTTCCCTCTTCTGAATGGTGATTAAGAACAGAATTTGCTGTCAGCATCCAGGATAGAGCTTCGAGGAGGTTCAGTTGACTTCCAACTCTAATGGTTGCACAAAGCATGGCATTAAATCTTTTATATTCCCTTGATATATTTTAAGAAACATTATACAGGCAGAAAATTTCAGGGATAAACTATTAGAGCGGCGCACAATAACGGAGGCACTCAAATCCTGCCATAGAAAATGTCGACGGTTTGAATGACTAATTACTTACACTCGACACCTTCACTCGCCCCTCCCGTCACTCTTCTGCAAAAATATATAACACAAGCAAGAGGGAAGGTTGCAGACATGCAGCTACCAGATCATCGGCAGGTTAATCTCTGCAGGGAAGGTGAGAAACAGAGACCGAAGGCGATATCTTCTCTGCTTTTCGTGCTACCCCCATTGCTGCCTCGCAGAATATTTAATCCACCTATAGCTCCACTTTTCCAACATAACAGATCATTCACACATAAAAAAGATTTACTTCTATCATGGTTAGATCTGGATATGTTGGATGGACAGCGATGGAGGCCTGATGTGCTAGGCTCGGAGGTAGGGCCTAGGAATATACACATACAGACAAGGATCCATGGTCAGAGAACATTGGTGACCACAAGCCCAGTGGCATAATTTCAATGATGAGGAGACTGAACCAGATGAGGGAAATGACTGGCTCAAGGTTACTACTTAAAGTGAGAGATGGATTGAATCACCAGGAAACCACAATTATTTACTCTTTTTAAAAAAGATCTATCTGCCTGTCAGTTTGTCTGTATAATCTATCTATCTAGTGTTCTGCCTGCATGTATGCTGCACACTAGAAGAGAGAACCAGATCTCATTACAGATGGTTGTTAAGTTACCTTGTGGGTGCTGGGAATTGAACTCAGGACCTCTGGAAGAACAGCCAGTGCTCTTAACTTCTGAGCCATCTTTCCAGTCCCTCATTTACTCTTTTGACAACACAGGAATAACCATTCAAAGGAAGACTTGCTTCTTTTTTTCTGTGGTGCTGAGGGGGCATATTCTAGCAGTACATGTGAACAGAGGACCAGAAGCATACCTGACTCTAGGCTTTCCTGGGTATGGCAATCTACTGCTCACAAAGAACAGTGACCTGGACTCCACAGTCCACAGAATAGAGATCATAACCTTTGCTTATTATAGTATCTGCATCCTACATGCAGAACAAGGCTTGATAAGAGGTAGATTGTTAATATAAGACTTGAATGAATAAATAAACACTCTCATGTATCCAATAGCTCCCTGGATCCCTGCAAAACACAGCCACCTGTGTTAAATATCATCTCCATTTTATACATATAAAGAGGACAGAACAAGCTGTCACTTAGGAAGTATCTATTATATACCAGACATACCTTTGGCTATTGTTTCAAATGCAGATTTTAAAAAATTTTCTTGCAGTAAAATAGGTATAGCAAGAAATCTATCACTTAGCTATTTCAAGTGTATAACTCATCTGTATCAGGTAGATTCATGTTGGACCACCACCACAGTCCACCTTCAGAGTTTTTTTTTTTCTTGCAAATCTGAAACTGTGTCCATTATACAGTAACTCCACATTCCCCATTGCCTAGTCCCTGGAAACTACTATTCTTAGCAATTCTACTTTTTAATCTCTACCTCAAATTCATTCAGGCAGAGGACTGAACCTTTGGCTGGCATGGAGGTAGCAGACAACCTGTTGAATGCCATAGCCTTTCCTCTCTAGAAACTCAATTTATTGCTGCTAGACTGAAAGCTCCCAAATGAAGCCTTCCTATTTAACCTTCTGACAATTTCCCAGTCCCTCGGTGTAGCAAAAGCACCTTTTTCTCTCTCTCTAGTTTTTTTTTTTAATTACATTTATTACTGTATGTGTGTGGTGGGGTGTTTGGTGACAAGTTGCCTTTACTCACTGATCCATCTTGAGAGCCCAAGGCTTTTCTCTTAACTTCCTGATCGGTAAGTTTAGAAACCGGTCCTCCTTCCTCCATTTCCTGCCCTACTCCTCATACCAAGGGTGAGAACAGTTAGTTAAGAAAACTGGGAATAAGAGTATCCAGGTCCTCACTAGATTCCCTCTACAGCCTTGCTCCAGCCCCATTTAATGAGGGAGAAAGTGGAGCCTGGTTGTCCCTGACATTCTTTGATTTTACTGGCAAGAAAATGGTACCTGCTCTCGAGGAACTGTCATACAGGTAATCCCTGTACAGGTATTATTAATGACAGACATCAGTATTATCAGATGGACAGGAAGAAGGACAAAAACCAAGACCTAGGAAACAGGCTTGTCAGTCAAATACTCTCCATTCCGTTGGTCCCCTGGACCAGTTTCTCTCCACCCACCAGGTCCCGCTCACTAGCTCCTGCAGCCACTTAGAAAATAACCATTCTGAGGCTTAATATTAATGACATACTCTTTGTCCGATTAGCTCAGGCTTATTATTAACTAACCTTTCATCTTAAATTAACCCATTTCTATTATTTTAGATTTTACTACAAGGCTTGTGGTTTGTTACCTCTTGTTCCTTGGGCAGCTACATGGTGTCTCTCCAACTCTGCCTTCTTTCCTCCTCTATTTCTGCTTGGAATGCCCACTTGCTAGATTCTGTCCTGCCATAGGCCAAAGGAGCTTCTTTGTTAACCAATGGTAATAAAACATATTCACAGCATACAGAGGGGAATCCCACATCATAGACCAGGAAAGCTTAGAGTAGCAATGCAATCCCAGGGCAGAATGCCTTCTTCCCTACCAAATCATGCTTTTCATGTATTTTCTTCCTTTTATAACTAATTCACTTATTGGCCAAAAAAATGTTTGTGGCTGAAGGGCTCAAACATCAGAGAGAAAGCATATTCTTATCCATGGAAGACCCTGAAGTATATTAAGCAAGGCCATTCTAAAATTCTAAAAGTGTACTTAAGAACTAAATGTACATCTGGTCTATGAGCTCATGAGTCCTTTCCACATTGCCAGTCCTCCCTAAGACTTCAGACTGTTCACTTTGGAGGAGCATCAGGCTGCAGTTACAAGACTCATCTTCCTATTCCTGTTAGGAACAGTCACTGTGAAAAGCCCCAAGCCACATCAGAGGTAATGCATGTTCCCTCCCCTGTCAATCCTGCCAGATATCACAGATTGTGTCCTTGCTCCAATACTGTCCATAAAAATAGCAGCCTGACCATAAATTATTGTTGCATTTCTGTATTTTAACCCAGTTTACACTTTCAAGATTTACTTCATGAGGCAAATAAAAGGTCACAAATTTCCATTATAGGAATCTGTCCTGACATCGAATGCATTGCTATCATTCATCTTTCCCTCGCCCAGGGCTGGCCTGTTTCTAGCCATCAGTGTGTGCTTGCAGTCCCTGACTTCTGGTTTGCTGGTGGAAGTGTGGTCTCACCGCTCAATTTATGCAAAAGAATCAGGAGGGAAGAACCGAAGAAGGTCACAAGAATATAATGTTCCTTTCATGCCTCTTTAAATGTCAGCAGTCCCGGAGACTACAGAGATGCTGAAGAAATGTACTGACTGCAGCCATGTCTCAGGTGTACACATCCAACGCAGATGCATGGATTCAGTTAAATATTACCACAAATATTTAAAGGTACTCTTTCACCATGGAATAAGGACTTTTTGAAAAATTATATATACAAGCTAACCCTTATGTAATAGAGCAAGCGTTCCCAAGAGCATGAAGAATAATGTTTACCAAGGGCGGTCACTGAATCAAACCATTAAAGAAATAGATTTAAATTATTCATGAGAACAAAAATAAAAGTCCTAATTCTTTTTGTAGGCATTTCCTTCTTAACCCGTCTGAAACTCTGACATACAGTGTGTTTGACTCTCCTGGGATAGCCTCACCTATTGCATCCCACCTGCCTTTCAAATGCCTGAGGAGCAAATCCCCGAAGTTAGAAAGTTTCACATGAGGGGCTGTGCTCCTGAAGACAGACAACATTTTAGGAATAAACCCTTACTTCTCTTCTCACTCCTTTAAAGATACTAAAAATGCCCACACAACATTCCCTATTTCTTGTTTTCACCTGTGCTTTTTTCAATCGGCTTTAATTTTCTCCAGTCCCTTCAGGTTAATCCTGTTTCTTTTCTTTTCTTTTCTTTTTAAATGTGACACCTTCTCTGTGATGATTCAGTGTGAAGGGAACAGATGCTATTAATGGCACTTGAGAGGAAGGGCTGAGATGGATGTCCTGATCCCTCCAGGTGAGGCAAAAAGGCAAACCTGAGACCCCAATAACAATGCTCTCTAATTACATCCTAGTGGACACAAAGACTGTGCTGGTCCCAGGGGTCCTGGCTGAAGACTGCACTCTGGTTCTCACAGTATTCACACCAAGTGTGTGTAGAGTCTGCTGGAAGGCAACTAGAAAACTCTAGGAAACAATTTAATTCCAACCAGGGAAAAAGCTCTGACAGCTTAATAATACCTTTGAGCAGATGCACAAATAGCCCGGAAGACCTATTTACTCTAGGAAGTTAGGGGGCAATAAATTCTCAGCATATCCTTGCAACACATGTATTCTGTTCAGCACATGTTTCCTGAACAGTACCACAGGCCAAGGCTCGTTCTAGGAGTTGGGGAAACAAACAAACAAAAACTAATCTGATCTCTGCCTATCCGGGGTTCAAGCAGGAAAGATAGGAGGTAGGAAAGTAATTAGTAATAAACAGCTGTACTCATCCCTTTAAGTAATCCTTCCCAAAAGTTCTCTGCCGACTCCTCTCGTGACCCAAAGCACTGGATAGATAACACTCACCTAGTTCTATGGTGTTCTGATATAAAGTCGCCGGCCATGCTCCTGGTGGAAATGCCTTGTCCTAAGCAAAGTGCTGTGTGTGATGGGGAGGGAGGCTCAAGGCATTCCTCCTTTGAAAGGACATCTTCTAGGCTGGAGATGAGCAGCACACAAGGCAGGTGTGCTCTCAGCACAGGAAAGCAGGGCTTTAAAAAACCCAAAGGCAAAACCCAGCCATTGCTGGGGAGAACAGAAGCGTTCATCCTTAAAGGAGAAGGCAGGCATGGATAGGGAACAGCCATTAAACTTTAATTTCTCTTAGGCTTTATTTTTAAATTCACAGAAATCCAAGATTTAATCTTCTTCCCCAGATACACCACATGGTTTTTTCCTCTCCTAAATAAGCTCAGGTTTCCTTTGCATCCTACAGATTTCTCTAGAGCTTTACTCTGGGCCTAAAATGATTTCTTGGTGTGCCCATCTTGGTAATGCCAGTAAACTTGTGGGTGTTCGATTTTAAGACTTTGATGGTGAGCTCTTCAGAGATGTGGGGCAGCGTGATTGTCAAGTTCACCAGAAAGATGAAGCAGCTTCTTTGATCCTCCCCAGTCTTTTCCAAATGGCTGGGAAATAAAGGCAATCTCAAACTGGAGAACTAGGAAGAATGCTTTCCTTATTTTCATTTTAATATAAATATAATTTGGTGGACAAGCTCAAGCTTCCTGTAAAAAACATTAGATCATATATATATATATATACACATAATTATATATATCAAATTAGTGATCTCTTCAGCCTCCTCAGTGCATAGATTATAAACATGTAGTACCATGCTCACTTGCCTCTTTCCTTCCTCTCCCTTACCCTCCCGTCTTCATGGGGAAGAACATTAGGAGTTTTTGGCTTGACAGAACTGAGTTGGATACCAACCCCCTGCACACACTCATGCACGCATGTATGCATACATGCATGCACACATGTGCGCGCATGCGCGCATACACACACACACACATTCCACTGGAAAAAAATTCCCTTCCTTCCCTTTGCATCCCACTCGCTAAGCCTTTCAAACCCTGATAGTTAGTGTGGATGGAATAATCCAAATGCATAATGATAAGCTATGGGTACCTGTTGGGATGAGGAGCAGTTGTGAGAGTAAATATGTTATTTTTGTCTTTCACACAAAGAGTAGTTAATGAATCATTTGAAAAACTGCCCACAGACTGATTAAGTCGGATTTATCTTCTGATTACATTCATAAGCAATAGCCAATGGCAAAATTCATGTAAACATAGTATTGTATATTTATAAAACACCTAGCTAGTGGCTCAGAGTGTGAGCAAAATCACTGAGATTTAGCTGTAAAAAGCAAGTATATTTCTGAATTTCAATTTTATACTTATAATTAGATTTCAGAAATCAATGTAGAAATAGGTTTTATTTTAAAAATAAATAATATTGTCTTAACATAGATTGTGGGTGTGAGGATGAGGAAGAATGAGGGACACCAGAGGGAGTGAGTTTCTAGAAAAATCTTAGTGAAAAATCTTGTCTTTTTCAAGGGGAACTGTACAACACCACACGCTCTTCCAGCTGTGCTAGTCTATGATAGAGGCTACTTATAGCTGGGGCTAGAGCCACTCAGCGAAAGGAAAGGGTTCTCAGCATCTCCAAGTATGGGTGCATGAACACAGGAAACTGTACCCATAGTGAAGCCATACACGCTCTGCCTACATGCTCGTTAGCGAAAAGAGGAATTTTATTGGAACATTATTTGCTAGTCCCCTCTCCGAATCTCATAATGTAGCCCAGTTTGGTCTCAAATTCATGATCTCTTCAGCCTCCTTGGTTCTCAGATTATACACATGGTATCATGTGGTACATAGCACCATGCTCACTTGCCTCTTTCCTTTCCTCTTCTCCTCTGCCCTCCCTTTTTCTTGGGGAAGAGCATTAGAGTTTTTGGCTTGACAGACTTGGGTTGGACACCATCCCCTTTCACATTCTCTGAGCAGAGTGAGCAGGAGCAGTGAAGGCAGAACCTACCAGATCAGCAGAGGTGGGCTTGCAGCCCTGGGTGGAGGAAGTGTGGCTTTGGATTATTTGTGTGTAGCATGTTCACCTAGTAAAGAGACGCTCTAGGGTTGCCACAGTCAAGCCTTGAGTGCCATGAAATGCCCTTCCTCGCCATCACCGGAGAAATCGAACTTGCCACAACCTTTTTCTACATTATATTTCTATTTAGGGGAAGGGTCTAAAGTGTACATCATGAGGTCTACAAAACAAAATAACAAACCAACAGGCCAACAAGGGAGGTGGTTGCTGTTAAATAGCCAATATAGTTTCAGAAACAGCATTCTGCAATTGTTAAGATTGTGCTTATAGTGGGTTTTTGTAACATGAGAAAATATGTGTGAGGTATGTAGAAAAAAGAAGAGGAAAAACATTCTCTCAACTATTTAAACATTTGTAGATCAGGAGGGAAATAAAAACACTAACACAAAAGCACTAGGATTACAGGCGATGGTTGTACTTATCTGTATCTTTATCCCCCCCCCCCATTTGCCTTGCTTTCATAAGAATATAGCGCTTTTGTATCTAAAAGGGAGATAATTTTTTAACAAAGAAAAAAACGATCCCAGACCTTCAAACCAGTTTGGAGCCACAGAACTAAGAGGCTCTTCCTCCTCCCCAGAGCCATTAGGCAGGAGCTCTCGTCGGCCACACCCTGTTCCTACATCAGAGGCCATGGCATTTCTTGACACAATCTCTGGTCCATCCAGCCTCTCCTTTACTTCAATCAGCATGAATTAGCAAGGTTACAGCCTCACATCTGCTTCATTGCCTGGCAGCAACCTTCATGAGGACAGGAAGGAGAGAAGATGATTTATAAGAAAACCGCTCCCTGGATGCGGGAGCGGAAAGCACTGATCCATTCTAACAGCTCCGGCTGACAAACTCGGATATTATGAACATTCTGCACTTGGACAAAAGCTCCCACTTTTCTTAATTACATGGTTTGAGCAGGAGCCTGCTTGCGGGATCTGCCCAATCATACAACAGCCATTTATTTTCCCAACTGCAGCTGCCAAAATTTCCCTGATCTCGGTTCTGTGATCCATCTTCAAGGACGTCTTGTGAATGTATGACACCGTCAAGCTACATTCTGCACCAGGCTTTCAAAGCCCCACTCCTCCATATGGAGATTCCCCTCAATACACTGTTTATTTAAAAAATAAAAAAACAACCTCACAGACAAGAACCAAAGCGGGGAGGGAAAAATCATTAGGTATCAAAATATTTCTGTTTACTTTGAGGTAAATTCTTTATTCCAATGAGCTGCTAATATACTCAGGCCTCTGTGGGATGGGATTTCTTTGGTTTGAAGATACCAAACAGAGTCATTTTGGGGATCTTAAAAATACATTATTAGAAAAATGAATGCTAAACCTGCAGTTCTTTGAGCATAAAGAACACAATGCCTCACTGAGAACTTTTATGCACACCTGTTATCCCAGCACCCAGGAGGGTGAGGAAGAAGGATTGCTATGAGCTTGAAGCTACACAGTGAGAACTTGTCTCAAAACCCAAGAAATACACATAAATCAATTAAACATGAACCTTTCTTTGGAATTTACCTTCGGAATTTTTATCGTGTTTGTCTAATTTCCTGGTTGCTCTATTTAAAAATACATCTACCAATGTATTTTGTGATTTACCTAATAAAAAGAAACTTTATATAGTAGAAATTAAACTTAATATTTTCTCTTTACAACTTTTTTCTCTTTTCAAAACATGCTTTTGAAACAGCACTAGTCGGAATTTTAAAAATTCACAAATAGTAAGACCTTTAGGAACACGAAATCTCAAAATTTTATCATTCATAAGATCTTTTTAGGACTAATTTACTATGCCTCTAGCAAAAGCTGGACATGGTACGTATTCGTGAAATAGGTACTGGAAAAAGTTGAGTTCTTTGAATATAGGACCTCATCCTTTGAAATCAGAGCTGCAGTCTGCTTGATAAAGTGTCCCAACTCGACATGGCCTCTTTATCCCAGAATAACAACGACAGCAGCAACAGCAATGGCTAACAAAACATGTGGAATCTCCTGTCAAGTTTTACAGGTGCATCTGAAAGCAAGTTTTAAGCTGAATGTTTATGTTACAGCACTCTGTTTAAATATCCCTTTCCTACGCTGAAGCTAGCTCTTAAAAGCAAAATAAACAAAAACAGTCCAAGGAACAGAAGCCAAGCTAAGTGCTGTCACACGCACAGGTTTGTTCCATAGGCCAGAGATGATTCTATTAAAGCCAGGCACCTGAAGGGGTAGAAAAAGAGGTCTGACTTCCAAGGAAGTAAATAAATAAGCAAATGAATAATTAGTACACGAAGTCATAGAAGATGTAGTGGAGAGATCTATTCAAACCCTCACAAAGTCCTTGCCCAGAATAAGAATAATTCTCAATAAACGAAGATCCTGTTGTAACACCGATTCAGAAACTCTTCTGGATTATCCAGGAAAATTTTTAGTGAAGCAGTTCCCATCGGGTCCTTCCGGTGACAGCAGCAGTGAGTATGTAATGAATGGTGAAATGGTGATGGTGTCTTCATGACCTCACTCCCGTCTCACACAAGTGGCTAAGTGGCTACTGACATTTTCTTCATTTACCGATATAGAAGTATGCTTATATCACACGTGATGGAAAAATGAAACCCCAGTTAATTGTCATTGCAGTACACTGCAATGTTTGCTGTCCCTGAGACTTGAATCCAACTTCGAAATACTCTGTTCCCTTTTCTATACCTCTGGAAAGTTCCCAACAGCATAAAATATAACTCAATAGTGTTAGAAAAACCAAATCTTCTAATATGATTACGACAATCTAGCCAGTATATTTACTGTCTAGTCTATTAGTTGGGAATTACTGCCAAATAAATAAGTATTACAGGAAGGATATTAATCAGAAGTCTTCATGGTATAATGTACAAAACACAGGAACTGATCTGACCTGCCTCTGAAAACCAATGCCAGCTTTGACCTTGCTTTAAGCCTTTAAGAGTCTCTGAAGTATGATTTAAATTCACTTATAAAAAAGATGCAAACAAGTCAATCTGTTCCATGAAGATTAAAAATAATAGTTGGAAGATATTTGGTCCAGAGCTTGGCACACCAAAAGCCCTCAATACTCATTTATCCCCCTTGTCCAAATGAGCATACAAAAATGAGCCCCTACCAAACACACTGCAGGTTACCAAGGTCGCTAATCTTAACGCTGGTAAGGTTTGTCTATGGTATTGGATACTGGAAACAGAAAAGAACACTTGAGACCTTGCTGTCTATTACCTAAGCGCGGTAGGTATTTCCTCCGTCTGCACATTGCTTTGCAAACACTAAGTTCTCATGCTAAACACTAGGCAGGAAGGCACATAGCAAAGGTGGGAAGTTAAAAGAATTCAACAAAATGAATAATGAAAGTACGTTTTGATATTTACCAACATAATTTCTGGCATTTTTTTTTTGCCCTTTCAAGAAATCCTTTACAGTGAATAAACTTAGGTATTTTAAATACAAATACACCCAATCATTACTGTTTCTGGTTTCCCTAAGCACAGGCTCAGCTATTCAGGGATAGTTTCAGAACATGGTCACAGAGACAACAGAAGGTCTCTACAGTTCTTGTCCTACCCTCCACACTGCTCTTTCCATTGTGAACCTTGAGGGAGCAGTCCCACTGACAGAACATGTGCAAAGTGGGTCTTCCAGGGGGCAGTCCGAGAAGTGTGGTGGGGAGAGCAGAGAACATAGCTAGTGCCAGTCCCCCAGAAGAAAAGGGTTTCACTCTCATAGAAGCCCTGTTTACAAAAGAATTCACCAAATTACACTGATGCTCATTACTTCATTGAATCTTCATGCTGCTCTTTAGAGCTGGGTATAGCCCCCCTTACTGAGGGTAAGTGCAAAGCAAAGCCACTTGTCCCTGTTAAGAGGGTGCAGAGCTGGAGTCTGACGTCCAACCACTGACTTCATCTTCCTCCTTTATCCACTACATGTCCCATATGCCCTGAAAAGCACATTCCAGGTGACAGCCTTCTGCAGCCTTTGGGAGCTGACTATGAGAAACTGGAGTTCACTGTGTTTGCTCCATGCTGTTCTGTTCAACCATTCCTCTTGGCCTGAGAAGATCTATTCTCTCTGCCGCCATGCTTGACAAATCATCTCCCATGCTCTCTTCACAGCTCACACCGTTATCCCTTCTACACACCCCGTTCTCGCCATTTACACACTCATCTCTTCCTCTACAGCTCGACTGTGAGTGAGCTCCTTGTTGGCTGCTGATGTGTTTGACTTCTTTGCAACCCCAGAGACTAGCAAAGACCTAGAGCAGACTCTTGGCTGTATTGGCAGCATACCTGGAGGGATGGATGACTTGCTGGGTCCTCCTCATCAGTTTCCCGCAGCCAAAGCTGCTGTCCTTGCTGTCCTCCGCCACTCTGCTCTACTGCAAACCTCTCTCTGATCTGTCCTCTTTAGAATCCATTTAAAAATAGGAGCACTTTATCCTTTTAAATCCATACTGCCCCCATCATTATTTTGCCACTTAATTGTTTTCAAATGGACCCAAAAGACTGCATTTTTAAGTACATGGCTTTTCACTCTCTGGGTAAGACCATGTACAGCTTTGTCTCTTCATCTCTGCAATCTTTCCACCTATGATCTCCTCTGTCTCAGTCCCAAACTCACAGTTTAGGGAATCCATTTTCATTACAGGTCTGAATCTGGCTGTAGTCTTTAGTACCTTCTGGAAGTAAAGAGCCCATGGAACAGTTCCACTTATGAGAAGTATTGCTTTCGCTGTTTCTGGTCAAGGTATTCATAGCCTAGTTTGGTCTGGAACTCTTCATCCTTCTGTCTTAGTTTCCCAAAAGGCTGGGCTGGCAGTTGTGTTTCAACATACCTGCCTTGAGATTGCTGCATATCATGCAAGTCCAAGAAAAAGCCAGTGGTTGCTCTTACCATTTCCCTGCACACCCATTAGATCTGAGCATGACTAGATGCTATTTATTTTATGCAAATGAATAAATAAATGCACAATCATCTACATCTGTTCAGTTTAAACCTATTCACATATTTATAAATTATTTATTGCATAACACAATAGTTAACACGGGCATTAGAGTTTTACTACTCAGCGTCAAATTCTTGACTGCTGTATGTACTTGGACAAGTCAATAACCACTCTACCTTAGTCATCTCAAGAGCAATATGGAGCATATTGGTAACATAATGCTGATGTAGCTCATATGAAAATGGAGAAGATGAAGTAAATTATTATTGTTGGATCACTGAGCTCCACACCACTTGATCACTGGCTGCCCCCTAGAGTTCATCCTAGAGGTTAATAGACAAGGCTACAGAGTTTCAAAATGCCACGAAACAAGTGTCACTATCTGAGTATCTTCTGCAATGTGCTCCTCCATACCACTACACAAGTGCCCACCAAATGTTAATCTAACAGACTACATCATTTTGCAAAACTTCCTGGAGCCTGCTCTGACCCACACAACCTTACGTATTTCCTGTCCCCACTGAGCCCTGGTGCTCATCACTCCCTAGATCCAGTGTACTTTTTTTTAAACCACCTGTCCCTCCAATGACTGGTGCTCCTTGTAAGTCAGGTGGGAATTTGGGACAACTTCTTGTTCTCTGCATATAATACAGAACCCAACCATCACCCATGGGATGGACAAATAGTCACGGTATGTTCGGGGGGGGGCAGGTAGATACAGGAGGAGACCTTTTCCCCCAGTACCAGCCTCCTGGGTATGTAGAGGAACAAGTTGTTCTTTAAAGTTTTTTTTTTTAATCAAGTCTTTTCTTCATTCTTCCTGCTCTGTTTATTTTGGATGAACACAGGTATCAAGATCAAAATAAATGTGAGCTGGTGGCCAACAGGGTAAAATAAATTCCAGGAGAATCACAATACTAATGTGCCAGTAGCCACAAGAGGGAGAAAATATTTAGGACTTGATTTAGGGCTCTTCCGTGAAAAGTATGCTCAGGTAATTACTCTTTTCTTACTTTTGTTTGATGGGGGGCTTTGTTCTTAAAGAAATGTTGCTAAATGAAAACCCAGAGCTGTGGAATGAGAATAAACTGTATCATCCTCCTTCTCAAAAACTTAATGCAATTTTATGGAATGCCATACATAATGGCAAGCAGATTTAAAAGTCAGCAAGGTTTATGTCTATATTTTAAAATGAAACATCCCTAGTTGTTCACACTGGACATCAAATAGATTTAACTATAGTTCTAATAATAAGGAGTCCTCCACAAGTACTTCTGATCTACGGAAGTACATCAGTCTTTTCTACCTAGACTCCCCTCCCATTCAGAAGGAGATACTTCATTTACTACAAGAAAGAACTGAACTCCAAACCCTTACAACATTGCAGAGTCCAAAGTCCTTTTATCAGATACTTTTCTTCACACAGCCTCAGGCTTCTAAGGGCTCCTGACCCCAGGAAGACGGAGACAACACGACTTAGTAGTAAAGACTGGTGGCCTCAGCCTCTATCATTCTGATGTGAAGCAAATCCAGTCTTCTTTTCCTGTGGCATCCACAATCCTTTCTGAGATGATACAGTCCTAGTTTTGAGATTATCTACTCTGTTCTTTGAAAGCCATGGGCTGGGATGTAGCTCTCATATTTCAGTTTATCTCTTTCTGTGGGTCTTAAAGTAATGACTGATACCTAAAGTGCACAGCCAAGCGCGCGAGAGAAGTAGTTTTGAAAACTCTCCTTTATTAACTGCTCACTATCCATCAGACTCTTAAGACAAATGCTAACTTCATTTGTCATCTAAACAAACTCTGGTGTAAGTATCATGGCTTGTGTTATAGACATAAGGAAATCAAGACTCAGACAACTTAGAGACTTTGATAAGAATACAGCACACTAAGTAGGTGAAGAATAAAGTCCTTGTTTCTAGGACTCCAAAGGGTGTGTATATGCTCTTTCTCAGCAGACCACTCCTAAGCAATGTCAGGGACTGCCACACCCTCTAGGCTCAGCCTGTCACAGGGAACTATGTGGAGATATCACAGGCTTCCTTGACAAGACATCTTGGCTGAGACTATCCTTTGCTTGATGACTGGCTAAAACTCCATGACTTTCTTGGGACACATATTCCACTTCACTGTTAAATACAGAACAATAAAAAGAGCCTATTCCTCGTTGGTGGGAACTCCTGGCCTATTTATCTGTGTCATGTTTCCCTAAGACCCAGACATCCTAACCTAGTTTTTTGACTTCCTTTTATAGTCTAGAGATGGCATCTTGACCCTAATACAGCTACCTCTCCCCACCCCAACCAGAAACTGGACATACGAAGCTCCATCTTTCAGAACAGGGCATTGATAACTCTAGCTTGCCAGATAGGATCAAGACATTGGCTGAACTACAGTAGCTTCACTGTAGGTCAACAACATATTCTGTACACCATTATTTCCTATTATAAAAATAGCATTTAATTATGAAATACTACATTTTATAAAATAACAGATACTATAAACCTATTTTCTTATTATTTTCTGCATTTGCCTTTCCCACTAAAACAAAGGTTCCATGAGGACAGAGACTCATCTCAGTCACTGCTGTTACCTTCAGCACCAAGAACAGTGTCTGGCATATAGCAGGGCCTGAGCAAGTATTTGAGAATGGGATACAAACTAACCTGGATGATAATAAGTGACGACAATGACCATTGCCACTTTGTATGCCAAGCACTGTCTCAAGTTCTTAACACATCCTGGTATACCAACCCTCTTAACAAGTCTCGTTTACAGATAAATGATTCAGTCATGGATGTGAAAGCCACTTGTCTAAGGCTTCAGCTGATAAAGTCAGGGTTTGAACTCATGCATTCTAGATCAAAAGTTCCCACTAATAACCAGGAGGCTAAATTGCTGCAGTACTCCCTAACTTCAAAAAAAATGAGTAATACAAAATAGGAAAGAGCACGTGGGTTTTGAATTAGACACAGAAGAGGCTTTGAATTCTAAGCTTGACATTTCCTACCCTTGTGACCTTATACAACTTACTTGAGCTACACGGTACTCTCTCTTCAAAGTGGGAAAAAAATACCCGATTCTCAGAGTTGCTATGAGATCCAAGAGGAAACCCAAGTTGAGTTCTTTTTTTCAAATCCTGACACACACACTACAAAGGGTCGCTATTATTGTGATTTATCACTGTGAACTGCGTGGTGCAGATAACAGGTGAAATGAAGTAGTTTAGAAGAAAAAAAAGAATGACAGAGGAATTATAGGTGAGTCACAGCAGTCAAGGGAAGTTTCTTGTAAACAGACACTCTCCAAAGTTACAGAACTGTGGTTGGTAAGCAATCCATTGTCACAAACAAGCTTCAGGATAAGGGGCTCTTAGTCCAAATAGGTAAGTCAATAATTGCCTTTAAGGTGTGGAAGAACAAGGATGGGAGGTCACTGACAACATTAGGAGAGGTACCTTCTGCTCATAGTGAGTGATGGAAGACTTCCCGGGTGAGATGAAAAACATTTAGACAAGGTAAGAGAGTAGAGGGATGCTAGAGACCTCAAGATCTGTCTGCATCGTGTGGGAACAGCAGCATGCACTTTCACAGTGGAGTATAAGCAGAAGGCAGAGAGATCAAGCGAGCTGCATGATGGGAACTGAGAGCACAGCCAGACCACGGAGAGCCTCCTGGGCCTTGAGAAGGCAGAAGGATGTGCTCCTGAGCCACACAACACATAGTAACTATCACAGAGACTGCCCCAATTGTGTGCAAATAGCAAATAAATGGTTTTTCCACAATATATAAACAAAACAGCCTCAGAAAGAGAGAAGAACCTATTATTATTAGTAGTAGTAGTATTGGTATTAGTATTTTGTTTCAGGCTCACAGCAGAGTCCTCTTTGGGGCTCTATTCTTGTCTCGAAAAGATCAGAGGCATTTTCAGCTCTGGAATATCACCACCTCACTATGTTGGTCCCCTTTTGTGCTCCAAAGTCATTTTCAATTCATTTCTTCTTGGCAAATGTTACTCTCCCTTCCCCAGCACAGTACCCTGAACAACTTGGTAAATATTTGCTAAATTGTGCTGGATTTATCCAGTAACTATGGTATAAGGAGCAATGTGCCAATAGACAAGGCTAAGACTCAAAGGCAAAGGGGACAAAAGAGATGGATATTGCAACACTGTTGCCTCAATAATCTTGAAATGCAAATGAGTCATGTACATGAAGGTACACATACCACAGGACACCACAGGGTGCTACATTCTCTCAGCAGTGGCCTTTGCAGGTGATGAGGGTCTGAATCCCACCTCTTTACTGCCACTACCAGACACACAGCTCTTTTCAAACAGATGACAGTACACCCTTTGCTGCTAGTTCTTCAGAGATCACCCAAAACTCTTCATAAGTTCTTAACAAATGGATTCATTTAACCTCCACATCCTGAGAGATACAAACGGATTTGCAAATATGTAAACCGAGGCCCCAAAGTAATATGATTTGTGGCTATAAGGCTAGTGAGTGACACAGTAAAACTAGCAACATAGCTATGATTATGACTATTATTATTTTAAACTCTAAGAAAGCCCATTCATGACTTGCTGTTCTCTAAGTGTCTCCACCAAAGGATATTTTCCCTCACCCTATGAGGAAAACATTCCTTCTGACTGGGTAGAACTTGAATCCTATAATTTGAGTTCTCAAGCTCTTATTGACTATTCTTTATCGTCACTTTTAGGAACTCAAAAACACTGACTTTGGGACAGATGAATATGTCTACATTGCAGATAAGGGCATCTATGCAGGTAGGTACAGTCACAAAATCTGCAGTGATCCTTTGACTTAATGGCTCTCTAATTCTCTCTTCCCAGATTCCTAGGCCAGAATAACCCAACAATTTTTTTGATTGTCTGTTATGTGTCAGGTACTTTGTTCTCAGCACTTCCAAAATAGAACACATGGTATGAGACACTATACCCACGCTATCTCCTGTTACGATGACATCAGAAGTTCAATGGCAACTGATAAACCCTCAAGAGCAGAGACACACTGAGCTAGTATCTTTGTAAAGTTCACTCACAGTAGGCATTTCAGTACATTTCCATGGACCAACAGCTTACTAGTTTGCCAGTATTGGTTTCCTGTCTATGGAGTATATAAAATTATAGGGTTTTTTTTCTTGATCTTTTGAGACAGGGTTTCTCTGCAGCTTTGGAACTTGTCCTGGAGCTAGCTCTTGTAGATCAGGCTGGCCTCGAACTCACATATAGTTTAATGGTTCTTATTAAGACATAAAGTTGCATTAATTATATATTATACACAAAGAAATTTAAACTCAGAAAAGTTAGGTGATTTGGGCTAAACAGAATCCTGTAGTTAACAACAGATCTAAGACTCACAAGTCTTCTAAACTGTAGTTAGGTTCTTTGAGAAAGAAAGAGACACCAAAATTACATTATAACAACTCTATGAACACTTATTGAGTGTCTATTACATATCAGGCATCGAAATAAGAGAACATTTGGCATGATCTTTGGTCTCCAAGCTGAAAAGATAGCAGCAGATACCTAACTCAGAAAAGTGAATTAACTTGGTGCAAAACTTGAAAGAGGTTAAGTGGCTACTTTTTTTTTTTTTTAATGTAGCAAGGAATAAGTTTGTTTCCCACCCACTGCCATCCTCTCTGGCCATTTCTGCCACAAAATGACCATTATCTTTTGGTACAAATAGCATTAGCTCCTTTAAATGGCTCCTTTCTTTACAATATAAAATAGATTTAATATTCTTACTTCTGCTGCTCCCGGATCTGAGGATTACAGGGCCCTGTAACCCCAGGGTCAGGAAGCATCTTTAGGGAGTCTTGACTTCTGAAATATGGTAGCTAAGTAAAGACATCTAGGCCCTGCAAAAACAATAAGGAAACAGCAGATTCTAATCTAATTCACCAAAACAAAGCTAAAACCACATTACACTGCTCATACCTTGCTAACTGGTAGTGTCTCCCTGTCAAGTTTTTCTATACCCATCTTCGGTTGCATTCACTCAAGTACCTCTTACTCAAGCAAACCTGGGAAGTTCCTCCTCCATGCTTTTATGCATACTATTCTGTCCACAGGAAACCTCTCTCTTCTAATATGTCTGTCTATCTGCGTTTCCTGGAATGCAATTCAGTAAGTCCCATCTCCTTTACCCCTCAAAGAACTGATGCTTCCTTCTTGTGTTCAGTGGACTCAGCCTCTCACTGTTTGCACACTGTATTAGGGTGTAGATTAGGTGATGAAACATTCTAAGAGGATCTACAACACGGTCTTTCATGCAGTAGATATGCAGTGTATGCTTACTGAGTCTACAATTAAAATTTCAGTCTAGAATAGGTTACCTTTCTTTGTTTCCCCCAAGAAATGTAATTTTTGGGGAAGCAGACATGTTCCCAGATACTTAGGAGTGATGAATTTTGATGTTGTTTAATTTATAAACAGAGACAGTGTCTAAGCTTTATTTTCTATAAAAAGGGCTAACAGTATCTGCCTTTATTATATTTAAAGAAACAAAATGGACAGCGTAGGAGAAAAATAATACAGTGAATATGAGTGGTGATCTCCAATGGACACAAGCATGCTCTACAGAACTGCACAGGAAGCAGCTGAAGTTCTAGAATGCAAACTTCCTTCTCTGTCCTTGGAATGCTGGTGCAACTTGGTCTCTGGGCAAGCGCTAAGACTGAACCAACTACAAGCCTGTGTCTCCAAAATTCATTAAGAGGAGATGTGTTTAAAATTTCCTTCTGCAGAGTCTGGTTGTATATCCCTGTAATCCCAGCCTTGTGGGGAGCCTGAGACAGGAGGATTATGAGCTTGGGTTAGTTACATGGAGACCCTACTCTGTCTCAGTACAAAACAGAACAACAATGATCACCAGACAGAAATTTTTACTATTGCACTTCTGAGTTCAAATGTTCTTCTTCTTAGGAAATCTTAAACCAGAAATAAAGTATTTACAAGAATTGATTTCTTATATACACTGATGAACTTTCCATTTTTAAACATCACAAATATCTATCTAGCGTGGATCTACAACTCTCTTCCCACTCCCTACTCTATCCATTTGCTTACTCAAGTCATCAATCCAATCTTCTCTTTCTGGTCCTTTATTAACAGGTGACATTTTTCTGGGCTAAAATATGAAGAAATTTTTTCCTATGTCACCCTTTTCTAAAACCAAGCTCCACACTCTTAAGTGCTGGAGATTGAACCCATGGCTTCACACAAGAAAGGCAAGGATTCTATCACTGAATTACAAGTCCAGCTTCCACCTTTTACATCTGTATTTACACCCATCCAACCACACCATAAAAATGATCAATTTGCCCAGAGTGCCTGCATTACACACACAAGGCATATAGACACACACATGCTACACTCATAAGAAATTCTTGGCAAGGACTTGAAATGGATTCATATGGAAAGAGAAAAGTTTTACTGTCTTTTACAGAGTCGTATGTCTTGAAAAAAGAAAAGCACAGGGTTTCCAAAACTGGGGAGAGTAGGCAGACTGATCTCTAAGTCCTTGTCTTGTTTTAAAAATCAAATTGAAAAAACTACTTCCTGTCCACCCTGAAGTGGAACTGAAAATCTGTGACGTTAAAAATGTGTTTTAAGGATTGTGTTTTTAGTTTAAACCTTGAGCTACTTCAGTAACTACTTTTATTTTTCTTCATACCTCACTGGCAAAAGCAATGGGTGCCAATTTAGGACAATGTATGAATCTATTTATTGTTCCTATTTAAGCTACCCATTCAGAGCTTAGGATAAAGGTACAAACATGAGATTTGGCCCAACATCTACCCATCCTGACATTCTTAACTACCCTTAGGATGTGCAGTCAATGACCACCATGCCAAGGTTTGTGATGGTGCCCCTAGAGCTGTTTGTACTGCCAAAACCATCTATCACCCTGTCTCTCTAAACAGAAGGAGAAAACTGAAGGTAAAGTTAGAAAAATCGCAGGAACTCATTTAGCTTCAGCTTCTCCTTTGAAAAACAGAACTGGAAAATCCAGCCCTTTGGGAACACAAGGTAGATGGAGAAAAAAGACAGATGTGGAGACAGTGAAAAATAGCTTCCAAGTTGTTTTGTTTCTGTTTAAAAGTGAAATGAAGCATTAATTAAGCTGAATCCATTCTTATTTTATTTCTAGTTGTCTCCTCCAGATTCTACCAGGCTCTATCATGAAATTAAAAACAGTACAGCACTGACTAAAATTAATCACACACTCAGATTTTATTCTCTTTTGATGACTAAATCACATATTAATTCTAATTTCAAAGGACATGTCCTTCAAAATTTGGAGGCATTACAAAATGTAGTAAAGCCACCCAGTTCTCAGGAAGGACTGAGGGTCTGTGTAAGAATCCTAGGGTATGCTAACTCCTCTAAGCGCTATGAGGAGATGGCGGCTCTGAGGGTGTCATGCAGCACAGTTTCCCAGGACACTGTACGTGGGCTGACGGACATCTTTTCCCTGGAGGAGGCTTTTGCCAAGAGACGGAAAATTGGACAGACGAATGGAAACTCATCCTTTAAGCCCCGTCATGTTCATGCCCTTTATGTGGCAGGTTCTGTTCAGTGTTGGTACTCATTTGATTCTCTCTGCAGCTCTGGGAATCAGACATTATCTTCCTATTTTAAAGATGAGAAAATTAAACTCAAAAAGTTGAACTATATTCTCCAAAATCACCCAGCTGGAAAAGTTAGGACTCTAAAACTAAAAACAAAACAAACAAAACCCAAAACTTTATTTTTATGCATGTGGTGTGTTCTGCTTGCATTCATTTACCATGTATGCACAGTGCCCTCAGAGGCCAGGAGAGTCAGGTCCTCTGGAACTGGAGTTAGGATGGCTGTGAGCAGCCACATGGATGCTGGGAACTGAACCTAGGTCCTCTACAAGAGCAGCAGGTGCTCTAAATCACTGAGCTATCTTTTTAGCTTCTTGAAAACTTTTGTATTTCTTTCAAGAGTAAAACAGTGGCTGGAGCGATGGGGTCATGGATAAAGCACTTGGGAAGCAAGCATGAGGACCAGAGATGGATCCCAAGAACATGCAGGCATGGCAGCCATATTAATCCCAGCACTCAGGAGGCAGAGACAGGCTCTCTAGGTCAAGCCAGGCAGCTAAACTAGCCAGAATTGACAAGCTCCAAGTTCAGCAAGGGATGCTACCTTAGTAAGTATAGTGGGAATTGATCATGGAAGATACTTTACAACTACTGATATTTATTTCCAGCTTTCACACAGATGTGGACACACATGTAGCCAACACATAAGAAAATACACAAATCTCTCTCTCTCTCTCTCTCTCTCTCTCTCTCTCTCTCTCTCCCTCCACACACACACACACACACACACACACACACACACACACACACACACAGACAGGAAGACATTAAGGAAAGTAAATATTCCCAGAGGTTTTCCAGCACATGTGCATTATGAAGGGGCTCCTCATTCAGAGGCACTTAGGGCTCCACGACCTCTGAGCTGACTTTACCAACAAAAGCATGCTTACTGTGGTATCTGTAGGAATGAAACTATTTTCCCTCTATTTGGACAGGCCAATATTTATGTTTTTAGCCTCAACTGCACACTGGCCCTCAGGGTCCTAATCACAATAACCAGGTTGATTTCAAGAGTAGAACCTCTTCCATTATAGAGGCAATTAAAATACAATCAAACTAGAAAGTTATCCTCCCCCAAAGCCACCTAAAACAGAGCAACTCCAAAATAAAAGCAATTTACATATTTTAGTTCAAATTAAAAAGTAAAAGCTAAGGATTGCCTTTTAATATCCTGAATAATAAATGTACATTTATGTAAAGCTTCCTTTGGGGAACAGTTACTATGAGGACAACTCTCCCAATATTATTCATAAGTATCACTTTTGTTTTGGTGTTACAGTAAGAATCTGGACTTAGGGGAATTGGATTTTCTGTACCCAGTGCATCAACAGAGATAATTAATGTGGAAGACACGTACCATATCCAAATTTTAGCTGTGTGGTTGACTACGTTACAAACAGGAACATGAGAAAGAATGAGTCAAACACGGTCCAAATTACAAATTTGCAGGGATAGAGTCAGTTTACTCCATTTGAAGTGAGCAGTTTCCTAATGAAAGTTTCATTAGCAAAGACTGCAGGTTCTCAGCCTTTCCACTTTTAAACAGCCCAGAGCCCAAGTTTACTGTTAGAGATGTATTTACTACTGTGGCATTTTCCAGAGGGGCACTCAAAATAAAAAAACAAAACAAAACAAAACAGCTCAGCTTGTCTCTTTTTAAAGTTTTTTTTTTAATTTTTAAAGGGTTTAAATTCATAGCTTAGGAAAACACAAAATGCTTGAGAAGTCATTATTGGCACAACCTAGGGGGTCACAGCTGCTTGAGAGAGGGAGAGAGATATGGAGAGAAAGACAGAGACAGAGAAAGAGAGAGTCTACGCTGTCGAGATACATATTAAAAGATAATGCCAAGCCTTCTGCTCTATTAGTAAAGTTCTGATTTGTGCAAAGCTATGCCAAGGGGGTCACAATCTGCCTAGATGCAGTAGTAGAGGAAATCGTATTGAAGGAGATATTTGTGCCAGGCATAGTGACACACAACTGTAGTCCCAGGCTCTCTAAAGGCTGAGGTGGGAGGATCACTTGAATCAAGTATTTTAAGACCAGCTTGGACAACATACAGCGAGGACTTGTCTCAAAAAAGAATAAAAAACTCGACATAAGGAGAGGAACTTGGTCCTGCCTCAACTTGATGCGCTATGTCATGTGCAAACCTATGGGAGACCTGTTCCTTTCTGAGGAGGAGTGGATGAGGAAAGGGGTAGATTGGAAAGGTGAGGGAACAGAAGAAGAGGAGGGAGGAGAAATTGTTTGGTATGTAAAATAAATGAAAAATGTTGTTTAAATAAAAAAATAAAGCTAGCAAAAACAAGATTTCAAAAAAAGAAAGAATAAAAAAGAAATTTCTGTTAGCAGGAAGGTATTTGTATTTCTGTAATATTAACAGGTTCCAGGCAAGTTTCTCAGGCATCTGGCTGAAAGACAAGTTCCTTCCACCTGTCCAAACTGCTTCTTCCTGAGCACGAACATCTGGATACATGGAACATTACAGACAAAAACTGTCTAGAAGATCTTTAATTTCTGTCCTTCGGAGTCACTTAGAGATTTGTACAATGAAAACCACTGACATTCAACTTGAACGCTCTGATGAAACTGCTTACCCTTACACCAGTGTCATTGGGTAATGGGAGCCTCATGACCTCTCCCCTCAACCTTATCCCCAGTCATAGCAACCTACCCCCAATTGCTTTGTGATCATCACTGAGAGAAGCTGCAACCTTGAATTTCAAAGAAATGTATGTAGTAAGTCTCCAACAAATACCTCTTCATGGAACAAGGAGTGGCCATCAGTTCTGCTATAACCCCGACGGCAAAACAGATCCAAGGGACACTTGTGACAAGAGGATTGAATGAAACTAGAGGGAGGATTCAGATCCTGCAGACGCAAGATAGGATCTCCTTCCCCACAGGGCAGAGACCTCCAACACGTGGTGTTTTCTGATTTGTCAGCTTGGCTGAACTTCATTCTCTATCTCCTTCTATCCTGAAGAGAAACTACATTTCCTATAAAAAAAAAGTTTACTTTTCTTAGTATCTTAAAATAAATATTTGAAATTTTAAGCTCAAATGTTATTTTTCAAACCAAGAGTCCACCAGTAGTCATTTCAGGGGATACCTAAGTCATTTAACTAAGTCATTTAATTTTTTTTCATTAACAAAACCCCTAGCTTTGTATTTAACTTCTGAGATTAAAAACAAGGATTTTCAACAACAGCATCAACAATAAAGATGTAAGCACAATTGCACTAAATTGCATTTCTTCAATACGTTTTACCAATTTCTTAACTGGAATTTATTTAAGGATCCTTTGATTGCTTTCAGTATTTCTTGAGACTTGAAGAGAGAATCTGTACTGGGGTTGTGTGTGTGGGGGGTAATCTCTGGTGTTAACAACAAGGGCCTGGGTAAAACTAGTCCAAAGCAAAAATGGTGAAGGCAGAATCTAAGGGTTGGGGCAGGAAGAAAAGAATTGGGAGGGGTGCAAGAGAGAGCTACCAGCCTGATAAAAGCACCAAAGCATACTTTATTTCTTAATAAATGCTTAACCAACACAAATATTACCGACAGGCACAGTGGACATCCAAATCTAGCTGACTGGCTGATCGCATTCTTATTTTCCGTCTTTTGTAACAATTTCCTTTTCAAAGCAATTGGTTCCTAACATTGATGCTCCAAAGCTATTGTAGACATGCTGCCTTAATTCTCAGTGAAGTAAAAAACAAAATGTCTCATCTCTGGACCCCCAGCTAGAACCCAAAAATTGGATATAATTAGAGGTGTGAACAAGCAAACAAGGAATAAATAAAGCTGCAAAGTCAAGGTTCTGAGAAATTATGGGGCATCCTGTACTGTAGCAGTTCAAATTTGTCACTCATTGTCTCCTACACCAGAAACGTACAGATCATATGTTGTTGTCCTAGGTGCTGTGGTTCCATGTCTACCCCCCACCCCACCTCCATGCTCTCTTCCCCCCTCTTCCTTGTCCTTCAAACTTTCTCCTTTTAATTGCTAGATAGCTAATTTAAGACAATCACTGTATATAAAACCTCCGGTACCCACTTGCCTTTTCCCCATTTTAACCCTTGGAAGCCATTGATTGACAAAAGTCCTCTAGCTCTAAAATAGACTTACTGAGGCTTTAAAACCCAAGGGTGACCCTAAAACACCCTACACTCACAAAACTTGAAAAGACAAAGCACAGGTTGACCATTTACCTCCTCTTCTTCCTCCTCACTATTATTACTAATATTACCACTAGTAATATTACATTAAAATATCCCCAAAGAACAAAGGACCTCATTTAAATTCAATCTCCATCCCTTGGTCCCTTGAACGAGAGGGAACTCTGGCTAGCAAAGGTAGTTTAGGATTTGCACATTTACAGCTCCTCAAGTGGTTGGTAAAGAAAGTGTCTGGCTTCTAATGGAAGTCTGCAGAATCTCAACATCCTTTTTGATAAATATTTTAAAATTCACATTTTTCATATTAAGGGAACTCTGGGAATTAATAAAGAAAATGAAGTACTTAGGAAAAGTAGACTGCTTCAGTTTCCTTTCCATTTAGAGATTCACATAAATTTACAGGTATATGTTTCCACACACTTGGTTAACACCAAATAAAGAAAAGCTAAGACAGATGCAAGAATTCACAAAAACACTTCAATACCACGCTTCTCATGTCCATCAAATGCATGAAGGAATGGAAAGTCAGTGATGAAACATTGACTTTACTTCTTTCCAAAGGAGAATTGACCAATTCTGCAAACAGTGCATCAACTGAAAGACAATAAGATAGAAGCTTGAGACTGTTCAAGTCCCTTCGTACCCCCCAAGCTCCCAATGACACGGGGAAAAATACTGCATTGCAGCATTTGCAGCACATACGTGTATGCCTAGCATTCGCTGCACATACGTGTATGCCTAGCATTCACTGGCCATCTCACCTAAAAAAAAAGTATATATTAAATGTCCAGGTATATAAACAAAGTGACTGGCAGCTACAGGTTACTGGAATCGATGAGGAAATTTGTCAAGGCCAATGTATTTCGGTCCGTATATAATGACCTTTATCAAGACAGCCCACCATTCCTTACTTGTGGTACATAACAGATAATGTGTTTCTTCTTTCATTTTTGTTTTTAATTAAAATAATGTATTAAAGTACCAAGAACTAAATGAAGCAGAATGTCTCTTTATGGATAGGATAGTGTTCTGCCTAGGAAGAGAATTCAGCCGCAAAAGGGAGATAAGTACAGAGAGAAGAGACCAAAGCAAAGAATTTGTCCTGAGGAAACCTTTTTATTGTTCATAGAAACTCTAACTTAAGAAAAAGACCTCAGTTCATCCACAAATTCTTTTAGAGACAATGAACGAACACACACACACACACACACACACATTCATGCAATGACATTTAGATTTGAAATTTCAAACCCATTATTCCTAATAGACATTCCAAATTTAAAATATCTGGATTTTATCATCTCAAAAACTCTAGCGAGGCTGAATTTGGAACTAAAATACATATACACTATCATTTTATTTCTCTTTCCTTACAAATAATTCTGCTAGTAGTACCTCAAAACAATCTGCTCTTACTTTTATAACAAAATACTCATATTAAAAGAAAGGTCTATAGGAGAATAAAAAAAGTTTTAAAGCTTTGTGCAAATCATCAGATATAAGCAAGCCCATCTTAATCTTTGCAAGAAGATGTCTTGAAAAAAATGGTGGTTAGGAATGAATGGGACTAAGACCCAAATAAACACTTAAGTTTTTACAATATGATATTAAAGTCAAAGTATCAATGATTCTCATGTAATTTTTTGCTACTCCCCTACTTCTGCTCATTTGACTCCTCCAAATTTAAAAATATCAATTGATTTAATCAATACATTCCTATGAAATGCAGAGACAACCTGATCAGTAAAACTGTGATGTAGTCCATGTACATCATTTTGCAGCAATATTTCCATCCATATTTTCACTTCTTAGTAAATTCACACCCAGTCTTATGTTTCCATCATGGCACACCTTCACATGTAGGTAGTGGGTATTAATATTTTTAAGACAAAGAAGCAAGAAAGGTCATCAGCAGAGCTAGATATATGTGTCTTCTTTTTCATAACCAAAGACAAAGTGACAGTTTTCATAGAAACAATTTTACCCAACTAACACCTGCCAGAAAATTCTCAGAAAATAAAAACAAAACTTTATTAGTGATAATAAAAAGTATTCTATTTTAATAGATGTTATATGTTTATGCACTCAAGGTAGGAAAACAAGGTCCAAGAATGGGACAAAAATATGTTTTTTTTTTTTTTACCTAGAGAGTAAAACCAAAATAATACCTCCCTCCAGTCAGAAAACAAAACAAAAAGGGGCATTCTCACAGAAAAATATGGTGGGGGCTGGTGGTGGAGATTTACAAAGGAGAGACAATAAATTAGGAGGATTTTCAATAAAGGCAATTATATTTTCTACCATTGCAATACATTTCATTTTTTTAAATTTTTTTGAGGCTTCAAATTAGCTACTGGATTATGTATCTCTATTGTCACAAGAAAGAAATATGACTATTTCAGATTTTTTTTTAATGCTACTTCTATTCACTTGAGTACTATCACTGTTAGTCCTTTTTTGGTACCTACCATCACTGGGGAAAAGACACTACTTAGAAAAGCACTCAGAGAGGGACAAGTGAGAGATAAAGACACTACTTAGAAAAGCACTCAGAGAGGGACAAGTGAGAGATACCTGTCATCTAGCACACCTGGGTCTCACCAGACATCAGAGACACTTTAAAATAGACCACCTTTCACTCAGTTATACCAAGACCAGACTTAAGACCAAATGCAGTGCAGTGGAAGATATGGGTAGATTCTGAAGCGAGAGGAATGGGAAGCGGAGGAAGGCAAAGAGTTCCTTAGTGGCCGTGTTCTAAAGACATTTCTACAATAAACTCCTTGAAACTACAGTACCAGCATCTAATGTAGTAAAAATACCAGTATCATCTGACACAAAAATCATTGCTTAGCATAAATCTAATCTACTTATATCTTTTCTATGAATATTTGCTGGAAATATCAGAGAAATTATTTGCAGAACCTATCAACTGTGGGAATTCACTATTATGCTTTCGTCAACTTCATTCAATATAATTTACATATTTTTCAAATGGTCTTACAAGATTTCTTACAATTTTTTGCACGTACAATTTCACAGCAGGGAAAGGGGGAAGAGGAGAGAGAGAGAGAAAGAGAAAGAGAGAGAGACCCTATTTTCCCTTCCCCCTCCTCTCTTTTTTTAAACAAACAAACAAAAAGAAAGAGAGGGAACAGATGCTTAAAAATAGATGTAGAAAAATCATTGTAAACCAGAGTTAGAAATGTAATTAACACCTATTTATGAAGAATAATTAAAGTTGGGCTGGTCACAAAGAACAGCAAAGATAATCGAGGTCCTGTCCCCCCCTCCTCCTTTTTTACACTGTTTGCAGTGTGTTCTCATGATAGCCACCTGCTCCCTGCTCGGCTTCTCCTCTGTTCGTTTCCCCGGCAACCTTTCATTGGGTTTTCCTCCCAGCTATCGCTTTCAGTTGGGCTGCTCGGTCTAATCTTATTTGTTTTACACCCATCAAAACAAGCAGCCAGACAAAGGCAATCCTCTAAGAATGGGGAAAAGACCACAGCTTTGTTATAACATCTATGCAGAGTGAAAAGTCCTCCTCAGGCTTTCTAGTTAAAAATAAAATGAATTTATAGCTTTCCCCACTACCCAGCCCCAAATCCCCTGAAAGCTATTGCTGGTGAAAATTCAAAGTCAAAGTGGGCACTCGTGGCATCTATTCGTGCCATTTTGTGTCTTATCTTTAGGGTCAATGCCAGGAGACAGGAACAGCGCTCAAGGAGTTTCCCTGTTTCTTTTTCCAGAAAAAGATGATGCTAAAAATAGATTTACTACTTCGGCAGAAAGGTTTTCCACTTCCCCATCCACATCTCAAAGTCCTGTTTCACAATTGCAGTCTGCTGGTACTGAATCTCACCTCTTCCACCCCTCACTCCCAGCCTTCCCCATCACTCCTAGCATGAGACTAAAGAAGAAATGTGCCTTTAACTTTAGCAGTCGTGTAATTCGGATGAAGGCTCACAGAGGTGGTGGACACACCAGCCAAGGGTGACAGTGACATTGTGGTTGTCAAAAAAAGGCACCAACCTTGCTTGCCTAAAATGTGTTGGAAAAGGCAGTACGTGCCTTGTATGCATGCAATGCCATTATACTTGGAGGCAGATTGTGGATTTCAGAATAAGAAATACTAATACACACACACACTCACAGAGACACACGATTAGAAGGGTGATTTACGATGCAGTCCACCATCCTTACACACACACACACACACACACACACACACACACACACACACACACACACGGCTGGAGCCTCCAAGCTGCCTTCTCTTTTCACTTACCATCTTCAAGCCATTCCACTCCATCTGTGATCAGAAGAAGATGGACCCTCACACAGTGTGTCAAAAGCGGAAAGGAGCGTTATGTAAAAGCTGACATTCCCTTCTTACAGAGCTGCTGCCCAGAGAAGGAAGCAACAACTCAACACGCCAGGCACCGCTACACATACAAGCCGCCTCCTCTTTTTATGAGGTCATGACAGGAAACTCTTTGAAATACAAGATGCAGCGTTTACTGAAGCCCAAATAAATCACCCTCTTTGCCGTTTTGACTGCACAGTCCCCTGAAACACAACTGCCCATCTCAACGTTCAGCCTCCAGGAGCTGCCTCTCGAGGTTTACATTTCCAGCACAGAAATGGAGAGGTTCCTAACCCTGCTGCATACACCCTCAGCACCACAAAACCCAGGCATGTAGACAAACCTCTTCTCTCTTACAAAAAGAAAGCCCCTGCCACCCCCTCATGATGGTCTCAAGTAATAGAATCTCTTTCAACAAACCAGCAATTATTTCAGCCCATCCCCACCCTCTGCTTTCACGTGAAAGGGAAAACTGACAACGACCTGTTAAAAATGACAATCTCCCTCCCCACTACTTTGCAATAAAAGGACCTACCCGCACGCTACACAAAAGATATAGTAAATGTAGGAACCAGACAGCAGCAAAGAACTAAACTCTCGTGCAAGCCTAAGACTGGCCAAGGTATAGACGCTTGTCTTCCCTCTAGCAACACAAACAACAGATTATACATCTAGTCATACCTACCATAACCATTCTTATTGGCAAATATTGGGTCTTGCAGCGCTTCGACTCTTCTCTTAAAATTTGCAAAGGTTTCAGAATATATCTAAAAATGACTACTATTGTTTTATATATATATATATATATATATCTATTAAAGGTCCACAAAACACAGTGTGGATGATTGTAAAGCAAATCAATTATTGGGAGGGGGTAGGGTGGGAAAGAAAGGAAAAAAAAAAGGAAGAAAAGGCGCAGTGAGCTGAAACCCCTGATTCTAGGATGTAGATAAGAACAACTGAGCAGAGCCTTGCTGAAATTGGCTCGAAGCTTCCCCTTTTTACATCCATTTATGGGACCATCTGTCAGCTGAAGCCAGAATCTGATTGGCTGGGGAAACGAAGGGAGGCGTTGCAACATCAGGTGCTATTTAAATTAGCTACTGCCAGATTGACGATGTTAATGATTTGGTGACCTCTACAACAACAGAGACCAGATTTCTGAACTGCTTCTTGTGTCTGGTAATTAAAGCCGGGTTGAAGCAACAACAGGCATACTTGTATTTTTTACCTTTTACCTCCTTCCAGCTCGAAAAGTACTGTTACAACTGCAGGTCATTGGAGGACTGCAAACCTTCACAGTGGGAGTGTCCTTCCTTCCCGGTCCTGGCGGGGAACACAGGAGCCCATCCCTCTGATAGAGGGCTTGTTCGGTGGGGAATATTTTCAACCACCTTATCTTTCTTGACAGTTGCTTTCTAGCGAAATGCATATTTAATGATCTGCCTCTAGGCTTAAAGATACAACAAAAGCACTTTAATGTGCTAATACTTCCACATTTTAACTTTATTATTTCCCAGAATTGCTGGCTTTCTATAAGCAGTGCTTCTTTTTGCAGCTAACATGACCAACATTTCAAAAGCATGCAAGTTTGGGATTAAACTTCTCAGTGAATTATGTTCCCATAAGTTTGTCTCAGAAAACTATTTCCAAATTAAAAAAAAAAAAGCTGGAGGGAGGAGGCAGCTGCCAGGCTCTACCTTTCTGCATTCTGTATGAGCTTTTCAAAACAGAGAATGATGAATGATTTATTTAAATGAATTTACTTTTCAATTTGGATAGGGGCATGCTCTGAATTTTTAAAAATTGACGAAAACATATTCCCTTTTCTTTTTCTACTGAGGTGAGGGCAAAACATGGCTCTGGAATAAAATGGCCTCATTTTATTACCTGCACAGACTGTTCATCTTGTTCTACGTAACAAAAGACTTTGTCTTTTTCCTTCCTACTTCCCCCGCCCCCGGCCTCTAAAAAGACGTACAAAGAGACATTTAGCAAGTGTGTAGTGATGTATATAGTCTGCCTGCTTATGCGACACAGTTCCTAAACGCCGGATTACCGTGTTTCAGGAGTTTGGGCCTGGGCTTTTAAGTGGCTTACCTGAGACCTTTATGTCTCACACCTATGAAGAAGGCTAACACCCCTAAGTCACAGTTTAATCAACTTGTTTATCAATAAATGTACAGAGGTAACAAATATCCAACACAGGTTTTAATCTTTGCTGGAAGCTGACAGTGAGCTGGACTAGGGGTAGTGGAACAACAGGTCAAATACAGTATAGTTCTGGGCTTCAGAGTCCAAGAGTAGTTTGTGGAAAAACTACTAGGAAAAAATCCTACATTTTAAAAGGTGAAAACAATTCTCTTCAAAACATTGCTTTGTGAACACATTCAACAAGCATACGTATACACACTCTATGGAAAAACAGAAACATTACTAAACAGTGTGTCGGATATATTATGTAAATCCTTTTGCTTAAATATAAATAAATCCAGCTATTAGAAATGAGGGTCCACGATGAAGAGGGGTGGAAATTTGGAGCTCTGATGGGCCCTTCTGGTAGAACAAGAATGAATGAAGTCAACTTTAAAATGACTTCCTGAGCACCTGCGTAACGAACCCCATGAGTCACACTGGTGCTGGAGTACTTGCTGCACTGTACTCGAAGGATGAATTCCCAGGTTCAATGCTCCAAACAGCTTGAAGTACATAACTAGGTTAGGTCTACGTGTTCTACATCGGCAGCCAAAAAACTCTTGAGTGTGAGCACACCAGTATGAAAATATTGGGAAGATTATGTTGACACAATGCTATAGTCACATAAATAAATAGCTTTCTTGGAACAAAACATTTACTCAATATTTCTACACAGGTAGAAATATTTTATAAAAGGTAAAAATATTTATAAAAGGTAAAAATTTTAGCACCTCCTTTTTTCCTCATCCGTACTAACTTTGGCACACTGCTTGAGCCATAAATTAACATTAGGTAATTCCAAACCATTCCGGCCACCTTTCCAAAATAGTAACTGTCCATGATACCATAACAATTACCTGGTCTCGCTAGGCTAATAAAAAAAAATACCCATGCATTTTGTATATTGGTCACTTCTGCAAAAACCTTCACTTTAAAATCTTTCAAAGGAATCCTCAAACAAAATGCACAAATGTCCTCAGAGGCCTTTTCTCTAAAGACAAAGGCAGAATCCTATTGTTGGGAAAAGTCAACCTTATTATCGCATTTCCCATAGTAGCATTCATCTCTCAGTGTGAGGGGCTGACCGCTACACAAGAAGTGTGGCATTTGTAAAGCAACAGATTCTCAATATATTATCTTAAGAACCAGGCAGGCAAGTCTCCCAGACATGCATGATTTTTTTTCCTCTTTTCTGCTACAATCCACCACCACAGAAAGAAACTTGTCTCTCTCAAGCAGCTAAGGCAACCTGAAACGGTAGCCCAGCGCTGTGGGGCTGGCTGTGCCGCTGTGTCCCTCTTACCATAAATGAGCAGTTTCTTGACTCATTAATAACAATTTCCCTTAAAAGAAGTAATCTCATATCAGTCAGCCCCTCGCCACCATGCACACATCCCAAAGGCTGCAGATAGCTCAGCATCAGTCGCCGGCAGCCAGCTTTCCCACACAGCGTCCAGATGGACTGTACCAGAAGCCAATTCAGCGTTAATAACTACCTACTCCGCGCAGTGGAGAAGCCTTATGTGGCACAATGGGCTAGGAAACAGAAAAAAAAAAGATAGACAACCAAATTCTCTAAAAGCACGGGAAACAAGGAACAGAAAAGGAAGCATGAATTATATTTCCTAGACTTCTACGAAAGGGGGCGGGGAGGATAAAAAAGAAAGGAAAAAGAAGAGAAAAGAACCCTTCATAAACATAGGAGGAAAATGAAGAGGAGGGGGGATAAAAACAGATGCTGCCCAGAAAAAAGTGACAAAATATTACCTCATTATTTAACAAAGCAGCATTAAGCGTCCTGCTGATTTCAAACATCTTGCCACAGATTTTGTTTTAAGAGAAACAGATAGAATCCTTTGCAAAGCACTCCGTCTGCAAAGGGTTCTTCAATTTTCTTGCGCACCACGGAACAGTCAATATATTATTTCCCCAGAGTTCGCACATTAAAACCTCTAGTCAGTGAGCTGAATTTTCCCCTTATCTCTCCCCCTGTAGCCTCCTGTAATATGCACTGCTCTCTTTGCAAGAGCAGCCTGCCCCAAACATGGCTGGTGTTTAAACTACTCTTTAAAGTAACAGTTCACTATATAACCACCAGGTGGGTAGAGTGCACAGATTGAAACAAACCGTCTTGAAAGATTATGTGTGTGTGTGTGTGTGTGTGTGCGCGCGCGTGCGCGTGTGTATGTGCATGCTTTCTCCTCGGAATTGCTTTAAGGTATAGGATGTGACATGAGAAATACCAACACCCTAACAGACAAGATTGTCTCTACTGTATTATGTCTAAGTAAATAAAAATTTTCCTCTTGATTTAAGGCAAGGGAACAAAACCGAACAGAACAAAATACTGCCTCACAGTTCTAAGAACTGTGAGAAACGAGACACAAACAAGACTTGTTTCATTCTGCCAGTGATAAAGGAGGAAAACACAATCCACCCCAAGAAAAGGAGAACTTAAAAAACTCCATGAAAATGGTTTCTTTTTACAATGAAATATTCACACAGGATGAGCATTGGACTCAGATGCATGTATGTTATGCAGATAAACACACAAATTGGAGACAAGAGCTAAAGGTATAACTTTCCTTCTGAGTTTATTTGACATAGTCTCTACTGATATAAATGACCAAAAGCTTAAAAGTAAAGACACTAAAACAACAAAAGGTAAAACCAAAACTTAACCATGTCTTTTTTTTTTTAAATGTGATCATATGAGCAGTTATAAACAACCACTGGCTCAAACCAGACACTTGTCTCTCCTCAGAGCTGTTCTTTCCCCTTAAGATCTACTTTAAAGAGGAACATTTTACCGGACATGATTTTGGAGGTGTACCTAACTTGGCATCTCCTTTGTACCACTCTATTCAAATAACCTGATCTTCTGCCAAGAATAAAGAGAATGCCCCAAGCTGAAATCTCCAAGTGAGGGGTGTAGTATAGAGATGTAGAACCACATCATTACACGGCCACATCTTAAGAAGGTTTTTACATTTTTGCTAGTAACAAAGCATGCACTTTACTCTCCCATGTGTCTAATGCAGAAACCAACACACACACACACACACACACACACACACACACACACACACATGAGCACACATGCATGCATGCATTCATGCACATATACCTGGCATTTTTGTTTTTCTTGGCCAGACGATATTAAAGCTCTGAACTTCCACATCTCTGGAGACACAGATGCCAATTCTAGTATTTTTCCAGTCTGTCCGGCCAGCATTTAGCTACACAAGATAGTGACTGTCTCTTTTATCTTTAAGTCAAGTCTGCATCGTTTAATAGCATTTAACCTCCTTGCATATATTAAGGTTCAAGTGACAATTTTTAACTGAGGAGTGAGAAGGAGGAGTTGCTCTCATCAAATTCTGGTTGTATGAAATAAGCTAATTTGTACACTCACCATATGTCTTAAACACTAATTAAAAAATGTCACTTTCTTCAAACATTAAAATGTAATCAGTCTAGTAAATAAAATATTCTTGAGTTTTCTTGCCTTGGTGATAATTTAAAGAGTGTTTATCTCAAGGTAACCTTTTTAACTTGATTACCAAGGAAGACTTTAGATTTGAAAAGAGAAAAAGGGAATGCTAGGGGTCAGGGCTTTGGGGCAAAGAAAAGAGAAAACCACTACTGTATGTCACTGCACAAAGGAAAATAAGATGAAGCAGGGTTTTAAGGACCCATAGTCTTGTTACCCTAAGGCAAATCCAGCCAATCAATACCACCCATTGACGGTCTACCATCTGCCATACGGCCAAGAGATGTGGTAAACGGACCTGTTCCATATGACTGTGGCTGGCTCATTTTCAGTCGATTAGGGCAGTCCAGAGCATTCACATGCAACACACAAAACTCCAAGTCAGTCTGCTCCTCTCTCCACACCAGCCCCCGAGCACAGCTGTGGACCTTTTCCTCCTGTTCTGGCTGTCCGGATTACCTCTTCTTGCTTTTCAATTGAATTAGCAAAATGGAGAGAGAATGTAGGACACACACACACACACACACACACACACACACACACACACAATTGCTGGTTCTTCTTCACTGTCATGCAGAAATCCGGAATTCCATGTGCTCTGCCCTAATATGATTATGGTACACCATTTAAATAGCATCATCCGTGACTGCGACCTGACGTTTTCCTGGGGATCGGTTTCTTCATCTTCTCCCCTTTCAAAAAAATTATTGAAACTGTTGATTTTTTTTCTTTTCAGACAATATAATCAGTCTGCCCAGACAATGAGATACTATGTTTAAAAGCTTTGATAAAATCGAAAGCTTAATTTTCCTTGTTGAATCATGATGCTGGTCTTTGTCTTCTTTTTTGTTTCCTGTAGAAACATTAAATCAGTTTTATTGGAAAGTGGACACATATTGCCAAGGAAATGCACCAGGCTGACACAGAGTCTGCAAAAGGATTAGAAATTCACTGTGGATTGTTTCCTCAGAGATATATGACCTGACTGGTTGATGCCTTTCTCCTTCCTAAGTAGCACATCTACTCTATCTGTGGGAAAGTACTACTTTCCTGGGGGACATATGAAGAATGGATATCTGGTCTACCTGAGCTGCTGTGAGTTCACCTGTGCAGGTAAACTGACCAGAGTAGATTCATACACCCTCTCCCAGTTTCCCAAGCTCCTGCTTGAGTGGCTTCTGAATGTAGACTTCTTTCCAGGGTCAATGTATGTTTGCCCTTTCAAGTTTGCCTTGGACTACACTCTTCAAGAAATAGCCTCTCTGGAAAAAAATGTAATGGATAAGAAAGCTGATATATTTAGAAAGTTTTCTATAAAGGACACAACTTAAGTGTAGCAACAGTGTGAACTTTTCTCTGGTATATTCTTCCTTACAGCACATGGCAACTCTGCAGGGCCAGTGTGAAAACACACGGGAAATCTGGAAGACCCCTGCATTAAGGGATTTGAGACCTTCTTATATTAGTTCAAAAGAGCTCTACTAAAAACAAAATAAACAAAAAGCAACAAAATCCTCGTCTAAATTAAGTTAAAAATTAAGTACACTAAGCGATGAAATCTAAAGTAGCTATTAGACCCTTGAAGGATATAATGTTTAATTCACTTAATTCAGTTCTGAAAATAATTCAATGTGTTATAAAATATCTAGGCTCATTTATAATTCTGTAATTTCCAGTAATGGAGTAGATGTTATAAAAGGCAAGGAAGTTTCCAGTTTAGCAAAAAGAGAAGACTGAGGAAGGGGATGGAAGCAGAGAGGCATGGGGATACAGATAATAGGTTCATAAAATGAGAATGAAATATACAACTTTGTACTAGAAGTATATCATACATGAAACAATATATTATGTACCCAACACGCACATCACAGAATATCATATCACACAGAAATATGTCTTCTGTATTTAAAATCAAAATCTTTCTTCCTGTACAACATAGAACAACATGCTTAGTAAAAAAAAAGATTGTTGAATGAATGAAAAAGATGGACAAGGTAAGAAGACAAAGGAAAGGGAGGGTGGAAGGCATACTTAATTTGTCTCAACTGAAAAGGCCAACAGATTTGTTTGCAACGTGGTTTTAGCTAGGGATGGCCTCCAGATGCCTCATTTTACTATCATTTTATTCTATCTCTAATAGGGCTGTAAATTGGGAAGACAAAGATTCCTAAAGGGCAAATGGCCGAGCTCCCAAGCCCATCTCTTTTTCCTCAATGATCATTGGTTGAATTAACTTCTATGTTCTTGTTTGTGGACAGCACACATGTATAGAAAATAAATGAAGATATATAGTCATATATGTACTATTCCCAAACCTATTTCATTCAATCTGAGTAGGGTTCTCTGAACAGATGATCCTTGGAGGATAAAAAAGATATCCTGACTTCATAAGTCTTAGCTTCCTCATTTGTAAAATGGGCACAATACTTAAAGTTTGTTGCCAGGGTTAAAACAAGCATAGGCTTGGTGGAGACAGCATCCTACATGACAGTCTTTTATTACTAATATAAAGAATGTGAATAATGAATAAATTAGTAATAGCTCTAAGAGAAGTTAACCTTGTTGAAGACTAGATGGTAAAAAAAAGATCTTCAAACAATTGGAGAATAGTAACACAATAATCACTAACAAAGGTTTGAATGGACTCTTCCAGTTCTAATGAAAAATACTTGCTGTAGATAAACATTTACTTAGCCCTGTGGGGAAAGTTTCATGCTAAATTCTTAATGTAAGATCCAAAAATGCTTGCAAATTTCATTCCCCACCTCAAGAAACTTGAAGTCCAGCTGGTGAAGAGCTATCATTTGCATGTGTGAATCCTCCCAGTATAAGGGAGAATGGAAAAGACAGTAGACACTGGAGAAGCTACATTTTGGGTTAAGATTTTTAACAATGATAGAAGTTGGCCAGTAAAGTTAGAATATTTTGTTTCAAACCAAAACTAGTGGAAGAGAGTTGGAAAATGGTATTAACAGCCAGATCAGTCTAGCTATACTCTTTTCAAGGAATCCTGGGTCCATTCTAACATCTCCTATGTCTAAATTATAAACATAAAAATATTGTGTGATGATGAATGTAAGGACCTTTATTAAGTAAGTACTGTTGTAAAAGGAACAATAATTAAAAATCATGGAGTGTCTACACTCCATTGACATGCAATGTCAAACATTGCATAAAGCGCTTTACCTATAAATGCCAAACTCACAACTCCTGAGATTTCAAAAAAAGGAAAAAAATAATCAGGACATTTAAATGTTTTTTTTTTTTTAGGATAATATGAGCATTAAGAAGCAAATTTAGGTTTCATATTTAATATGTGCTTCCAAATCAGTCTACATGATTTTACTATAATATAGATATAGTACTTTATATTTAAAAGTGTAGGTTTAAATAAGCTTAAGTACTTCTTTATACTTAAAAACTCACATTGAGTAATGAATGTGTTTGACATCTCCCAACTTGTATAGCGGCAACAACTGGCACAACCAAAAAGTACTCAGGCCTAAGCTTGGCCTGCAATTTCAATATTCTGCCACCAGGTGATGATAGATGCTGACCTATGAATTTAAGAGGGTCACAGTTGCCCACTGTTGTGTTGTATGTATGCTTTCTGATCACTGGAATTAGATCAAAAAGTACCTGATCTGTGGATGTTTACTAAAACTCAAAGGCATTTACCATTCAAAATATTTTATAAATGTATTTATAAAAAATTCAACTGTGAACATAATCCCAAGCCTCTATAATATTTCAACAATTCTATTACAGACTGTATTCAATGAATTACAGTCCATTGTTATTTTTACACTATACTGTGAGATTTCATGGTAGAAATTGTATGTTATTTCCCTATAACCCCAGCACATAGAAAATCAGTACTTGGGATATAGTGGGCACTCAATAAAAAAGCATAAATTATTGATTCCAAATATTTTTGACAAACTTTTGAACAAAAATGCTTAGGGCACAATTATTTGGTACTTTATGCACTAATGCACCGTTCTCTTTATTGACTCATTCTTACTGTTGGGTTATTAGAAACAAACAAACAAACTGTGAAATGTTTGCTGAGGCTGGTCATCAGCAGATATATTAGATCAGCAACCCAGGGCTGCTTACCTGCACTTCTCTTACGCTTTAGCCAAGGCCAGTCTAGCTTCACAGAGCCCTGCCTGGCTTAAGTGGCCTAATTTACCTGCACAGCTTTCATACATTCAAAGAGGTTGCTTCCTTTCTCCTTGAGAGGGAAGGAAGAGCAAGAAACGAGAGACACTAGACAACTGTCTGGAAGAGGCGCCCCTCCACTTGACTCTTCTTCCTCCCTCTCTGACTCTGAAGCTGAGGGATCTTACTCTTTCTAGGCAGAAGAGTAAAGCTGCACATTAGTGCTGAGTAGCTCATTTGCCTTAGCAACCCCTTAGCAACAGCAGCCTCGAGTTCAAAATACCTCCTTGAAAATGATCACAACTTTAATGAAGATGAGTATTTTTATGTAAGTCTTTTAGCAGAAGTTTTAGCATTACAACACTACAGCATTGTTCGCTACAGATTTTTATGTAAGTCTTTCTTCATGAGATATTATAAGTAACCAAAATAATGCTGGCCTTTTACAAATATCCAGTCTCTGGAAAAGCCCTGGTCCTACTTTGAAATTATTCTTAGGTACATGATTTAAAAAAATAAAATTACCATTAACCTTGGGCTCCTACAGAAATTATGGTTATATATAATTCTTTAAAAATATCATTGATATAGCTATCACTATTTAGCTATCCACCATTACACCGTTCCTGAGAAGAGAAAATACTATAAAACCCACCATGTTTAAAACCTACATTAGGATTTTACAATGTTAGATGGAACCCAAGGTTCTGTGTACAATAAAGATAAAACATAAAAACATATCAACCTAGCTCCAAATGAGAACTTACTGATTTCATTATTTGATACTAACTTTGCCTGATTTATTATACATAAAGTGGAGTGTAGGGTGATCAAATACCCATTACATTTGATTTTTTTGTACATTGCCAGTGAAGTGAGAAAGCTTTCAAAAAAATCTTTCTAGCCCTCAAAAAATCCTGTGACTCTAAATGTGTGTCACATATGTTATGCATAGCATTAAAGATTCTAACCTGTTCAAGGCTTTTGAAACTCTTAAGGTTTCATTATTTAAGCAAAGTACAAACTCCAGTTTGAAATTTGTTATTGTCTGCTAGTACATGGGTACTTTGAGGCAGAAATAAAACACATGCCTGCTTAGCACACAGCCTCAGTAGGTCGCTTGATCTTCAAAAGTGTGTGATTAAGTTGGACCATGCAACCTCTGTGTGCCAATTCCCAGACACAGGGAGCTAAAAGATGGATTCTTCTACTACATCTCTCATGTAGTAACAGAAGACAGCCCCGTTGAGCTGTTGACCCAACACAAACTTTATGCATTTCCAAGTGTAAAAAAAACATGTCAAGAATAATGTCCTTCATGACAGTAGCTGTTCAACGAATCTTTATAAAAGTAAGATCCATTTTAATTTACAGTAGGGAGAATACAGGAAGGGGCCAGGAAACCAAGAATAGGCTGTCTCTGCCATTAGTGATTCTGTGAACTTAGGAAAATCACTACTCACTGGATCACAATATTCTTGAACAGATTAAAAAAAAAGAACTAGATGACACTTGAAATCTTAGCGCTAAGACACAGTATCTGTAAATAAGGAGGTTTTAACTAAACAAAAATTTAGGTAAAGTTAACCCCAAAATCTTTGAGTGTGTATTACCGTGTATGTGTTTGTGTGTGTGCACGTGCACACACGCGTGCATGTGTATGTATGCTCAGTCATGTGGCATGCACACTGGGAACAGTGGACAAGCTTAGATGCTAGGCCTTGCTCTCCATCTTGTATAAAATAGTGTTCTTTCTTTGTTGTCTTTATCTGCTGTGTACTATGAGCTCCTAGAGATTCTCTTGTCTTCACCTTCCATTTTACCATAGATTCTCTGGAATTTCAGGCATGTGCTACCACACCCAGCTTTATGTGGGTCCTGAGAATTTGAACTTTGGTTTTCACACTTGCACCATGAGCATTTTTATCCACTGATCCAACTTCCAAGCCTTTAACTCAGATTTTCAACTTACTTTACAGTGTAATAATGTTGCACAAAAGAAAAAAAAAAGCTTTCAATGGAGATTTAAAATCTTCCTCAGATGAAAAGCAAGGTTCCAATTATGATATTCTGGTATGCATTCTGGTTATTGGAAATATTTTAATAAACTGTAGAGCTGGAGTTGCTTAGATAAAATCACTGAAACCATCTATTCCTAGAAATCAGGACTAGGACTTTGACCAAGTCTGTAGACACTCTATCAACTCCTGGGACATCTTATTTAAAATTGGAACAATAGTAATTGTAGTGAGAATGTAAAAAGATCATCCATGTAAGGTATATATTAGAGGGTCTGATACACTGATAAGTACTCAAACATGTTAAGTAATTTTTACAGTTTTCTTTTGTTTAATGTGTGTGCATATGCACACTTGTGTGTGGATGTCTGCAGAGGCCTGAAGAGGCTGTCAGGTTTCTTGTGGCTGAACCAACAGGTGGTTATGAGCTGCCTACTATGGGTGCTGGTAACTGAACTTGGGTCCTCTGAAAGAGCAGCAAGTGATCTTAACTGCAGAGTC
>JAQHUG010000012.1:1619396-1671434 GCA_028555095.1 Dicrostonyx torquatus | reverse complement strand
AATCAGGTTGAAACACATGAAATTATCTTTTATAGGTCAAATATTGTTAATTTCATACAGTTGGCCTAGGTTCTGTTTACTTTCCCTGTCTCAAAATCCGCTTAAGAGCCTCACTTCTCGGATCCAGTCTGGCATTCAAGGCTCTTTCCAATGTGGCTCTCCTTTAAGTCTTGAGGCTCTACTGGGACCCTTCTTTCCATGACACTTCTAGACATGGCAATCCATTTCCCCCACAATGCTTGGATCTTCTACTCCATGACTTTGTTTTTGTTGATTCTTCTATTTGGAAAGTCTTCTCTTCCTGGAAAATCCTATTTCTCCTTCAAACCTTCCACCCCACTAAGCAAAACGAACTTTTCCATAATCTGAGCTTTGATAGAGCATCTTCTTCCTGCCGCCACAACTTCATGCTAGAGCATTCTGACAGCTATTGCAAGTCTGTTTCTCCCACCCACTTCCAAGGTGTTCAAGGGCAAGGACTATTCTTATTTGTCTTTGTTTCCCTCTAGATAAGCACAGTGGTTGTCATAGTTAGTACTCAGTAAATATTTGCTAAAGTACCATGAATATATTCACACAATAGGCTAAGGTACGACCTCTCTTAGAAATATTTGAAAATGGATGCATTCTAAAGATACCTTGATTTCACCCATCCAAAGTAATCTATTTCCTTTGTTATGAAGTGTAACTTAGATAAAAGTAGGGAAACGTCTTTTTCCTTCTTAGAAACACTGAAACTAAAAACTCCACATTAGGAGCTTCTCTTTGAGGCAAATCCATTGAGCTAAAGTCATGGGTTTTTAACAGAGACAATGTTTCATTGATAAAAATGGGTGTGGTATGCAACTTTATTTAGTAAAGATAACATGGAGCATCTGTACACAGATATGGTTTCCATAGCTGGAGAGGTGTTTAGCTACAGACAATTCCAGTAGTTTTGAATGGCACAGTAAAGCAAAGAAAAGTTGTTGACATTTTAGTGAGAGAATTCACTGTTGGCCCATATTCTCATGACCTATGCAACCTAAACAGGCTAAATAGAACTTTGGAAAATTCAAGGTGATGCAAGTATTTAAGACAGTTAATGGTGTCTTCTAAATAGTCAGTATGGAACAATTACATAGTTGTACATATGTAAACACATGAACACATATCTACCATGTATTTTACATATATATATGTATAAATAATTTGGGCAAAAAAGGAGAGTGGATGGCTCCACTGTAGGAGTACTAGCCCTTTTATAAACCTAGAAGGTTTCTTTTCCTTTTTTTTTCTTTCCTTGTTTTTTCTTTCAATTTTTTTTTTTTGAGACAGGTTTTTTGGTTGTATTCCTGGCTGTCCTAGAACTCATTCTGTAGATAAGGCTGGCCTGGAACTCACAGGGATCTACCTGCCTCTGCTTCCCAAGAGCTGGGATTAAAGAAGTACACCACCATTGCCTGACCAGTTAATTTTCAATTTAATTTTACAACAGTGTTCCCCTCCACCAAAGAACATTTTATGAAAGTTCCCTATATAAAAATAAATAAAATACTGCTGTTCTGTCAGGGGAGGAGTAAGGTTCAGTCACTTAATGTTGACCCATAACCTCACAGTTCCTGGGTTACCCTGATTAACTCAGTGATAAGTGGGGAAACCAATCTGGCTCGTTCTAAATAACACTGCCCTGATCAACGAGCGACCTGAAAACAAGGGAAGAGCATGGTTAGACTGGAATCTTAGAAAGGCCACTGTGGCTCGCAGATGAGGGTTCACCAAAATTGAAAGTAAGAATAAGCAGGTGATAGCGACCCAGGACAGGATCAAGATAATTTATTTTCTAAATTTTCTTTGGGCACTCATGAAATCTGGATTATCAATCTGAGTGTGTCTGTGGTTTATTGTACCCTGTGTTTCTTTAAGTGAAGAATGTTTGGGAGATAGATTGTCAAAGATTAAGATAGTTTTAGATAGACAGATATAACGCTAGATAGATATCGATATATATATATATCGATATATATTGATAGTTGAATAGATATTGATATGGAGAATAAAATAAACCCCATGATCCTGTGTGTTTGTCCAAGGTTTCACAGTCAGTGGAGAAAGGGTCACAGAACCCAAGTCTTCTTGACATTTTCAATAAGCACTCTCCAAATATGCTCCTGCAGATCTCTAGTCAACCACGCAAATTCATAGGACGTTGTTTGCTGACACAAACACATGTAACGTGTGGTCTTATTTTGCATATTTATCTATCCTATTAAGCTTGAGTTAGGCCTACCCTTTTGGAGGAGTCGATGTGGGTGGGAGGGGGAAGTGGGAGAAGGGATGGGAATGGAAACTGTGGCTGGCATGTAAAATGAATAAAAAATTTAAAAAATGAATACACAAAAAAGAAAAGAAAAAATCATTTATAAAAGCTTGAGTTCTTGGAGGATGAGACTCATATCTAATTCATAATAAGCAATAATTAAATAAATTAACAACTACAAATTTCCCTGGACAAAGCTAAACAACGGCTTTACTTAGGTTCATTATGTAGAAAGCTATAGGTAACCCTACTCTGTTTGTGAAGTGCTTTCACATTCTGTTACCTAGTGAGCATTTGCTTTGACAGGTGCTATTCATAGCTTTTTATATTATTCATTCATTCAATATTAAATAATTCTATAGCACAAGCACTGTTATTGTTATCAATTTACTCATACAAAACCCAACTAAGACTGTGGGTAAGAAACATCTATTTTTGACTAATTATAATCATTAAACAACTAGTGTTTACTGTGTTATTCTTGCAACCAGCTATGAAAGATACAGGATAGGTAAGGTCATTGCTTTGAAATATAGACCAAGCAGAGGCCATGCTTATCCTTGGGGTTCTTAGAGTATCTAGAATAAAATACACATTCAGTAAACACCTATTAAATGAGTGTTGAGTTAGGGCTCCTAATACCTATTAGCACAATTTTCTGCATCAACCACTTCCCTTCATTGATGCTTGAGAAAAAGAATCCTTTAGTATAATCTATAGACATCTAAAAGTTCAAGGTTTCTTTTTAACGTCAATGTCTTCCATGCTTGATGTGGTGCTGGCTTACCTAATTAAATGGAAGTCCATATTCTTTCCATCTCATCAAGCCATACTCTCTTAACATTCTCTTGAGTTTACAGCTTGATTTCTAAATATTTTTAAATTGCCAAGCAGTCCCTTGGTATTCAGAATGCCCTGTTATCAGACTGGGGTTGGGAAGTATAGCAAGACTACAACATGATTCAGGACTCGTGGGTATTTAGAACTTGACCTCAGGACCCAGAATTAGTCATGAATCAAGAGTAGAACAAGAAAAGAGAGTAGAGAGTTAAGAACTAGATGGTGCAAGTTAGACCCAAACAATTCCCAAGTTCAGAGAATTTTACTGGGTCATCATAGGCCTAAGAATAAGGGACCAGGTAAATCTTATGGAACTTTCTTGACCATCTGAGGAAGAAATGGCCATGCCTCCATTGTGTATCAAATGCTTCCCCACTTAGTCATCATATCCTGCCATATACTTATTTGTATTCATTTTTTATTGTTTTCATAAACCCTACAAGGCTATGAACTTGTGAAAGGCAAATTGTGACTCATCTCTGTATCTGCAGTTAGTGCAAAGTTTAGATGAATGGATCGACAGACGGATAAAGTGTTAAAATGAAACAGAGAGTCCCACCCCACCCCCCAAAGCTGACACAACCTTAGGGGTAGCACAGCATCAGTACAGAGATTTGGGTGCTAGTCTTGCATTTGGATTAACTAATCTTTGTGGACCTCAAGTAGCCTTATCTATTAAACAGGGACAAAGCCAGAAATACCCACCTCATGCAACAATAGCCGGGAACTTTAAAATGCGATGACAGAAGTGAGAGCGTCTTAAAGAAAATGTTTCACCATAACATGATTGCAAGGGAGAAAGGAAAGCAGAGACCATTGTAAGTGTTATCTAGAAACGTTTTTAATGGAGGCCAATTTTTTTTTCCTATTCCAAACTGAGTCAGGGCTGCAATTTTTCTAGGTCTGTTATAGAACAATAGGTGACACACTACTGTGTTGGGAGTCTCTGGGATGAGTTTCTTTTTCTCTTGCCAGATAGGAGAAAGAGGATTTGTCTTCTTTATGGGACTTGGGTTTCAGCTCTCAAGGTCTAAACATTTTTGATGGCCTTGAACTAATTTCGGCCACCATCGACAGAATGGGAGTGGAAAAATCCCCATCACATCTGCCTTGTCAGGGGGTGGAAGAAAGAACTTTCTAAATAGCCTCATTATTGGTCCCAGCTGAATTCTGCTCCTGTTCCATGATGCCAGCAAAAGCATTTTAGTAAGATGCTGCCAGCATCAAAAGCAGATCCACTTACGGTTTCCTGTAAGCATATCTGCAATGGCAGAAGGTGGCGGGCAGCCAGGTGTGAGCGTGCGTGCTAAAAATCTTCAATACGTCAAGCTGGAAGAACAATTTAAAAAATGAAATTCAACATTCTATTTCTACTCCAGAAACTCAGTTTAAGGCACTGGAAATTCGGCTCTGAGACTCTGCTACTTCATTGAATCAGAGAATCTCAGAGACCAAAAAAGCTATTGCATTCTTCTACCCTGAGTCCCACCTTTCCCCAACACCCTACTCTAAAAAGACTTTCCAACTATTCTCACATCCTTTTTCTTTGACAGTGAGTGAAATCATCCTTTTCTAATAATTTGAAGTTAGCTCTTAACATGGAGTAGGTACCGCATCCACCAAATACTGTTTGGTTTTCTGCCTGGCAACCCAGCTAGACTATAGTGGAGCTGAATGACTGAGTGTTCACCAGCGGAGTGGAGGTGGAAGTGAGATACATCATTCTTAAACCTGGCCCCTAACCTTCTGTATGATATGCCACCTTTTCTTTCTTTCTGCCTCCTGAGTAGATACAGGACTATATGAGGAAGAAGACTAAGGAATTCAGCAGCTGGGAAAGACTCTGGGCTCTGAAAGACTGTGTGGAGAATGGTCTCCTGCAGTCCCACATTGAGAGATGACCTTGGCTGTGTTACACCTCTGAGATTTGTTAATGTTATTAGCCCATTTTGACCAGTCTCGGCTGCTAATTCAATTAAATCATAGCAACACTGGACTTAATATTTCAGGAGTTTCTGTGTCACCCTGTCCTGAAGAAATCATAGCGGCACAAATCTGAATAAAGCATTTCAGAATTTCTCTCTTTACGCACTTCTAACTGCTGGAAAGGAAAATGTACTGACATGGAAGAGTAGGTAGAGTGCAACGGGAAGGGAGCAGTGGTGGGGAAAGCCATGAGCTTTCAAAGATTAGTCTCTTTATTCATGAGGAGCCACTTAACCCTAAGACAATTTGAACAGAGACATTAGATGCCATCATTATACTAAGAAAGAGACAAGACACCCAGAGTGATGTGCATAACCCTGGCTGAGCCTGTTTCGCCTTTGCCATTCTGCACTCATTTGGCATCATAGCCTTCCAACCGCTGGCTGTGAGCAGTTTTCACAATCCCCACCTGTCTCTCTAGCGCACAAACATCAACTAAGGATTGTTGTACTTCAAATGGTAGACTCCAAATTCCAGAGTTTGCGGAACCCTTAAACGTATAAATCCCTTGGCTATTGAATTCCCCCATCAGGCTAGTTTTCTGCAGGTGGTTTCAGCAATCAGCTGCATTCTCCTTGCACCTGGCACCCTTCTTGTCTCTCCTGCAGCACACTCAGAGAAAACACCCTCTTCTAGCCCTTCAAACAAATGAAAAGAGAAGAACGTTTTTCAAAAGCAAACACTTGAGAGGATGCTGAAATTAAATCAAAGTTTAAAAAGTATACCAAAAGATTGATGGGGGGAAGGATGATCCTAAAGGAGGGAGGGTAGTAGAACTCAGGTGATGTGGAGGGAAATGGGAAATTAAAGGGAGACTGGGAGAGAGGTTTAAGTGAGGAGAGGGATGAATAAATGGGACAGAAGGGGAGATACGAAGAAATAAGTAACACAAGGATGTTTATGTTTTCTAAATTTTTTTTTCATATAAAGAGTCTAATGATCATTATACTCCCTTATTGGGAGAACAGTGCTCCTTCCAGAAGCCACAGGTTGCCTAGTGCCAGGAGTGCAGGAACTCTCCTAAAGTCATTGGTCAGAAGTATCCTGAAGAACCACTCCCAACATATCCAAAAAATACAGACTATTGGCATTGTTCTTGATTGTCAACCAGAAATTGATAGTAAGGCCCTATTGCTGAAACCACCACATACTTTGATCATAGGACAAGAGAAATCAAGTTGGTACTGACCAGGAAGCTTCCTTCTTATTGATTAACTTTCATAATGCCAGAAGTTGCTATGTAGGCTTCTGGCAGAAACACTCTTCAATAGTCTTACTCAGCTGTGAACCATGTAAAGTATCATAATAACCAGTATGGCCAGACATGCTTATGGTGCAATAGCGGCATGAATGTTGTGGAGGATAACAATCCATTTCCTGATATAATTCAATGCCTACTCTACAGAAAGAACACATGCTTGGTACTGTAAATCTGGCAAGAACTCATGTTTAGAGAGTTCATAATTCCCAGGAGTGAACAAACTGCCTCTTAAATTCATATCTCTATATTCACAGTGCATCTTGCAGGCCTTACCAGAAAAGTTTCTTTGTGCAGTGGATGATAGTCAATGAAGTAGCTCACAACTAGTTAAAGTATAGAGAATAAGCAACTGTGAAGTACTAGACCATAGATAGGACATTTATATCCCTCTTCTTTCCCCACCATTAGGAACCACAGAAGAAGAAGCGGGAGAAAGACTGTAAGAGCCAGAGGTTGGGAGGACCACAGAGAAACAGTGTCTTCTAGACATAACAGGACCGCTACACTTACAAACTCATCGTTGCCTGCTGAAAACCTGCTCAGGACCAAGCCACTAACCTCTAACTAAGGTATATGTAGTTGATGGCTTCTTGGGAAGGATGAGCCAGTTTTCTTTAAGGGTGTGATCCCTGGTAGCTTTACTATGCTCCAGAGGATGACACTATACCCATGGGCAGCACAAATTGGACACGGAAATCGATGAATCTGGGACAAGCTAGGAGGAATTATAGAAGGGAGACTATGATCAAAATTCACTGTATATATGCAAGAAATTCTCAAAATAATAAAAATATATAAAAATCACTGAAACTATGAAGATTATCTTGGAATCATAGCAAAAATTTTGTAAGTTAATAATACTTTATTTCTTCCATCAAACTTCAGTTTTTAAGACTCTAACTTAGGTATCCACCTTCCACACCATCTTCCATTTCTTTTCTACCCTAACAGAATTTTTCACGTTGTTATAACTAGTTTACATGCCGTTACCTTCTGCTACGTTGAGAATTCTACAAGGCTAGAGACCATGTCTAGTTCCTTTTACTCAGCACTATGCCAGATATTATTTGAGGAGTTCATTCATTTACAAGGTGCTTCATTCTTATGAGGATGCTCAATTCCTTTGTCACAGAGATTCCAATACTTGTTTAGAATCAGCATCCTGACTGCATTCTGCCTGCTTCACAGAATAACTTCTAAACATAAGTAGAAATAGTTACAAGAATAATCCAAAGCACTGTGGCCACTTGCCAAGGTTTAATGGATTATTCTGCTGTCTAGCATGCAGAAAGCAGGGTCTGTGGGAGAACGCGAGGGGCGCCGGGTAGGTGGGTGGGTGGGTAATCTTTCTTCTTCCCTGGTTTCCAGTACCCTGATTGCTTGAAGGTGCAGGTTTTGTCCTTGAAGGTGAAGAGCATTTGGTGGTTAACATTGTGGAAGCAGCATAACCACTCTACTAAGACCCACAGGTCAGCAGTTGTTTCTTTTTGTTGTTGTTGTTGTTTTAAAAAAAACTTTATGAGGCTTGAGGCTGCACATTTGGTTCAAAGTTGCATTGTTAAATATTTGTTTCCAATTTGGATATCAGCTGACTCCATTAGTGCAAGGACACCAACACTGCAGGGAGGAAGATGAGAGGCTCACAGCTTTGCGGAGGTTTGCTGGGGAAGAGTTGGTTTACAGACACAAAGCAAGAGTTAGGAAACCCTCTCTCTTAAAGGATGACTCAGATGTTTTACACACATGCTATGAGGGTGCGCATATGATTTAGTAATTTCTGGGATTCAGGAAAGGGTTCCCAGTTCAGCAAAGTCTCTGGCCACGGTGACATCATGATGCTAATATACCCTCCATTCCTGATTCAATAGATGACAGAGCAGCTTCTATCCACTAGGTCTGTTTATGAGCCAGGGTTCTAGACAACAGGCTGTTTCTTACAATTAAAGCAAGTGCTCTCAAGCATTCACAACAAATGCATGAAGCAGTAAGGAAATAGACAGGAGCTGGCCATGTAAGTGAGGCTGTTCCTGAAGCCTCCTGACTTTAGCTCTAAGTGCTACAACTGCAGGCATGTACTATCACACCTGATCAGAACTATTTTCCTAATACGCAGATGAGGCTTGCAATTTGCATGTATATTGGATCCAGGAACCATTTTTTTTGTTGTTATTGTTGATGACTTGAGACAAGGCTGGGGGTGTGTGGATGGCTCAAACTCACAATTCTCCTGCTTCAGTTTCCTATATTGAGATTATTGGAGTGCACAATTGTGCCTGTCTAGGAACAAAATTTTAACAAGACGATAAAACTTTTTTTTTCTTTTTTTGGTTTTTCGAGACAGGGTTTCTCTGTAGCTTTGGAGCCTGTCCTGGAACTAGCTCTTGTAGACCAGGCTGGCCTCGAACTCACAAAGATCTGCCTGTCTCTGGCTCCCGAGTGCTGGGATTAAAGGCGTGCGCCACCACCACCCGGCTGACAATAAAACTTTTCCATTAGTTAACTTGGGTTGCCATGATAAAATGCTCTAGATTGAGTGGTTTAAGTAAGAGAAATTTATTTTCTTACAATTGTGAAAGCTGGGAGTATGAGACTAGAGTTCAGCATGGCCAGATGCCAGTAAGGAGCCTCTTACAGATATCTGTTCACTTCCTGTATCCTCACATGACAGAAAAAGCCTGCTCTATTTATATGGTCATAAATCCTACTAGATAAGACCCATCCTTAAGATCCCATTTAAATTTAATCACATTCTGAAGCTCTATATTACAAATACAGTTGTTTTAGAAGCTAGATGTCCAGCATATGAGTTTTGAATGCATAATTCCATCCATACCAACTTTTCATATAGAATATCAGTATCTATTTCATGTGGCTACATTTTTAAGTCATATCAATAAGGTGGAATACTAAAGACAAAAATATAGGCATCATCAATCGGTTATTCTAGCCAAGAGTTAAAAGTTATAATAGGGGTGTGATCTGTTGTTTATAGTTCAAGCTGTAAAATTAATGCTGCTGGAGACTGTGGGAAGAGAGGGTGGTAAGCATCAGAGTAGAAGGCATGAGAGGGAAGTGCCTTTGATTTATCACCAACTAGTTGGTTATCCTGGTTGAGGTCCTCCCCCTTTCTGTATCTCTGTTTCTCCATTATACTAAGTGGCTTTAAATGAGAAAACACATTCATTTAAGACAAACCAAATTCCACTTCTGGTAGGCTATTTGGGAGATCCAAATCAGTACAGTGATTAAGAAAAGAATCCCCTGCTCTAAAATGCTCTTCCTAGAGAAAAATGACATATGATAAAATAAATATCCTTAAACTTTGGGCTTCATTTCTTTAATTTTCATCCCAGAAGATAACTGATTGACCCTCTAAGCCCATCTTCTTTCTCTTGGAAAAATAAAGGGTAACAATGGGGGTCTCTCTCTTTTACTAAGAAACAGCAGAGGCCAAATAGTAAATTGAAAACCCAGAATGAAGGACTGGCCTTGGATCGGCAGAGCCCCTGAGACAATACACTCACACTATAGCAGCCCCTTCTTTACAGAATATTACACACAACCCCCCTTCTCTCAGAAGCACATAGCAAAGGAACAGTAGCTACAATCCAATTACCTGAGGTAGGTATGCAACACTCCCAGGAAGGTAGGAAGCAGGGGTCAGAGAAAATACGTCTTATATAGAATGCATGCTCCCAACTTTAAAACATTAATTCCATTGCAGAGTCACCAAACAATTTCCCAAGAATTCCCAAGATCTTTCAACCTATGAAAACATCCTTATTGTATTAGTATTCTAAAGGGGTCCTTTGCGTATTCTTCCAGAAGAGAGCAGGGAAAGTGTGCATAGGGGGAAAAAAGAAAAAGGAAAGGGGAAAAAAGCTGAATGATTCCAGGGAACTAAAAAAAGAAATACCTGTACACTTTGTTTTGAAACTTGTTTTTCAAAGCCAAATTGGAAAAATCTTCATGCCAATTTTGAATAAGATGCTAAAGAGATACATATTTACAATTCATAACTTTGATGTTCCTTTATGCAATCAACAAGCCTCTTTCCAAAGAAGCCCTACTTATCAAGCCATGAAATAATTTTGCAAAAATCTAAGTAATAATTTATTCAATTTTGGATGTTTAGAGGATTAAATGCACCTTAAAAGGGAGAAATGTTGATAAAATGGACCACATCAGGCCCAAACAGCAAAACGTAAAGGGGGAACAAGCTGGAAAGTGCTTTTTTTTTTTTAACTATAGGTATATTACAAAGGGCATCAACACAAATGGACTAAGACAACATGCATGAACAGTTACCACAAAGAAGACTTCTAGCTACTTACAAACACACATGGAAACATCTCCTCTCACAACTAGCTAAATAACACTGATAAAAGAGGATTTCAGAATCTTTATCTCCTTTTATCACCTGTCTCAGGAGTAGGCTTGCAGTTTCTAAGTACAGTTAGATCCACCAGCTTCCTACTGGGTCTTGGCCTCAGGGGTCAAGGTTTGACCATGCTATGCACTAAATGTTATCTACTTTAGGCTATCTTTTAAATTGATATGTAAATAAAATATTTTACCGATGATATTTTTTTTTTAAAAAATAGAGTTATTTTATTTTATGTGTGTAAGTGTTTTGTTCACATGTCTGTCTATGCAACATTTGCCTGTCTGGTGCCTGCAGAGGTCAAAAGAGATGGTATTGAAATGAATTATTGGATGGTTATGAACCACCATGTGCATCTGGAAACTGAACCTGTGTCCTCTGCAATAAAAACAAGTGCTCTTAATGGTTGAGTCATCTCCCCAAAACCAGGAGATGACACTGAAATGGCATTTGGACATGCGTGTATCAGTTATGGCAAGGTACACCTCTTATTTTGTTCTGAAATGGTCTTTCCCCATACTTCAGGACTGATACAGAGAAAAAGGGGCTAGGGACAATCCTATTTTTTTTTTTTGATTCTTGCTACTTGTGAGGCTCAGCAAAATGAATTCTTCACAAATCTGACCCAGATTATGACAGCTAGAGAAGTCTTGTGTGCTAATGGAAGTGAATTTGCTGTAATGGAAAGACTGGCTACATCTTAAAATACCCAACAAGTTGTTATCGACTTTGTAGGAATGCCAACAATGCTGCATGTTCTCTACAAAATCAAAAATGAAGATACATGACTGCCCAGTTCAGTTCTAAAACTACTTTTAGAAACCTCTAAAAAAATCACTATTCATTTCATTCTATTTCATTCAGTACTGATTTTATATTTCCCAGAATCCAGGAAGGTGTTAGTGCTATGTAGAAGTTCTTAATTTTGCTAACACGCTTTCTGAAACATGGAGTTTGCTACTAACGTATTAGGTTTATTGACAACAAAAGGGACTTAGAGAAGGCTGATGCGCCTGGAGCCTACCTGCAATAGTTAGCTATGCTCACTTTGTGAAAGGTGGTGTGGAGTGCCAAAGCCAGAAAAACTTGGGTTCGGGCTTAGAGATAACGTAAGTGGCATATAAGCTCTTTAAGCTCCAGTTCCTCGCCTATGATTTGTAGTACCTTGTTAGACTGGTAGAAATGTACGTAAGAAGCCCATAGAGCTCCAGGTGCCTGATATCTGTTCTAGGAATGACTAGTATAAGAACTGTGCCCTGGGAGAGTTATTTCATGACGAATGTCTTCTTTCTTTCCTTCTTAAAAGAGCCCAGAGGTTAAAGAGATGGCTCAGCTTGTAATGTGCTTGCCATGAAAGAGGAGGACCCAAGTTAGATCCAGCACTCAAAACTTCACCATGCAGGCATAATGGTATGCACCTGTGATTCTGGCATTGGTGATGCAGAGACAGGAGGAATCCCTGAGGCTTATTGGCCAGCTAGTTATCCAATTTGGCAAGCTCCCAGTTCACTGAGAGATCCTGTCTCAAAAAAAAAAAAAAAAGGAGGAGTGAACAGTAATGGAGGAAGACAGACACTGTCAGCCTCTTGTATGTATATGCACAAAAGTGCATGTACCCCTGCCCCCTGCACAGGCAAAAGATCATGCGTGTGCACACAAGCATGCACAATAATGGCCCAAATTCCAGGGTCCACAGGACATGAAGAGAGCCAATTCATAAATACAGGTGGAAGATGGTAGATAGATAGGCAAACAAGTAGGTAAGTACAACACAAGGAAAGGATGGACAGGAGAAAGGAAAGTCTGTCCCAAAGTTATGGCTCAAATAGTTCTAACCAACATTTACAATGGATGAAAATGGAGACAGTGTCTTCTAGGCCAAACTTAGGGATTGAGGTCTCCAAAGAGTACTCTCATAAGCACAATGAATTAGAATATCTGAAAGTATGATTTCTATTTAAAAATCACTATCTTAATTATGGTTACTCAAAAGTTGTCATCACCAAGGCAACTTTAAGGAGAAAATACTTAACTGGGGCTTCCTTACAGTTTTGAGGGGTTAATGCATGACCATCATGGTAGGGAGTGTGGGCAGCAGGCAGATAGGTGCTGGAGCAGTAACTGCAATTTCCTTCCAATTCACAGGCAAAGTGAGAGCAAGGCTGGGTCTGGCATGAACTTTTGAAAGTTCACTCCTAGTGACACACTCCCTCCAACAAGGCCACGCCTCCATCTTAAATAGTTCTACCAACTATGGACCAAATACTCAAATATATGAATCTATGGGGCCATTCACATTCCAAACATTACAGTCACCCCAATTGTGGAAAAGCATATAAATGGGTCTACACAACCTTTCCCACCACAAGATGTATGAAGAACACCCATTAGAATCACCCTGGTATGATTTCTAAATTACAGTCCCATGGGTTCCTAAAGAGATCAGTAATTTAACACAGCTCAGCAGGTGGCTTGGGTCATGGCATGAGCTCTAAGTTCTGCTTCCTCTAAGCAGAACTTACAGTACTCTTACTTAATAGTATGTTCTTCAGACTATGAAGATGTGCTAGGGAAAGCTAGAGTGCCTGCAGCACTTGCCCACTAAACCCCTTCCACACACAGCCTTTCTTCGGGTGCTTGCTGCTCACAGCCTTCACTCTGGGCGTTCTGCATACTTGAAAAGCCATCTGATTTACCTGCTACAAATTAATTTGGGCGCATGTCTTGCTTCGTATGTCAGCTTGATTAACCAGGATAAAGGATAGTCTAGAACATCATTCTTGGGCTGGGGAAGGTTTTGTTTATACATTTGTAATCTTTGGGCTCTTTCAGCACTTCCACAAGAGGGCAGTCGGAGAAATTTTCCTCTTGTCAGCCTAACTTTAGGAGCTTCTGATCCTGGGATCAAACTATGACTCTATGACTCTTGGTTCTTCAAGTCAGAGGCCAACTCTCTCTCTCTCTCTCTCTCTCTCTCTCTCTCCCCACCCCCCCACCACAGGCTCTGCAACAAATAAGATTTAACAATGAAGGTTTTATACATATCTTTCCCTTTTTTCTCTATACCTTGATCTTCTCCATAAGGCCCACAAATTTATTTTCCTCCACCCTGTGGTTCACTGTCTGGGAGAAAAGCAGGCAGTTCAGAGCAGCAAATGTTGTAGGTAAGCCAGGGAATGCTGTCTGGAGTGGTTTGAACTGAAACCTGAAAGGAGCATCAGCAATAGGAAGGCTTTCTGGAGAACAGAAATGACATGCACAAAGACAGGAACAGCTGAGGACATGGTTCACTGGTAGAGTGTTTGTCTAGTATTCATAAGCCCTGGGTTTGATCTCCAATACTGAGAAAGAAATAGACAGGAACATAAAATTCTTGGCATATTTATGGATGTAGAAGGGCTCCACTAAGCCTTTTGGCTCTGCAGAGAAGTGACACAAAAAGATTTATGAGTTAGATATATGTATGCCTATACATACATTTGAGATAAATCATATAACTTCAGAATTAAAAAAACAGCTTAGCTCTCTCTCTCTCTCTCTCTCTCTCTCTCTCTCTCTCTCTGTGTGTGTGTGTGTGTGTGTGTGATGAAAGTGTGAAATCAACAATGTATTACACCTTTGAACTCCCACACATAGCTCTTGTCTATAAGCAGCTGGTTACTGGAATTGACTCTGACTTGCTCAATATTCTTGATCTCTAGAACATTTATCTTTCCCATTGACAGCTTTTGCTAAGGTATTCTGATGTCTGTGCTCTACAAGCCCACAGAACTGACCCCAGGGTCATTACAATGTTGGGAATGCTAGGGCCAGCACTCATTTACATTTAATTAACCCCATGGATAGGAACTGTTAATGTTAGCAATGTTTAAAGACTGCATTTAGACTTAGAATTTCTCTAAGCTTCTCCAGAATATAAAGTGTGAAGATAGATAGATAGTCACGAAAGGGCTTTCAGCTGCTCTAACCATCCCGGATTAAGGTCAGAGTTCAGAATAGTCATTTCAGTGGAAAGGAAATCAAATCAAACCAACCCTAGAGGTTTTAAAATAGGATGGCATAAGCACTTTTAAGACAAGATTAATAACAAAAGAGAGAGGGGAAAGGGTGTCTGCAGGAAAGTGAGCAGAATGAAAACAAGGGAACACATTGACTTCATGATTCTCACTAAGGAGCTACTCTAAGAAGACAGATCGGTCAGTTGAAGACGTTCTTACTGAGTCCATGATGCTGCTGTTAATATGAATAACAACAAATATGTTCTAGAACCTTAGCCTTGTTTAGCATAGTATTTTATGCTATTATGTGTTTTCCCATAAATTCTGAAGTCATTTCAGCAGAAGTTGTTGGTATCCCCAGACCATCACCCAGAGCTGAAGAACACAGCCCTTTCTAGTTACATGTCTTTGGAATTGCCTTTACTGAGAGTTGTCTCTTTCAAGGTCACAAGGCCCTGTGAGGTACCCACATCCAGTAACTGATCAATATAAAGTTTTGGAGTCAGGACTATTCTGTGTCCTCATAGGGTAGGCTGAGCATTCACTGAGCATGGACAGCAGCCCCACTTCTGCCTCTACTTCATTCTCTCTTTTTGAACCCATTTCTTCCTGTCCTTTCTTCTGGTGATCCACATCAAAGAATCTGCATATCAAGAAATACAACCTGTAACATTATTACCTCACTTGTATTTTTGATGATGACGATTGGACCCAGATCTTGTACAAGCTAGGTGAGTACTTGACCCTGTACTCCATTTCCTGCCCTTCATTTCACCTTTAAAGGCGGGATACTGACCATCTTAAGTAGTAAATTATTTGCCCAGAATTTATTATTTGATGTTGGATGAACAATGATTATATCTCAGTTCTGGGAGTCATCACTCAGTGGAAGTCAGTATTTTAGGGTAGCAGGCAATGTAAAAGGAATAAGGCCTAACTTGTCTGAGCTCACAGTGGAGTGAGCAACACAGAAACAGAGTCATAACTGGAATGGCTCATTCAGGAGCACAGATGATAGGTATGAAGGTGGAGGAGGAAGGGGATAAGAAATCACTAGGATATGTGATTTGCATTAGGAGGTCCCTGAAAAAGATATTCCTGGAGACTTCAAGGAATGCCAGACCTAATCCCCTTTATTTGCTTGATCTCTGCTAGAGATGAGTGAGCAATTCCATCCACAAGGGGTCAGTGCTGATAGGTTGTGAGGTGGACTGGCTGTTCCATTCTCTAGGAAATCTTGAGGCTGTTTGATAGAATCAAAGGAACATCCTGGCTTTAGGGGAAGACCTCTACCCTCTTTGTTCAGTCCCAGTTCCCCCTGGAGAGTTTGCCTTGTAAGTGAGCTTGGATTCTGGCATCTATAAGATGGACTGCTGGGTGAGCATGCTTCTTAAGAGAACTACTCCTAAAATACAGCTTTGCATATGGCAGCCCAGGGGTCAAAGATAAGACAGTAGTCTGTGATACAAGCAGTGCTTTGTAAATTCTAGCTCATAATGTCTTGACATTAAGAAAATGCGTCCTGGTTCTCCACTCCTCACTCCATTCTTTCTTATTTATGGCTGTTTTGCACATGTAACTGCTGTCCAAGAGCATGTGTGTGCTTTTTATGAAATTACCATCATAGCTACTATCACTACCATTACAACAGACACAGACACACACACACACACACACACACACAGAGTAAATGATGCCAGGTAATGTTCTAAGTACTTTGGGGGGAGGGGTCCAAGGAGTACAAAGCACTGATTTGATGGAGAATGCCCCACAAAGGGCATTGTTTGAGTATTTGGTCTCCAGTTGGTAGAAGTGTTTGGGAAGGATTCTAAGGTGTGGAATCTTGGTAAGGATTCTTGCTGGAAGGGATGTGTCACTTGGGGCAGGCTTTGAGGTTTCAAAAGCCAACAGCATCACAGTCAGCACTCTCTATGCCTCATGGTTGTGTATCAAGATGTGAGCTTTCAGCTATTGCTCAGCACCATGCCTGCCTGCCATCTGCCATACTCCCTGAAATGATGGTCATGGATTCTAACTCTCTGAAACTCTAAGTCCCAAATAAACTCTTTCTGTAAGTTTCCTTGGTCAAGGTGTCTTACCATAGCAACAGAAAAGTAACTAAGACATTATATATAGTCAGGCAGTGTTCTAACTTTATAATGATAACCCCATTTCATAGAAAAGGAAACTGAGGCAATAGAAACTGAAGAAAGTGACTCAGTAATTTGTTTCTAAGTTGATGAAAGCTAAGCATGGGGCTAGGATTCAAACAGAGGCAGCCTGAAGGAAGGGTAAGATTACCATAAGGGTGAAGTTGGATACGGTAAATGAAATGATGGTAGCATCTGGAAAAGAAGTGCTGGATGGAGTAAGCTGTTGTCCTCAATGACTAACCTTCCTCTTCTAATCGATGGTGACACGCCCTTCAATCTGCACAGCAATTTACAGCTCATCTAGGCCCTCTGCCATAACATGACAGGCAGGATGGTTCACTTACATGTCAACCTGCCTGGACCACTGAGTGCCCACATATCTACAGATCTGGTCAAACACTACTTTGGGCACATCTGGGGATACCTTTTAGGTAAAAAATAGCATTTGAATCAAGAACTGAGTAAAATCGGGGGGTTTGGGGCTGTGACAAATCTGTTGAAAGTCTGAGAGTGAACATTTCTTGCCTAAGTATCTTATGCCAGGGTATTGGTTCTTCTCTGCCTTCAGGCTTGAACTAAAACAGCAGCCCCTTCCGAGTGCCAAGCCAGCTAACATTAGAGAAGGAATAAACTGCCAGCCCTTCTGGATTTCTATCTTAATGACTACAGACTCTGGGATTTGTCAGCTTCTATAACCTGTGATCCAGGTTCTTACAGCAAATCTCACCCCTCTCTCTTTCCCTACTTTCCTCCCTCCCCATTTCCTATCTCTCCCCGACACATCTGTGTTTCTCAGGAGACCCATGACAGTTCTCACCTTTCCGATCTCACAGATGAAGGGCAGAGACCGAGACAGGTTGTATAGGTTATTACTACCTCTCATCCATGTCAAGGATTCTTTCCCTAGTCCAGCTGTTTTCACTTTCATTCACCATAAACAGTTAACATGAATCAGACATATAGCTCCTAAATAACTTCCAATCCAGCCTCTTTCTGAACTGTCCCCTTTCTCCATGGTCCTCTTCTTTATGACGTCTACTTCATTTGGAAGAGGGCTAAAGGCTCACAGGCCTATGTGTGGTACACATTTGTGATCCCAGCATTTGGGAGGCTGAAGCTGGAGGGTTATGTGTTCTGTGCTAGCCTGGACTATCCAATGAATTTTCCTAAAATGACACCTATTGGGACTGTATGATCTGCTTTCACCTGTCTGCTGGCCATGCCATGAAATTAACTCACCTTGCATTACCTACCAAGCTGTAGCATTCCTACAGCTATGCCTAACCAAAATGCCAACTCTCAGTCTTGTTCAAATGGTCCATAAAGGATGTCCAAATACCTACTGGAGACACCGATAGACATCTTACCTCTAAGTCCTGCGCTTGCAGTATTTACAGGTTCTCATGTTAGACCTTCACTTCTCTAAGCTCTTTGGGCCTTTGCCCCTTGCCCCTCTAGTTATTTATGGCCCCCTTATATCTAGATGAGGCTCTTGGTGGTTGTCTCATTTACATTAAAAACCACTACATCTCAAACTAGTGGATGACTATGCGTTAACATTCCATGTTAATGTTTTATATGTGTATGTTTTGTGTATATGTGGCCACTAAAAGGTAAGGAGTTGTTTGTCCTTAATTCATTTTTTCATAAATATTTTATGTATATTATTGACTTTGTACTGAAATGGTTCTGCAAAGTATTTTAGGTAGATCCCCTATTTAGCATCTTGCAGACCACAACATCCAGTAATAATGATTTTTCACAAAAAAGGAAGCACAGGTTTTCTGTTACTTTGTTTTAAAAAGATCAATAGAACATTTATGCCTGCGCTAAAGAATGAAATAGTTCTTGCCTCATACTTAAGGTGTCTTTTTTAATAATAAAGGAGAATATGTCAATTATCATTGCTTCTATCCATATAATAATTACTTAAGTTTAAATATACAAAGAAAGAAAAATGGCCAAAAATCAAGCTGAAGATTTAATTTATATTCTAATTTGACTATCTACTATGAAGGTCTGGAAGAATGTCCCTTTCTCTGTAGATATGTGCTAATGCCACTCTTAGGCATTGTGAGATGCTGTGAGGTTCATGGGAGACTGTGCCTGGGCACAGGCTGAGTAGGATGCACATGTAAAGGTATATTTCTACTTCACAACTCAAGAAACAGGTTTGAACACCAACCAACCATTCAGATTTCAAAATGTCACCTCTGTACTGACTGAGCAGGTACAGAGCGAAACAAAGGTGAATGAGAGCTGTCTTTTTGTCCCCAAAGCATTCACAGCTGGCGGAGAAAACAGAAAAATTTACAGTGATGACCCAAGATAGGCTGTAGTGTTAGATGACTTCAGCTAATGTCCCAGGTCCTTAACCCTCTAGCTATGGTACTTTGAGATGGTTCTCTCTCAAGACCTCAGTTTCCAAGTATACAAAGTAAGGATAAGTAGTGTACCTGCATCTACTAGACCTGTGGAAAGATTGAGCATAATGCTTGGCCTTTATCAAGTATTCAATTTTTGTAGCAAGATTATTACTTACATAATTGCCAACATGTACAAAGGCCTCAGATGTGAAGAGCCTTCAAGGTACCTCCGTCTCACTGCTGAGACAAGGACCTGTCTCTGAACTACCCTCTGTATTAGCTAACTGGATTGACTGACATGTGTAGAGATTGGACTTTTCTAAGCCACATGTAAATCATTACTAATAAGAATGGTGAGGGGCTTCAAGAAAGATGGACACCTTTCTGTTTTATAACATGGCCGAAAGACCCAGGGAGACTGTATGGACCAAGTACGCTCACCTCTGCTAGGGAAGAAACATGAGGAAGCTCAGGTTCACACAGAGGGTACGTGATGTATTTACCTATTTAAGTCACAATCTCTGTTCTCTCTCACCACCGTCATTTTTACCACGGTGCTTCCTTCAAAGTGCTGGCGCAGCTTTGGATGGAAATAAAAAACAAAAACTGAAGCTTCTAGGGCTAAGATTATGTTTTGTCCTTATACCATTTGCTTATTCATTTATTCATTCACTTCAGGACATCAACCCATTTTCTGTCTCTCTCCAGAGTGTAGATTCTTAATCATGATACTCAAGGGCCTTCTCATACTTATAAACGCAAAAGAGAGAAGATGAAGAAAATGAATCATTAACATTCCCAAGACATCCACATCTTTAAGAGTGTTTCAAATGATTTCCAAGTTGTTTAATGGCATTAATATAAATAGTAAAAATAGGTACCATTTGTTGACTACTTACTGGGTGCCAAACACTTTATATGCATTTATATTAATTCATGTGAATGCCACTTGACGCAAACTGTTATTGCATATATTCTCTCAACAATTTTACAACAACCCTTATGTGGGAAGCAGGAAAGTCCTTCCTCATCAGCCTTCTCCACTTACGGACCTCACTCGACAGACAAACTGAAGTGCACAGCAGGAACTTGATCAGCTACATTAATAACAGGTCATTTGGTACTCTTTGTGTCTCTTGTTTGGTAATAGGCCCCATGAGGCTCCAGACAAAGCTCTTGGTGATCTCTTGATATACTAAGATTCAGCTCTCATTTTACTTTATATTTTTTTCTACTTTTCTCAAGATCTCCAGCCAGTGATAAGCTTGCACCTAACAATTCCTACATAAACAATTCCTAGTCTGCTAGGAAGCTATACTTATAGTGGACCCAAATTTGACTCCTAGTCTCTGTACTTTAATAAACCTTAATCATCTAAATTAGTTCTTAAAAAAAGAGGTGCATAACCCAGGAAGAAAAGGTTGATGCAAAGTTAATATTAAGAATTCTATCCATCTTTTGTAGAATGGATTGTGCCATTTACAGGCAGCATTGTAGGGTTGGAGATGCAAAGATACTAGAGAGATGAGGTCTTTTTACTCATGGACTTCAATTTCAAGTGAGAATAAACAATAGGAACTAAAGCACTTGTAGATAATAGTGAGCAGGATAAAGAAACTGAGCAGGATGGGGTATAAAAAAGAATCAGGAAGTGAGAGGAGATGTCTAGTAGTGGAGAGAGTTATATGCAGGGGTCCTCCAGCCATGGCCTGTGCCCAGTGAAGAACACCTTCAGGAGGTTCTGGAGGTACAGGTTGAATAGATGACATCAAGGACTCAGCTGGGATCTAAGAAGAAGAGCAAAAGGGCCAGCGAGGCTGGAGGTGATGCGTGAAGGTTGATGGTGATCCCATCTTAGGTGTGAGAGTCAGGCTGGCTCAGACAATGCAGGATGCTGCAAGACATGTTAGAAATATAAGCCTTAGTTGTTCCACTAACAGTCCTATGGAGTTTTCAGTATTTATAGAGAAAGGCATTGGGGCCTAAAAGGTTATGTAATTTTCTCTGTCCTCTGAAACCTCACCATTTAACAGTGGGGTTTTCATGCTCCACGGTCTTACTACCAAATGAAAGCACGGACTAATTAAAAGGAAAATTAAAATGATGGGCAAGGGAGTCCCATAGATGAGTCCATGGGCCTCTTACCATATTCCAGAATTGACTTTCAGAGAGTAGTAAATGAGCAGGAGCCAAAGGAGAATTCAGGGAGGTAAATGCAGTGTTTAGCCCTCTACGGCCTTTGTAATTTCATGCTTCTCCTGAAATGCAGAGACATGGCTCAAGAATTGCTGTCTCCTCCATTGCAGTAATGATGATTTAGAACTCACATATTCTCCATCCAACACCATTAGGCATGCTAAGAAAGCTCGGGAAAACAGGGACTCCTATTGCCTGGCAAATACAATGATGGTAAATAGATTGATTCCAGCAGAGTCTAGTCATTCTAAGCAAGAATTCTGTACTTAGCAAATCTGCCTAGGAGGAAAAACAAAATGTTAAATTTCATAGATGATATTAATAACTGACCCCCAAACAGTCAGAATGTGGGAATATTTAAAATGCTGAGGCAATACGTACAAACTATCTTTACCAAAAACTTGTGAGGGAACCCTGTACGTTTAGTGAACCTAGAGAAGAGTTACAAAAGCAGTCTAGTAGCCAGGTGAGGAAGCTCTGCTATGGAGTTAGATGGCCTGTGTTCAAAGGCTTGATCCACATGCAGTGAATTCACTTAAGTACTTGCCATAATTCGCTACTCTAAAATGAAGCTATTACTATCATTAGTGCTATTATTGAAGAAATATGCTTCAGACCTTACCTCGCGATGGTATTCAGAGAAATACTAGTGAAGAGAGATGTGAAGAAAAAATTCAAGTGTGTAGGAGATTTAAGAGCATGTATTTAAAGAATTCTAAATTGAGCAACAACTCTGAATTAGAAGCTGGTATCTAGGAATGCAAGCTAAGTTTATAACACGGTTGGTCACTGCTCTGAGGGAGTTCACTATAAATTTCCTTTCAGTCATGTCTAGTGTTGGATAAAACATCTGTTTTAATATAGCTTTTGGATTAGAATAATAAACAACCCATTTGGGGGATAAGACTATTGTAACTGGAAGTTTCTCATCCCACCTGGTCCCACAGCTGCTTTTAAAATAACCACTTAGAGGCTTAATATTAATTACATACTTTTTGGCCTTTTAGCTTAGGCTTATTATTAAGTAGCTCTTACAACTTAAATTAACCCATTTTTATCAGTTTATATTTTACCATGAGGCTTGTGTCTTGTTATCTCATACCTTGCTTCTCCGGTGGCTGCTGGCATCTCCAAGACTCTGCCTTCTTTCTCCCTGTATTCATTTTGGCGTTTCCACCTAGTTATATTCTGCCCTGTCATAGGCCAAGGCAGCTTTTTTATTAACCAATGGTAATAAAACATATTCACACACACAGAGGGGCATCTTGCATCAGACTATTCCAGAAGCAATGAGGAAACTGTGAGAAGCACTGGTTAGTATATAAATCCTATAAGTAATCAAAGACAGAAACAGTGAGGGGGCAGTGGCTAGAGAGATCCAGAAGGGCTATAGTACTAGGAGATTGCTGGTAAAGTATGCCAATCATCTCAGCAGCTGCAGTCCCCTTATCTAGTAAAAGTGATGCTGCTGTTCAAGAAATTGAAATATGACACAGAGATATGTAAACAAAGCTTGCATGAAATGAAATCTGTTTCACGTAAGACAGGGCAATGTAGTGGAAAATCTGTTTCATATAAGACAGAGAATGTAGGGCATATAAGACAAGGGCCTGTGATTACTACCTGTGAAATCATGGATAAATTACTTATTCTAAAACAAATAAATGGTTGTGATTAAATGAAAGAAAGAGAAATTAGATTGCTATATCCTGTTTAAACTAGGTATTAGGTCTATCACCAATGAAACCAATTCAATCCTAGAAAGAAATGCCTACAAATAAAAGAACGGTTGTCATTACTAATCCACTTCATACAAAGATGGCAAAACAGAATAGGTCATCCTTTGATGGAAACTATTGGCAGATTCCGATTTGAATCCATAGCCATCTCAGCTGTGTATCTGCAAGAAGATCCAGGAGTTTCACACAACCAGATATGTGTAATGTTCAGAAATGGAACTCAAAACTTAACTCACAATCACTGACTATATCCCTGAGTGTGTGACAAGCAAAAAGGATGACAACTGCTTTTTCACAGGTAGATAACCATGCCTGTAACAGTGCCACAAGTCCTTCTACACTATACTATTAAAGAGTATAAACTTTTAGACTTCTGCCCTGAAACCTCTAGACAGTTATTCCAGGTTGTGCCAGTTTTCTCCTTCTTCACATCTTTAGTAGGAAAGAATATCAATTTTTGCTAGCTATCCAGAGCCATATTATCCCCTCACCTACCTCTAACCCAGCTACTGATCTTCACCAAACACCCTGCTTGCTCTCACCTGTCTAGTCTTTGCTTTCTGGAAGGTCTTTGTTTCTTGCCCACTGTCTTCACATATCCCTGCCTACCCACCAAAAATAGTCATCTCCTCCAGTCTATTCCCATCGACCAATGATGCTACTGTACTTTCACTACAGCACCGAATGATGACCGAAAGCTGCACCGTTTCATATAATGACCAATTAGATTGCTATCTATGCTCCTTCCAGGAATAAAAACCTCATCACCAGAATGCCAACACACGAACGTCATACTGCTTTATAACCCTTGAACCACATTTCCCCTTTAAAAGTGGTAATATTTATACAAATAAGTACGTCTTCTCTACACAGCTGAGAAATTATCTACATTTCACCTTCATATCCTCCAGATACCTAAGGGAAAGTGTTTATTGGTTAATGACTGTTGAACTAATAAATGATGTGGTCTCTTGGTTAAAGCTTTTTAATAAATGACAAAATTTTGTCCTTACTAGTTCTTCAGTCTTCTTAATCTTGACTTTATTAACACCCTATCTTGATCCTCAAGAACACAAACCTATTTGTCCAGTCACATGGAAAAGTAGTGCCATTTTAACCATATTATTGTTGCTTTTAAAAAAAGAACTAGGTACTTGATCACCAAGTGTATAGGTTCTTTTTCTTCCCAGCCATCAGTCTCTTGGTAGGACTTTTGCAAAAAACTACCAGTTTCTTCATGAGAAGCTGAGTGAATACTACCTGAAAGAAACAAACAAAAAAAGGTACCCTCTTCCAGAGTGCGTCAATCTCTGCTTGCTGTGGGCACAAGCTATTTTTATCAGGTGATACTGTGATATTCCTTTTCAACACGATATTCAGTCTTTCAAGCTGTTTGGCACTGTTCTATTTGGTTTCATGTTACATCAATGAGACAGTTTGAGGGAAAAGGGAAAATGGGACAGGCTATATTTAGTAGCATCACTAAAACTCTAAATAAAAACTCTGAAATATCCTAAGTTCCATGGCTGCCCAATTTATATTCAGGACCCTACTTACCAGTCCACAATTAAGGCAAATGGGAAAAGCCTTTGTTCCAAGAGGATTTTCATGAGAATCTTAATAACATCAAGGCATTTTCAGGGTCTCTAAAATTTTTAGGCACTGAAGGACACAGACCAATCAAATGGACACAGACACAGACTACTCCATGTATTTCATATGTTTAAAGTAATTATCAGCTTACATTATAATTTCTATAAATTTAAAGATTATATTTTAAATGAATAATTACACATCTCGCTAAACATCTGGACATACCAAGTATGTATGTCAAAGTAGCTATATGGTAACTATGAGGCCAAGAAACAGTTAGATGTAGAAAACCAAAGTTTCAGTGAGGTTAGACTGCAGTATCAATGCTCTTGCATATTGTAGAGCAGGAAAACATGACAGTATATAGCACGGCCCTCAAATAATCAGAAGAACAGTAGGCTTGTGAGGAAACTTTATTACTCAAATGCTTTCAATCAATGTAAGCTTAGAGATATATCTCTAAGTATAGCATCTACCATATCATAATAGCTCACAATATCTTGTAGGACTTTGTAGTTAAAAGTCAAATGAATTTCTTACCTGAAAACCATGATATGGATATTAGTTTCTATTATTTCTTGAGGGAATGCAAGAGTGTTGTGGTGGATCAACTATAAAACTAGCTGTGATTTTCACCATGCCTTGGGTTCATGTCCCTCTATAATGTGACTGCATTTTATTTCTGCCAAAAGATGTCATCTTTTTCTTCATTCCTACTTTGAGACTGACCTTGTGGTGTCCTCTGAGCAATGGATGATGTATAAATCTCACTGAGTCTGTTCTTTTTTATTTTCACTGTTTCTTGAAGCCCAGGAGCTTTTGGGTAAACAAGTCAACAAGTTGGAAGGAAAGAAGGCAGGGAGGGAGGGCAGGAGAGAGAAAAGGAGGAGGGACAGAAGGAAGGAAAGAAAGAAGGCAGACCACACTTATACATATGGTAACCCATTCAAGATTAGCAGAGCTGTCTATATGCTCCAGAACTTAATGTAAATGAGTGAATAGTTCAGCTGATGTGGATGCCCATAGGAATAAGAAATACACTGTTCAAAACCACATTTCAGAGGGGTTAGTGACACAGCACCTGGCTACCTTGCACTTGCTCATGAGTCTAGGAACTGTGCTAATAAGGCCTTTAGAGGAATGACTACATTCTCTTCTAACAATAATATTGATGCAGTAAGTGTTATCTTCATCTTATCGGCATTCTGAAGTGTTCCAGTGTTAGCTAACAAACAAAGGGTCAAAATTGAAATCAGGCATTTCAACTTCCCAAGGGAATCTGGTTTAAGAAAGAAAACATTTTCTGTAAGGACCATTTCCTGTTTCCTCTAGGATAGATACTTTCTTTTAACCTTGCCTATACTTCCAGTTGTTACAACTTAAAGGGCCATTTCTGTAAATAATGGTAAGAGCAACTGTGACTTCATCTGTTGATACATTATGTCATTTGGTACTTAGAATAATCTTTGAGTATTATAACAGGACCTGTCTCTGAAAGAAGAAAAAAAGCAAAGGAGAGTGAACCTCAGGAAGACTGTGTCACCAATCTGGGAGCAAGGAGCTTCTCTGTGCTACACCCTGAGATGACCAGTTTATATTCTGTACAGCAATATTACAACTGTCATCCACCCAATTGAAGTTTCCCATGCCTTCTTCTGGCTTCATTGCCAATCAAATATTCTATTCAGGAAACATATAACAAACACCCATTTTGTCTCTAAGTTTGGAACTGGCTCTTGAAGTTCCAAAGGAGTTAAATTCAAATTCTCTGCTATGAATTAACTTAAGTATTGTGGATACAGGACTAGCATACACAAAAAAGGCACAGAACATATAGGCTTGTACCACACAGTGTTGTTTTTCTCAATGACGGGCCACAGTTAAGATGGCAGATACCTACGACTGCAGTAGAGCTGAAAATTCTTTATAGCTTAATGACACTGTATCATATATATTGTGAAACACAGGACTTGTGTTTGCGGTGACAACAGTATAAATAAACCTAGTATGCTGCTAGTCATACAAAACAATGACACATTTATGTATAGTATATAATACTTGATAATGATGAAATGACTTTTTAATCTATACTGTCTTTTTTCTTGTTATTTTAGAGGCACTCTTAGAAGAAAATGTTGATTGCCAAGCATTTGCCACGTTACACTAGAAGCGGGTTAGTGCTTCCTGCATTCCTTGGCTGTATCTCAATACCACACTGAGTGATTGACATATATCAGCTAGGTTCATTGTATAAGTATACTTGATGTTGACAGTGATGAAGCTACCCAACAACACAATCCTTTAAGCATATCTCTATTACTAATCAACACTTTTCTGAAATAAGAAATGAAATGTAGGAGGTTATTACTAATTGTCAAATGAATAGAATAAGCAGTCATAATCCAGAATTTGAAGGAGGAGCGAAATAAACATGGGTTTGGATCTGCCTGGCAAGGCTTTTCATGGGAAAGAAAAGGAGGGATGCACAGGGTAGCAGAATTCCTATGGGAACAGTCTTCTGTTGTTATAGGTATATGATTTTGTTATAGGTTGTCATGGTGATTATATCTTAAAGACATCTATGCAGTGACTATTTAAATCCAGCATATTTGGACAAGGCCAATTTCTTATATATAGGCGAAAAAGATTCATGTGAAAGTTCTAACACATCTAAAAATCAACAGGAGTTGATAATTATATCCTAAAATTTTGAGGTAACCACCAGGTCATGCCAATCAAAAACAAAAATCTAGAAAACTAGACAGTCTCATACCAGTTCCATGGGGTCAGCACAAGAAAACAATGGAAAAAAAGGAAGAAATGCAAGCTATGCAAAATGCTAACGAAACACTGGAGACTGGTGATGTAACACTTTGGAGGCCAAGGGGAAATCAGTGTGACTGCATGTGTACAAATTCAATCAGCTTCATTTCTGGTTTATTTTCTTTCTATTTTCAATATTCAGGTAATAGCTCCTTGACCTGACAAAACCTAACCTGCCAAGGGTACCCTTGCCACATAAGTCTGCACTCCACCATGTAGCAAGTTCAGAGTGCAGGGTCTCCAGTTCCTAGGCACAGCATTTGCACGCCCGTGCTCCTGTTGACCTCCTCGACCCTCACAGGATGTTCTTTTTATTGGACTTCTCCTCTTCTTTCAGTAGTGTACTCAAACCTGCTAATTCCCACTCAACCAGTTAATTTCTACATTTTCTTCACCTTTTAGTGTAAAAGTCATTTCAAGTTGAAAAGAGGAAAGGCAGGAATCCTGGAAGATCACCAGAACAGAGGAAGATGGTTGGTGGCCCAAGTTGAAAGGATTCTGTTAGGGGGCTGGAGAGATGTCTCGGCGGTTAAGAGCACTGCCTATTCTTCCAGAGGACCCGGGTTCAATTCCCAGCACCCACATGACAGCTAACAACTGTTTGTAACTCCAGTTTCTGGGGATCTGATACCTTCACACCAATCCACATAAAGTTAACTTAATTATATTTTTTTTTAAAATTTTTAAAAAAGGGATCTGTTATTCCAGCTACAATCCAGGGTTCTAATTGATATCTACACTGAGAAGTATGATATAAGAAAGGCTATGTGATAAAGAATAAATTAATTCTATTACTAAGACTCCAAACCACAATGCCACGGGATCCTCATGGAGGCCGATGCATAAGACCAAGCCTAACTAATGGCTTTGAAGAAGAAAACATTTGACATAAGGAGGGAAAAAAGATGCCAACAGACCCCCAGTAGTAGTAAGGAAAAAGAACCAATGCTTTGGGTAATAGGATAGTTAGCCAGAGAGATGAGCTCAGCAAAGTGTGCCAATATGGATGCTGTTATCCACACACCCATCTGTAGAGAGTGGGCAGAGGAAGTTAATAAACCAGCAGTCACATCATGTAGGTGGTCCCAACACTGACAGTCGCACCATGAAAAGGTGCTTTAAAGAAGCCAACAGAACAACAGCAGACGAGAGTCAGTATGTTATAAGAAAGCAAAAGAAAGACAAGGATGTAAACCAAAGGACAAATACTATATTAATAATTGTACTCACTGTTTATGAATGGTTTATGGAAGTACTAAGCATATGCTAACGATATGTTTTATTTCAAGAACAAAAAAGGGCTTTAAGGACACCCAGGGAAATCTAGAAAAGGAGCAGAGTTGATAGCATGCCCTTTGCTAAATAAGAGAATATATACACTGGAGTTAAGGACAACCATTTAAAGGCCCAGACCTAAGCTGCAAGAACTAGAGGGGGTCTTGAGGACATTCGGGATGTATTTATTTAGGATCCAATAATCCTGTCTAAATAAAAGCTCCATATTAAACATACTGTACTTTTTTTCATCACTATGTGAAAACAACTCAACAATGTGCTTGGTACATGGAAGGCACCCCATAAGTATGTTAGTAGACTTAACTAACAGATGTATGTATGAAGGTGTATATGTATGGACACAAATATCAGTTCAACACACACACATGCACATATACACATTTTGAAAATAAGATAAAAATCATTTGCCCCTGTTTGAACCAAGATTTTAAAGGGGCAGGAAAACATCCCTGAACCCAAGCCTGTCAATGACAGTGAGAAAGAATGTCAGATGCTCTCAAGCAAAAGGTAAACTCTATCTGCCTCCATTACCTCCCTTCTATGCATTTACTTCTAAATCTCTTTTCTGTTCATGCGCCGCAGACTTCTAAGTTAGTATATAAACAGGCTAATCAAATCATTTCCCCTCACAGATTCAAAAACACTTCCTTCAGTTAACAAGCATGAAACAGGCACCAGGCTCACAGATAACAAGGGATAGGTGGACAGACATCCACTAAGGAGTTGTGGTATGGTAAGTCCAGAGGTTCCTATGAAAATATAGAGCAGTCATTCCCAATTAACTTTCCAAGAGGCCAGAGGATATAACAGGCAACCCAGATGGGTGTGATAAATTGCTGTGAGGGGCAATAGTCCATGCTGGGAATGGAGGAAATAAGAAATTACTCAAATTACCCACCCCAAGCTCTCAGGACATCCTCCTTTCTGTTGCCTTAGAGCAGAAATTGAAACAATCTCCAGTAACTCCTTGGCTTCCCCAGACTTGGATCTTTGAGATCAGAAGCTATGTATTATTATACGGATTCAAGCAGAGTTCCTGGAATAGAAGGGATCTATAATTGAATGAAACAGAATTTTAGGATGGGGAGGCAACATACCATTATAGCTAAGAACATGCTAAAGAATATGCACTATTATTTGGCCAAAAGGTCTCTAACTACTGTTCTAAGTCTTGGTTGCCACATTTACAAAATGAGATACTAATGGTCTTTGCTTTTGGCAGCTGAATCTTCCCAGAAGCAGATCCTGGAACAATCAGTAGCCAAAGAGATTTATTATTTGATTGAGAAAGTGCAAGGAAATAGGAATAGAAATCGAGAGATGTAGTCTCAGAAAACAACACAGATCATAAAAGCATGGCCAACCCTGTGGAGAGTTCTGGAACAAAGATTTCTCATGAAAAGTATCTCTACATTGGTCAGAAATAGCCAGGACATAGTATATCACACCGAAACCCTGCTCAGTCATTGCTATGGTTGCCCAACAAATGTATCCTGCCCAGAGAGGAGTCTGGATCCCATTGAGGATGCTCAAAATAAACAATAATTAGCAAGGAAATTAGTCACTATTCAAGTTGGACCAAAATTCCAATTTTGAAGTGTAAAGTTGTATTATGAATAAAAATAAACTATTATTGAAAACATCTTCTCCAGCACTTTCGGTCACTTAGATCTAGGCAGAGCATCATACGGACTCTGCTCTAGAACACCTATCCTGCTTAAGTTGGCCTTTTTATTTGAGGTTTGATACTACAATCTCAAGAGATACCAAGGGAGAATGAGGGTTCTACTGTATTGAGTGAGTATTTTAAGGCATAGAGCTATTTTCTGTTGATAATTAAACTTGTGTTCATGTTTCCTCTCTCCAAAAAGAGAAATAGGAAATATTACCTTGGATGAGGTGTACAAATCCTGTGTGCTCTAAGATGCTTGCAGTCTCTGAGAGAGTGTGTGCAAGCATTCTCCATGTGACAGAGCAAGTATGGTGAAGCTGGGCTCTGGACTCAGAGTAGAGTGGCCGGAGTTCACTGTGCCACCAAGTTCTGCCATCTGTGTGAGCTGTAGCAGGAGACAGCAGGGGCGTACTGTGGCAGGTGAATCCGAAGGTGGCAGTGCAGTACCTAGGACCCCATCTTGTGCATTCTCAGTGGAAGACTGCCCAGGCCCGCCTCCGTTTCTGCTTTAGGGACCTTAGTCACTGCTCTGGATCTTGGTTCTGAATCCACCCACGCCCACCTCATGGTTTAGTTGTAAAGGCAACACGGCTCAAGATTCCCGTGTGGGGTATGCTGGCATACCCTGAACTGATAAGGGGAAATGTGGTCACACCTGTTCTTAATTATGCATGTGGGGAAAACAGCACAGCTTCCGCTGTAAGTCTAGTTTTTGACATATAGAGGGTCAGGTACCTAAATGGCATTCTTTGGTGACACATGAAAAGGACAGACCAAACTCTCCTCAGAACTCCAAAATTCTAGAATCTATGTAAAGAGATTTGAAAGCATATTCTATTTTTAACTGACACAGTGTAATCTTTTAAAAATTGAGGTGAAATTTATATCACATAGAATTAACCATTTTAAAGTGAACAATTCAACGGCAGTTAGTATGTTCTCATCATTGCACAGCTACCATCTTTATTTGGTTCCAAAACACTCGCTTCACCCCAGAAGTCAAACCATTTATTCACTAAGAAGTTTCTTCCAGCTCTCTCATTTTCCCCCAGGACCAATGCTGATCTGCCTTCTGGCTGTGTGGATTTATCTGATCCAGGTACCAAGTGCCTCATAAATGGTCACATACAATCTATGACCCTTTACATCTAGCTTTTGTCACACATCTTGAAAATTCATCCCTTCTACAGAACACGTCAGAACTCTATTCCTTCGTGTCACGGAATAATATCACAGTTTGTTTATTCATCCACTGATAGTCATTGGGGTTATTTCCAATTTGGCTTTTGCAAGTAGCGCTGGTATGAACATGTTGCAACTATAATAATAGTTGTGAATTCTTCTGAATATCTACCTAGGAGTAGTATTACAGAGATCATTTAATAATATTGTATTTATGCTGTGAGGGACTGAACAACTTACTACAGCGACTGCACTATTAGACATTCCAATTATCACACGAGGGTTTCTTCATCAATACTTATTTTTATTTGTTTAGTTTTTTGAATCATTACAGCCCTGCTAATGGATATGAGATTATATCTCACTATAGTTTTGATTTGCATTTCTCTGTGATTAATGGCATAGAATCTAATGCCCCTTTTGGCTATTTTGTTAAAAGACTCTTTAAATAACAATCAGAGATCCAAATTTAGGATAAAATCCAGTTGCATGAAGGGCTTCCAAGCACAACTCAACACGGCAGCTAGACCGCTACTTGCCATAAGCTTCCTCGTGTTCATACACGTAAGGCAATAACAACCAACCACAAGTCACTCCTAAGCTTAACTTCAGTTTGTCTTCCCAATGGTGACTGAAAAACACACTTCTATTTCAGGAATGTTATCTGAGAATCAGAGAGAGATGATGCATAAGAAAATGTAAGTTCCATAAGAATAAGACCAATAACCACAGGAATAGGATACATATATGGACCCAGTAAAGAGAAGTGAAGAAGGTTGACTCTATGATAATTCATCAAGATTCTTCTGCCTAGGGCTGGGTGAATGGTGATGAGATTAGCTAGGATACTGAATTCAGAACAAGAATACAATAATAAAGGAATTGACTCGGAATTATTATCAATTCAGAATTCCATTTTAATTTTTTTCTGTTCTTTCATTTTTATGCTTCCTTTGTAACACCCTTCCTACGTAGGAAATTGTAAGAGAAAAGATGAAAATGTGATACCCAAACAAAAGATAACAAAGTTGCTACAAGCATTTCTTAAATTTCAGTATTTTGGCTTTTCTTCTTCCACGCCCTGTCTTGCCCTAATCTCGAATGAACGTCAGTCCTGTATTGTCTGGTTTTCTGTGGTTATGGTGACAGTGTTTACATCCTGCTTATCTCATTTTGGTTGGCAAATTTGTTAAGCTTGTCCTTTGGCTTATGAACTAGAGTAAGCCGTCTACTGAGCAGAATTAGCTAGGAAAGCAGACTATGGTGCACAGTGACTCTTATTTAGACATACCTGGGAAGAGGGAATCTGACCTGGGAAAATATCTCTGGCCTATATGCAAGTCTGTTGGGGGTATTTCCTTGACTAGTGAGGGCCCAAGTGCACTGTGGTGGTGCCACCCCTGGGCATGTGGTCCTGGGATGTATAAAGAAAATACACTGAGGGAGTTAAGCAGAACAAGACAGTAAGCCACATTCCTCTTTGGCTTGAAGTTCAGTTCCAGGTTTTTGCCTTGAGTTCCAACCTTGGCTTCCATCAATGGACTGTGACAGGTTATGTACATCAAATAAACCCTTTTCTCTCCAACTTGGTTTTGGTCACGTGTTGGGGACTGCAGACCACCAGACGCTGAATTTCTTGTAAACAACTTGTTTTCCTCTGCTCTGAGCAGCCTGCAGCTGCTCTGAGCACCAGACCCTGATGGCAGGAGAGTGGGTTCTGATTAGTCTGCAGCTGAAAGATCCCGAGAGCTGGGGCGTGGCCAGAGTCCTGTACAAGCTGTCCCTGAGCACAATAAAGTGGGCATTCTTAGCATTCTTGTCTCAAGGATGTCCCCGTGGCACCGTCTGTCTGTCTGTCTATGTCTCTGTATGTATGTTTTTAAATTTTCAGTCTAGTTCCCATAGCGTATAGCGAGTAGAACGCAGAACGGAACCGGTGTAGTTTTACAGTCATGGTATTTTATCACAGCAATGAAAAAAACTTAACTAAGATGGGCATTATTGTGGGTGTTATTGTGGGAACCTCTCAAAAATGACTATCCAATTAAACAGAGAAACTCTTGTGGAGAAACAAACATGGAGTATGAATTCTGTTAGTACATTCATGAACCAGGGTCTTCCAGAGTGCTAACTACTAAGACCGGATTAAGCCCCTCAAAACAGCTACTTTCTGGCTGATCTTTGTCTAAACATGCATGCTGTGGAACATGAAAGGATGCTATCAGATATGTGGGGAGGGTGTGGTCAACTTTAGGAAGAAATAAAAATCCCTTCTGTAACAGCAACAGAGCAAGCAAACACAAACTACAGGGCATACAGGAGGCCAGAGTCATCCAGAGTCCTATTCTGGTCTTCAGCAACAAGCACATGTCTCCATGGCATAGACTCCATTATGTAGAGGACTTGCTAGCTCATGAGTGCTCATAATTATTACATTTTTAGACTCTGTTCTCTGGCCAACCTTCCTTGATTTTAATTAAAACCAGTTTTAATTAAAAAAAAAACTTGTAACATTTCATGTATAGCCTTTGTTAGACTCATACTGATATCTTTGCTCAACAAATAATTTATTAATTATCCACTAACTGTAGAGCCCAGGACCTAGTACAGGAATAGGGGCCTGGGACTCTTGGGGATAAAATGACTAATAAGACCCAGTATTTTTTTTCCTCAAGGAGCTGAGTGCCTTTCTCCATCTCTGTCAACTCTGCCTAAGGGTACCAAAAGACTTCATGTGATTTTTTTCAACAGAACCATGGAAGATAAGTTTTGTTGGAGGTTGTTCATTCGTTTCGCCCAGACCTGAAATAATCACACAGAAACTGTATTATTACAGCACTGCTTGGTCTATTAGCTTATCCATATTTCTAGCTGGTTCTTATATCTTAAATTAACCTATTCCTATTATTTTATATTTTGCCATGAGGCTCGTAGTTTACCAGCAAGGTTTCGGCTGGTGACTCGTGTCCTTCTCCTCTGGTGGCTACATGGTGTTTCCTTGACTCTGTCTATTCTCCCTCTACAACTCTGCTCAGATTTCCTGCCTGGCTTTAAACTTTTAAGCTATTGGTAGAAAGCAGCATCTTTATTAACCAATGGCAATAAAACATATTCACAGCATACAGAGGGGAATCCCACATCAGATAAGAATTTTTTAACAGATGATGGGGCTAGGAGTAAGAATGAAGATATTATAGGTGAAAGAGTAGGAAATTTAAAAAGGCAAAAGCAGATAAAAAGCAGGCTTTCCAAACTGTAAATAAGTTAACACTGGAACAAGTATAATATTTGGACGGCAGAAAATGGCATGCCATAAGGTTAATGCAAGGGTAAAGATGGATGAAGGAAGGCAAATAAATAAGCTTGGGCATCTCACTGTGGATAGTGGGGTCCAAGGAAAGAAGGAGGTCAGAACTGTGCTTTAGAGATAGTATTCACCACTGCTGATCAAAGTGAAGGGAAAGGATTTGAAAGAAGTACAGAGTAAAGAGGATTTTGCGGTAGCCCAGCATTGAGACTTGAAAAAGGAAACTCAGAGATTACTAACTATTCAGTGTGTCTACAATTCACTTCTGTGAATAACTGAAAGCTGCAGTCTAAACGAGTCCTGATTTGACTTCCCTGCTTCTCTTTTGGAGAGATGTCATGTTTCATTTGGGGTGGGGTGACAAATGACATCTATAAAGAGCTCTACTCTTCACGAAAAGCTTCTATACTTAAAAAATACAAATGAATATTATTTCATGTCCTATATGTTTAGATATAAAATAAATGTATTTTTGGATCAGGGTTGCTAGGTTTTTTTTTTCAATAGTATCTATTTGGGACAGGTTTCTCTGTGGAACGCTCAAAATCAATTATGCCTATGAGTCACCAAAACAGGATTCAAGCCCTTACCCTGTCATTTACCACACCTCAATTCTTGGACAAATTGCCCAACTTCTCTAGGTTGTCATTTTTAAGAAGCTATGTAATAGAATTTCAACAAAAACAGAAGGCATATTCCAAAAGTGACTTTGAACAATATTCGGTGAAAAAGAAATCAAGAAAGGATGATGAAAGACATTGGGGCTGACCACAGGGGAAGCTTCAAGCCCAAGACCTTGAGCAAATCAGAAGAGAAAAGCTATAGTTGTAGACTATACACAGGGGTGTGGCCTCTACACATCATATTAACCAAACCAGAAACCAGCCAGGTTGATAGCTCTCCCCACCTCTTTCTACAAACATTTATTTTTCTTATATTTCAGATTTCCCAATAGTGGATAGGCGGAACCCAGAAACAGGAGAACACTGGACCTCAGTGGCAGTCCATGAATGTCTGTGATAAAGGAAAAATGAGACAAGGTCTTGTGAGCAAATGGAATATTCTATGCCCCAAACTTAATGGCTGGCCATCTGTTGCTCACATAGATTTGTTACGAGGCTCAAATAAAATAATATATGTGAAAATACACTGCAAATTTTAAACAAAATCTGCAAACATAACCATTATGAGATCTATAATAATCAAGGATGAGTAATGATACTTAAGGTTGAGAGAGGATAAGTGTTTTTTGTTTTTGTTTTTGTTTTCCTTTTTGGTCAAAAGTTAAAATGTAAGGACAACAATCAAACAGAATAGGAAACTTTCCAGAACCAAATGGTTTGAGTCTCAGTGAAAAAATAGTTCTCCCAACATGGTAGAAGTGACAGAGATCAGGCAGGAATGAGGAGTCTATTTCTGTTGTGGTCTAGAACCAGTTTTTTCTATAAATGCCATTAATTGCAATTTTTTAGACAATTATTGGCAGAGAAACATTGTGTTCTTAATATGTAAATAAGCTAAATATCGACTTAGGCTTTATTAGATAATATTTTGTCATTCGGCACACAGGCCTTATAATCAAATTCAGAATCCCTTTTTAGCCTTCTTGCTCACTGCTTTTTAGCCATACTGACTTCCCCGCTTTTCCTCAAACCACTGCTGCTAAACACATAGGTTTGGGCTATTCTGTCTACTAATTTTCCAGAGATCCAGCCACACAGCTAACTTTATCATTCTCATCAAATTCTGTTTAAAAGGCATTGTTTCAATGAGGCCCACTCTGTTCAGCATTGCAAACTCCCATTTGAGTCTTTGCCTCCCTTGTTTTAGTGTGCCTTTTCCTTCCATAGCATTTGTGATATTCTAACATGCTATGCATCGTACTTGATTATTATAGTTACTTTTAATGTCTGTCTCCCTTTGCTCCCTTACTTACAGGGATAGTTGAGTTTGGGATAAGCCTCTATAGCCAGGCCCACACTAGGCACTCAGAAAATACTTATTGATTCAATCAATCCATCACCTAGTCAGATATATGAAATTGTTTCAGAAGGCTCAAGGACTTTAGCAAGTTTGTGTCAATGTGAATTTCAAAGACCCCCCCAAAGGAAAATTATTTTGATATTATATTTTAAATATCATAGCCTCATCTAAACTTTCGTTTGTTCCTAAATTTTTACTTATAGGTGAAACCTGATGTGATGACTAATCTTTTTACATGTAAAAGCACCATCATTCTATTAAAGGAAACACAAGATTAAGCATAATTTAGTATTATAGACCATAAGAGTTTGTAATTGGGACCAGAGAGAAGGCTCAGTGATTAAGAGCATTTTCTGCTTTTCCATAGGACCAGGGTTTGAGTCCCTGTACTCACCTGGCAGCCCATAACTCTGTAACTCTGATTTCAGAAGTGTTGACATCCTCTTCTGGCCTTCAAAGGCACTGGGCATTCAAGTGTTACACAGACATACACGCAGGCAAAACATCAATGTATATAAAATAATAAAAAGTTAAGAAAGGTTTGCAACTAACATACTGTGGATAACTGTAAAACTTATAATTGTACTAATAAATTGTAAAAATTCCACAAGCAACTGGGTACTATGTGGCAGCTACAATGTCAGCACTAGCCACTTTGCCCATTGCTCAGAGGCTGTGTGAATGAGCCCAAACTGGTCATAACACACATAAATGAATTTTGGAGCCATTTTTGCAGAAGCAAGAGAAGTTTAGAGTTCTTCAACATTATTTTCTTAGACAAAATATTATATTCTGATGCATAAACATGTTGAGTAAAGACTGATTTTAAACTCTAGGCAGTTTAGGTGTTTCTGCATCAGCCACTGTGAGGCTGCTTTGAGTGAACGAAGGTTGCTTGTGTACTGAAACGGTTCACAAACTCATGGCTTGGGCGGTAGAAAACAGCACCAAAGGATTAACACAATTATTTTGTTGCAGAGATAAATGGAAAGTCAAATTAGGAGTTCACATGACAACTTGATATGAAACTACAAAAGGCAAATGTTTCTTTTTTTTTTTTTTTTTTTAGAAAGTCAAACCTTCTGCTATCACTACATAGCCAGAAAGATTATGACGTCACTGCATGGCCATCTTTCTCTATCAATGAAGGACATGGTTGTTAATGGACTTAGTCATAGAATTGAACTCAGTTTGGACAATGTTCCTAGCTCGACTTCAGTTGTAATTAGTGTCCTATGTAAAATTGTGTGTGTATGTGTTTGTGTACATGCACATTTTAACACATGATAAATGTTTTTGGGTTTCTCACTGTAGCAACAAACTACAACATTTAAATTAAAATTGAACTGCTTCAAAACTAGAATCAATATGTGACCTATCTTATATATTACATGCTGAACTATTTCAAAAGAGCCAATCTAGCTTTTTAGTAAATACTTACTTCATGTGTAATAGGCAACTGTGTCCCTTAAAAATTCACGTGTAAAATGAACAGAATCTCAGATCACTTAGAATGTGACTAGATTTTCATTTAAGCAAATCAAAAGATGAAGTGAGTCATATCTGTGAGCCCTAATCAAATAAGATGTGTTTCTTTAAAAGTGTGGAGATTAGATATAGGTAGAAGAGAGACTTATGGAAAGACACAGAAGATGATTATTCATAGTCGTGGGTAAGAAGCTTCCTAAAAACTCTGCTAATATCACAATCTTGAACTTCTGGCAACCATAACTATGTGGAGATGAATTCTTCCCCCCTTTTAAAACCATCCATTGTAAAGCATTCATTATGTCACCTAGAGACCTTAGTCCGTTCATAAAATGACAAACACTATCTTAAAACTTCAGTTCCTAATCCCAAATCACAAGACACAATGATTGTGGCTGCATCAGTTATGAAATATCATGGGTGAATAAAAAACTCTACAGTGAGCAAAATTTCCAGACACAGGGCTTGCTTTTCAACAAACCAATATTCATATGTTAATTCTATAAGGTAGACTTTTTCTAAAACACACTGCTATTCAATATTTTCCCTTCTAGGTAGTTTCTATCATAATTTAACCATTTTTAAAGAATAGTAATGTGGGATGTCCTTCTGTAGGTTGCAAATATGTGTTGCTTTAATTGGTTAATGAATAAAGCTTTGGCCAATGGGAAAACCAAGCAGAGATATGGGGAGAAAGTACGCAGAGTGAAGAGAGATGCCAGCAGCTACTTGAGAAGCAAGATGTGAGGTAAAAAAATGTGAGCCTTCTGGTAAAATATAAACTAATAGAACTGGATTAATTTAAATGTAAGAGCTAGCCAGTAATATGCCTGAGTCATCAGCTAAACAGTTATAATTAATATTAAGCCTACAAATGATTATTTTATAAACAACCGAGGGATTGGGCAGGATACAGAAAAGCTTCCAGCTACAGAATAGAGTAGAAATTTCCATCAAAATTGACAGTAACTTCTTAGTGCTTTTATTTATTGTTTCTACCTAAGATTTAATGTATGGTATTCCAGTTAATTCTCAGATCAACTTTGTAAGATCTGTATTATACCCAACCTTATGTCTCAGTTTATGAATAGACTGGGGGAAAATAATAAAAAAAAGAGGACCAAGGTATTCCTATAACCACTGAGCAATGGATGATATCAGACTTGCACCATGAATATCTGAGTCAGAATCCCTTATTCAAATATATAGCCTCTATAAATGTTAGGGAGCAGTCTAGTGCTTGTAACCTGGAGATCACAAACCCACACCGGACTGCAGGCCACACTGGGTGAGGACACCTGTCTCAAAACCAAACAATCAAACAAACTACAAAGAAGGGTGGAGTTGAACGTAGCTGAGTGGTTAGTGAAGTGCTTGTCTAGCATGGAACAAGGCAGGCGCTTCGAACTCCAGGACTGCAAACACACACATAAAAAGCTTCTGGTGGGTCTCTGTTAACCCCAAACACACACTAACTAGAGGAATTAGAGGCTGACTGATCTAACTCATAACACTACCTTGACTAAATTCCACATCAGAGTACCTTATCTTAACAAGCAAGCAATCCAGGCTAATACAAAAGGCAACTAAAGAGGATTACTTAGGAGTTCTCTGAAAGAAAGCCCTGCATGTAAATCCCTGGTCTATTTCCTGAGTAGTTAGGAAATGGGGGAAATCCTCCATAGAAGCAGGTGGGTCACAACCTTATCAGTCCCAAGGGATTTTGTTAAGTGCTTTGACATCTCAGTGGGAGTTCAACTGCAGTGCCACAGGTCACCCTGGCAAGGAGCTACCAGGTAAGGTGCAGTGAGCTCTCTACTGTCACTTTGTTGCGGAAGCAGGAAGGGAAACATCTGGATTGAACCTTTTGATTCCTTGTTACATTAATTTTATTCAGTGTTTTAAATTCAACCCACTCACATTTACAAAACACTTCACACAGACTACTTCCTCATGAAAGGAGCTCCATTCACATCTCACCTAAAACATCAAACTTATTCTGAAATGACTGAGGTTAAAGCTTGTTCAGTGTCAATTTGCAAGTATTATAAAATATGAAAACCCAGGCACACGAACGCAGGAGGGTAATGCGAGGGCAATGCTTTACAAAAATCAAGGCAGCTAGGGTAAGGAACTCGGATGGGCTTTTAGGAATCCATCATGCTCACGACAAACCATTGTGGAGGCGGGCATTTAAGCCCTCAGAGGGAAGATTTTATGAGAATTATTGCCCATGAGCAGTATTGGCTAACAGTTTGGGAATCAATATGACTCATTTCTCCCCAAACCTGGAGCTGCTTTCTAAAAGTCCTTCCTCCTTTTTCCTGGGGCCTTCCCAAATCCCTTAACATATGACGGGGGAGGGGAAGCTGTGCCACTTTCTCAGGTTCACGACTTCAGAACGCGCGTTTACTAGATCTTCAATATCTGACAACCTCCAGGCCAAAGAAAGACACTGACAACACATGGCTACCCTACCCCACATGTGAGCCTCTTTTCCCCCTTAAAGCGAGCACTGCTTAGGGCAACATAAGTGTTCACTCCGTCTGATCTAGAAAAACAAGTCCCCGGGCTGTAGCGGCTGTAATCTGGAAGGGCACTCAGAGTGCATGCCTCCCGGTGTGACAATTAACGAGTGTCCCAAAGGTTGACGTCCCTCTGAGAACCCGCGCTCGAGCGCCCTGCACCTTGGGGCCGGACTTTTTGGCGCCACCAGCTTAGCAAAGCCACCCGGTGGCGGGGAGTGGCGCTAGTCGCTGCCCGGTGGCTTGTCTGGGTACCAGGTGAGGGGACGCACCCACCCAAATTTCAAAGGTCCTCTCTGGCGGAAGTCAAGGGGACAGTGGGGCGTGGCCCGAAGCCCTCGGAACGGAGTTGGAAGAGACTACCGAGCCCGGGCGTGGGGTCAGGGATGCGCGGTCCCCAGGCCGGCGGCGACCACGTGGCCGGCGGGAGCCGGCGCTGGTGACGGCGGGTGGGCGGGGCGTTGGGGGCTCGCTGCGGGCGCTCAGGTTGTGCTACCTGGTTCTGGAGTCGCATCTTCGCGGCGACGGGGTCCGGAGGGCGGCGGTGGTGGCCAGGCGAGCGCGGCGGGCCGAGGACCTCGGCCCAGTCACTTCGCGCTGGGTCCGGCGCCGCTCACTCGTCCACGCGCTGCGCAATCCCTATCGCCGCCTCTAGGGGGCGCTGGACGAGGAGGCGGAGGACCCATCCAGGGAGGCTGGTTCCCTTTAAGGTTAAGGGGATGGCCTTGGAGTGTTTGTATGCTTAGAAAGCCAAATGAACAAGTTTTCAATACTGAGGCTTATGCTGTGCTTGAATTGTAAGTGCGGTAGCTTTTTCACGGTTTAAGTACATCAACACCATTTGGACAAACTTTGACAAGAAACTGTGACAGGCTCTGTGTTTATGTGACTCAACTGAGACGCTTAGAAAAACAAAACAAAACCCTATCTGTGACAAGGATTTTTGTGACAAGGACTGCAGATACCTTAAGTGGATGCTTCAAGCTGTGTTAGGCTGTTTGCTGTGTTAAGACGGCATCTGTCCAAATAAAGTGAGGAATGGAAACGACTGACATCAGTAATCCAGTAGCCCCCGCCCCCACATACAGTTACCAAGACTTTTGTGCCCTGAGGTTTCAGTTAAAGATGCTTGTTAGCAACCCAGCAGTTATTCTGTGGCCTCCTATATCATACCAGAGATTTGAATAATCCAGTATTACTAGCCTTGTGATAGGTACAAGGATGAAAGTCAAACGTGTGACAGGGGCTTCTTTGGCCCTCCCTGATTCTTTTAAAGCTGTCACTCTCAGGATTCAGACACTCACATTTGGACTGTTGAGAATGCCCACTATTGAATGAAGAAAAAATACAGGCAACAAACAAACAAAAGGCCAAAACCCCAATTCTTAGTCACACACAAATTAAACTACAGAAAACGGCAAGTATAAGGTAGACTATCTGGACTAAAGTAAGCTTACTGTTAGAACTGACCTTTATAGATGAAGACTTTGAAGCTGAGATACCTGCTATGAGCCACAAGGATTCTGGGAAAAGACTCCTATCTATTGCTTTGCTTTATAGTTCTCAATATTCTCACATTTCCCTATTTCAAAGAGTTTAGCTTTAGAACAACCTCCCCTCAAAAAAACCCACAAAACTAAACTAAATGTGATTACTATGTTGTAAAAGGACTAAGGAGTAACAATGAAGCAAGTTTTAAGTTGGTTTCATTTGAATAACACTTTAAAACAAATATTAACTGTAGTTTCTATCTTATCTCACTCTGTGCAAGTTATAGACGATTGCATCTAAACTGAACAACCACTGCTCATTTTAAGAGCTGTTTTCTAATGCAAGAGTGTTGTTCTTTAAGCAAATGGGGATATACCAATTCAGAAATCTGCTAGCACATATCCTTTTGACTCACAATATTCATTTTTATAAAGTTGAGGAAATAAACATTAATGCACCCAATGATTTGGTGCTGGGATTGCTTAATGTCATAGGCTTTGGAAAGAAAGCCATGAAAGACTGAAGAGTTAACAAAGGAGACTGAGCATCCACACTGGAACAGTCTAGAGACAGTAAAGATGACCAGTCAACGAATAGCTATCAACGTGGAAGATGCTTGCAGCATTTCTTATAGTAAGAAATACAGATGACAAAAATGTATGCTTAGAAGGCTTCCTTATTTGGAAGAACAACTGGTTATTTTGGAAGGGGGTTTCTCCCTTTTACTTACCTATTTTGGCTTTAAAATTTTTTTTATTTTAAGTATTTATTTTGAATTGGAACAAATTTGTCTTGATGCAACACTAACTGATTACTATAAAAATGGCTAAATTGAACAAAGTCTCTTGGCAAGCTACTGGCAAAGTCTTGGTGTGGTTAATACAGTAAAGAACATGGTTTCCGGTGGACACTGTGGCTAGAGCATCAATCCCAAAACTCTGAGCTGTATTCTCTTTAGAGTATGTCATCTTGAGCATGTTGCTATTTTCTAAAGCCTAATATTAGTAGTAATAGTAATTGCGAGTGTTAAGAATTCACTTTATGCTAGTGACGATGCTACACACTGTACCATCTCATTCCATCAACAGCCTATGAGAAAGGGTCTTAAGAAGGGAAGTTAAATAACTTGCCCAAGTTTTCACATCAAGATAAATTACATCTATGTGATTGTGAGGATTAGACACAGGGGGACAATTCTAAGCACTTTCAAGCTGCCAGGTATATATAAGAATCGGTTGCATATATTCCATGATCTGGACACAAGCCTTGTAGTAAGTACTTTGGATAACCATTTTATTACTCAAATCACCTGCCAAGGGGAATCTGATTTGATCATTTGGTGTGGGATGTGAGAGCCTGGGCCATAAAGTCTTGGTCTGAATTCAAACTCTGACTCTTATATGTCTGTGATTTAGAGTAAGCTATATAAGCTTTTCTTGTGACTAAGTTTTCTCTATAAAATTATATCAAAATCGATTCTGAGAATTTAATGAGTTAATACCCAGAAAGTAGGAAGAGCAAACGCCTAGTATACTTAGAGTTTTAAAGTGATTTCAGATTTAGAACTTTTAACTTTTTGGCATTCTCCAACAAGAAGATTTCCGTTCACATTAGGTGAATATGTAAACCAACAGGTTACATAAATCATGACCTGTCAGAAGTCATAACAGGAAGCTGTCTCCACTTAAAAAAAATCATGGCATTTATGTGTGTTCATCTTACTAAGCAGCAGTTAAATCAAGACATGTGAAATACAAAGAGTGCTAATTAGGAAGTAATTGTGTATTTTATATGTTGCATAATTGAGCTAATATATTTTCTAATCTTACATTGTCTTTCAAAAACAGTTGAAAAATTCCACACAGACATTAAAACTACATCTCCAATTTTATAATTTGTTTCTCAAAAGTGACTGAAAAAGAGTTTAAGAATCAAATAAAAGGAAAATTGCTCATTGAAAATTTCATCTAAAAGAACAAATCATTACAGAATAAAGAAATTTGCAATAAGAAAATATTTTCTATAAATTAAAAATGTCTTTTTGACCGAACCATAGATATGACTATATACATACATATTTAAAACATTAACAGCACAGTATCACCTAGATTAACATTTTGGTGTCACCTAGATTAATTAATTTTAATATCACTTAGATTAAGTTTTGGCATTATGTCAAAATTTCCAAAGTGTAAAGTTAATTTATATTTCTTTCCAATACAAACCCTAAGTAGCACCTGTTTAAATTTTATAATTTACCATTCCTTATGTTCTTTGGAAGAGTCAATACAACAAAACAATTAGTAAGAGCATAGAAACTTACTTTTTTCCTCTGAATGGTAACTCCTATTTTAAGGACAATGTTATTCTCCTTTACAAATCCAGAATCCTTAGACAAAGGCACGGCAAGCTCATCGTGCACCTTAATTATAAGGGCACCCGTGAGTCTTTGTTTATCTGGTTGGTTGGACCAGAGGATTTGATTTGCCACACCCCCTTCTGTCCTGCCTCCTTTCTCTCTTAATGAGAACAACTTAACAATAGTATCTGTACAGCCTCCCCAGCTAAAATAATGGATGGTAAGGTACAGTTATCAGGTGTCACACTGGGCACTCCTTACTGAGTCCACTTGTGAAGGGCTAAAACTCAGGCTTCATAGGCACCGAGAGACTTGGGGGAATAGATTGCTCTGAAAACAGGGAAGATTTAAGAGCCTGGGGGCTCATCAGTGCTTTGCTCCCACCATTGTTTTTCAGAAGCTGTGTGCTCTTTAGCTAGCTTCTTTAGGTCTCTGAGCCCCAATTTCTGTAAACTAGAGGTTTTAGTACTTAGAATTCCTTGTGAAGATGCTGATTTCTAGTGCTCTTGGGGAAAGTATGTAAAATGACCACTTAGTTTAAATTGCTTCTCTTTTCTTTCTTTCACCTCTGCCTTGGGCACATTTGAAACAGGCTTTAGCTATGTGCACCAACAGAACAACAGGTGTGTGTGTGTGTGTGTGTGTGTGTGTGTGTGTGTGTGTGTGTGTGTGGTGATGATGGATATCCAGAGTTTGGGGCACTCAACAGAAGGCAGAATATCCATCAGTCATTTCATTATCAGCATCTCCTACAAGTCCATATGCTGCTAATGGTAGCTTTGTCTTTTGTCTGGGGGACAGTTACAGCCTTGAGGAACAGTGGACAAGACAAAGACAATGACAATGATATGCAGTCAATACAACCAAAGAAACAGAGTTTTCTAGAACTCAGGGTATGTGTGTCCAAAGCAGCTTAGAAATGCTGAAAAGCCAAGTGATGCCGGTCTACGAGAGTTCAGGGGCTGGTGGGGGGAGATCGTCTCCTGACTTGTTAAGTGAATAGCTGAGGTTAGAAAGGCAATATCAAATCCTGGAAACGCTGCCTACTCTATATAGGGGTGGAGCAAATGTCTTTTTTCCCCCTTCCCACTGTCAGAATAAGGTTTCATTGTAATTTTGTGCACTGTTGTTTCTATAAGAGAATTCGTGCATTCTAATATTTTATCACATGAGATTTTAATGTGAACAATGAGTAAGTGCTATTTGCAGTAAGCCTGGTAGCATATTCTCAGAAACAGCCTTTACTCTAACAGTTTTATCTAGTCTCAATTGCTCCTTAGCAGTTGCCGTTTGCACTTAATCGATAATTAATTTCTCAGCAGTAAAAAAATGATTTGGCCAATCCCAATATATATGGAATTATTAAAAAAGGACACTCAGATTGATTTCATATAGTGTTTTAGCACCAGAAAGAACCTTGAAGGTTGTTGATATCATCTTAGTCTATCACTTTAATCATAAGCTATCATATTAAACATAAAAATTCCAGATCCAGGGGAGGCCTAAGTTCAAATGGCTAGTAATAAGCCAATCCAGGGATAGGTTATGTTTGAACATGGTTACCATCCAGTAGACATTTTCAACTACCTGACAAATAACTAAATTTTTTAAATGTCATTTCATTTGTTGGCATTCTGAGTGTAAGGTTTATCCCTTCAATGCTTTTAGAATAGAACAGAAAATACTTTCCACAAAAGTAAATATTTGTTATGTGACTAGCAGTGTTGATGTAAAACATAGCTCTCACCTCAAAGGGAATGAGAGGTGGTTTGTTATGGAGCTGCATATGAGTGATTCAGTTGTTTTCATGTTCCATTATGATGACAGTTCCATGAAGTATTTATAGTTATAGGACAAAAGAAAGTCATAAATCAAGGCAGTTTTCAAATATATTGGTTGAAATATCAAGTAGCTTGGTTACAACAAAGCAGGGTGAGCAGATGCTGTCTGATGGCGTTGTTAGTTTTCCAGTTGGTGGAAGTTACGGGTCTGTTAAAACATCCCAAGAGATTTCAGGTGATTACACCGTTAGGTCAGAACAGAGCTGGCAATGAGAGGCTATTAAGATGACGGAGGATGGCCCAAGATAATTTGGCTCTGGGTCTGCCCCCTCCAAGTCCTCCAAAAACCACAGTTTGAATCAGTCAACCAGCCTTGTGGAACCTTGATTATTGATGTGCCCATGCCATACCAACAACAGTGTTCACAAATAAGCTGTTTCATTTGCTGATTAGTATATTTCTTCGAAAGCTAAATTTTAATATGCATCTTTCAGATCTTGTTTCGAAGATACTTCTTTAGGAGTCAGATTTAATTCAGATTGAAACCTAGTGATAGTCAAGGTGAATCTTTCTTTTTTTCCCCTGTTGGTTTCTCAATGATATACTTCAAGAGTAGCTGTATCATACTGAGAAAGAGTGCAAGCTTAGGTGTCCAACAGCTGCAGGTTCAAATCTCAAGCTCTGCAGCTGTCATGGGGGGATAGCAAGCAATTTCCTTGCTTCCCTTATTATAAAATAAAGTTGTAATTTGAGCCTACCTTTGAGAGTACTCTCTGGATTAAACGGATCATTTGCTTTTCAGATCATTCAAGTTCATTAGAGTGAGTAGCATTCTGTTAAAGTCACTTATTATTAAGTGTGTTTTCTTGTCTATCTAAATTTTTATTTTGTTTTCTGAGAATTTCAAACTAGAATATTATATTTACAGCATCCCCACCCTTATTCTTCCCACCCAGCTTCTCCCAGGCTTCCTCCACTCTATTTCAAATTCACAACCTCTTCTTAGTTAGTTAGTTAGTTAGTGTGTGTGTGTGTGTGTGTGTGTGTGTGTGTGTGTGTGTGTTAAATATAACCTATTGAGTCCACATTTTGTTGCTTGTAACTACATACGTTTAGGACTGACCACTTGGTTGGATACTCTGTCAGGGCTCATCCCTGGAGAAAGCTGATTCTCCCTGTATTAGCAGCCATTGCATCATATTATTTCCTAAATATGACCACAGTTGTATTTTCTGATGAGCTTGCTCTTCTGTAGTATGACTTTGCTACTCCCCTACCAAGAAGAGAATCCAGTCTCTCTCCATTGTATCTCGGTGACTGTGAGTTCTGCTATGTACATGTACTATCCCTTCCAGCTGACAGATATGCAGTACCATGGTGGAAACTTCATGGGGAGCTGGGTAGATGGTCATGTATGTTATGAGAACAGTCATGGAGTGCATAGCTAGGATTTTTGTATGACGAAAGATTAACGTATATTATTTTGGACCTTCTTGCCATAGCCACTGCAGCCAATATACTTAGAAATAGTATAATGAGCTGGGTGGTGGTGGCCCATGCCTTTAACCCCAGAACTCTGGAGGCAGAGGCAGACAGATTTCTGTGAATTTGAGGCCAGCCTGGTCTACAAAACAAGTTCCATAATAGCAGGAACTGTTAATCAGATAAACCCTGTCTTTGAACAAAAAGAAAAGAAAAGAAAAGAAATAGTATGATGAATTTAAATGGCCTAGCATAAACAGGCCCCCAGTAGCAAGAAGCGAGGGCTTTTTGAGCATAGAAGCCCTACACTTCCCTGCCAGATATACTCCCGTCTTTCTGCATGACAGAATATCTGACTCAGTGATTTCTATTCCACACATCCTTCCTTCTATATCTGCTTACTGGGCCATCACGTAATCCCGCTATTGTCTGAACTCTTCACTTGCAGTGACTCATTTTTCTTGTAGCTCAACCATTCAGCTTCAGATCTTCTCACCTCACCTCGGGCCTAAGTGACTCTGCCTGTAGGCCTAGTGATTTTCTTCTCTGACTCTTTTTCCCACACTGCTACCGATTAGATTTTATTCATACAGTGATTTTTCCACCCCTTGTCCCATCCTGTGTAACTGCTGTGGTGTTATGACTGAGCACAGGTTTTAGGGTTATCATTTTTTGTCAGTTGCGTTCTGACATTCTAGTCCTAGCTGGTCACAATGAGTTGCCTCTGGACTCTGCACAGCTCCCGTGCAGTCCTCCGCACAGCTCCCGTGCAGTCTTCCAGCATGGCTAGCTGGTCACAGTGAGTTGCCTCTGGACTCTGCACAGCTCCCGTGCAGTCCTCCAGCATGGCTAGCTGGTCACAGTGAGTTGCCTCTGGACTCTACACAGCTTCCGTGCAGTCCTCCAGCATGGCTAGCTGGCCGCAATGAGTTGCCTCTGGACTCTGCAGAGCTCCCGTGCAGTCCTCCAGCATGGCTCTTGCTGCTATGCTTTGTTTATTTTGGGTCATATGTTTGTCTAGAATGTGTTTTGAGCCTGTAGACATCGAGGTAATTGCAACTCCCACAAAGACCATGCCTCAATGTCTTTACTTACATGGTGTCTCACTGGGAATCTTTTCCTTCTATTGCATTCTCTCCTGTTAAAACAAAACAAAACAACAATGAACAAGATAAATCCTATCAAGTTCGCCCCTAGCAGTGCCTTCAAGAAGTTGTTTCTTCTGTGACAGCTCCCTCTTTTGAAGTTCCAAAGCATTTCTTTGGTATTCGTTAGTGGTTGATTTTGCAGCCAACTTAATTTCTGAGCATTTTATATTTATATCGTATACTTTACTGATTACCTACTCCTCGTGGACATCTAAGAGTCTGTACTTTGCATATAAGAAACTAATGATTTCAAAGATGAAATGACTTTGAAACAAACCTCACTGCTACACTGTGGAAGGATCAAAATTCAGGCCTAGGACTGAGTTCTCACACTAGACTGGATCACCTTCTAAAGGCTTTGGTGCCAAGCATGGTAGCACATTCCTATAATCCCAGCACTTGGAAGGCCAAGGCAGACAACCAGGTATTTGAGAGTAGTAGTGAAAAGCTGTATCTAATGAATGAATGAATGAATGAACAAATGAATACATTTGGATTTTCTTTCCTTGTATGAATGTCTTACTCCAGTTTATAAGCACTTATAGGCAAAGGACTATTATTCTAACCTTCATGCCTCCTCTCACATCTAGCTCAGTCTCTTACATATAATAAATGCAACAAAATAGACACAGCATAGAATACTTGCTTTGGGACTCTTAGTAAACAGCCACAAGACAGCCCCTGGGCTCTTCTCTCCACTCCCACTTCCCTTTCCCTGAATCAAGAGATCCAGCTGCCAATGGGCTCACAACAGGTCCTGGAAGGAGCAGGTGCTATTTCAAACAGACTCATTAACAGTCGGTGGGGCTCCTGCACTAATTACAGTGGGACTTCAGCTACATCCAGTTCAGCAATTGAACAGCTTTTTTTTTTTTTAACCCATCATGGTGGGATCAAGGAGAAGGCATAGATGGAAATCAAGTATTGTCCAATGCTACTCTCTCCAGTGTTCCTAGAAGTCATAGATGGGAATCTAGTTCTGTCCAACCCACTCTCTCCAGTTTTCCTAAGAAAATGAAACTAAGGAAGCAGTGAAAGTGTGAGCTGTCTCATAGGTTATTGGTTCTTCCCCTACATACATATTATAGTTTTGAAAATCAAAGTAAACATAAAAAATGAAATGTGCCAAATACTATTGATCATGGTTGAATATGCTTCCTTTCTCTAGCCCCATGTTTCCCATGATGTCTCAATAGGTCTGCATTTCTTCCTTTCTTAATGCCACTCTTCTCCTAGATAGTCAAAGGTCCATGAAATTTAGTTTGGTTTGTTTACTGTCAATTTTTTTTTCCATTCCAATTTGGTCTCCTTGAACCGGGAACTAGCATTTTTAGTGAACCCCTCTCTTTTGGGTTAAATGCTTAATACGAACTAGGTAGATTGAATGCTGAATGGATAGCTAACCTAGCTCAGACCTTCAAAAAACTCTTAGTCAAGATGAAAACACCATTTATATTTGCTTCTTCTGACTATATTCTTTCTTTCGTTGGAATAGAAATTTCTAGGAAATGATGCTTAACTATCTCCAGTCACTTTGAAGATTTTCATGTAAATGCACACTGTTCTATTATTTGATTTATTTAAATCTTTTTACTCAATAAAATATTTCTTTATAAAAATTTTATTGTTATTGTGTGAGAGTGGATGATGTGTGTGCATGACTCTACATGCCGTTGTGAACACATGAAGATCAGAGGGTAACTCTATGGAGGTGATTCTCCTTTTCCACCTATATTTGGGTTTTGGGGGTTGTACTTTACCTGCTGAGCCATCTTGCTAGCCCTAAAGTGGTTCTTCACAGCACAAAAGCACTTGAAATCAAACTTGAAGCATGTTGGATTAAAACTATTCTTTATTTTGTGCATCTGTTAATTTGTTCACGACCATGTTTTTTCGTTGTTGTTGTATTTTTGTGTTGTTTTTGTGGCTCTTTTTGCATCTTAAGTGGGGGCATAAATTAAAAGTATATTTGAAGACACACTTTGCATAGAACAAAGACTAACTATTTTCTTTAGGGTCACAGAGTATTAAAGGTTTGTCTCTCTGCCTGAAGTTGTAATGAATCATACTTACCAGTAATGTTTCCCCAAATGCATTTGTGTGTGAACAGTAAGAAGTGGCAAATACTGACCACTCACTAATTTCTGGGTACTGTTCTTCAAGCCACTTTATTATTTTTATATCTTTTTGATTATTTTTTAAATCTATTTTACATACCAACCATAGTTCCTCCTCCCTTCTTTCCTCCTTCTTCCCTCCTCCTCCCACTCCTCAGAGAAGATAATGCCTCCCATAGGGAGTCAACAAAGCTTGAATATCAAGTTGAAACAGGACCATGCCCCTCCTCCCTGTATCAAGGCTGTGCATGGTATCCCACCATAAGGAATGGGCTCCAAAAAGCCAGTTCATGCACCAGGGATAAATCCTGGTCCCACTGTCAGGGGCCCCCAAAAAGACCAAGCCATACAACTGTCACCCACATTCAGAGGTCCTAGTTGGTTCCATGTAGGCTGCCCTAGCTGTCAGTCCAGAGTCATGAGCTCCCACTAGCTCCAGTCAGCTGTCTCTGTGGGTTTCCCCATAATGATCTTGACCACCCTTGCTCATATAATCCCTGTTGTAGTTTTAATTAATAATTGGAGGTCCCTGCAGCTGCTATAGGTCCCTGTGGGTGGCACGCGACCAC
>JAQHUG010000012.1:1604022-1618119 GCA_028555095.1 Dicrostonyx torquatus | reverse complement strand
CACAAATTAGGTGATTGTAGCTGTGGGAGACTTTTTTTCTGAGTTCTTTCCTTTTAATTACTTTACATGTCTGCCACCCCACCCTGTACCATATTGTTTTTGGCTCTCTGGCATAATTTAAGATCATGCATCATAATGGCCAGCTTGAATTATAGGCTTGACACAATCTAGAACCACCTAGAGATAGTAGTCTCAGTGATTGTCTAGATCAGGTTGACTTGTGGGTGTGTCTGTGTGCAATTATCTCTCACTGATATCAGAATCAACTTCTTCAGTTTTCAATGTGAACTGAAGATCCTGCTGATTCCTTTGATGGTATTAGAACCAGCTTCTTTGTTCTTTCTCTTATGTCCAGATCCGCGAAGTCCCTCAAAAACCAACAAGGAGACCGAATCCCAAATGAAAAAGCAGGGTCTTTATTCTACACAAATTTGAAAACTCAGACTCTTCGTGTGTCCAAAGTATTGGAATTATCGGAGAGCCTCAAGCTCAGTTAGGGTAGGGTTTTTATAGTAGTAAAGGTGGGGTTGAGGGATTTCTAAGGTTCAGGACCCCTAATTAATTAGCTGACATTTCTCTAGGGCTGTCCTGGTGAGTGTGCTGAAAGATGATCCTATCTATAATGGTTGGAATGTTAGGAATTTCCTTGAGGACCAAAGAAGAAGGTTGAAGGGGAGGGGAGAGGAAGAGGGGAGCAGAGAAAAATGTATAGCTCAATAAAATCAATAAAAATTGTAGAAAAAAAAGGAAATAGAAGAAACTAGACTTTGGAAAGACCTCCTCATGCTCCTGAGCTGACAGAATTAACATTATAAAAAAACAATGCCACCCAAAGACAACTACAGTTCCAATGTAATTGCCATGAAAATTCCAGTGATATTCTTTGCAGGAGTAGGAAAAGGCATTTTAAAATTCACATAGAAGCAAAAAAGATACCAAATATCCAAAGCAATTATTTTATGTATAATTCACAGAAAACCCACCTCTTTCAGATAAGAAATATTCTCATTCCTATTTTATAAATAAGAAAACTGAGACACAGAAAGCTTCTACTTTGGTAGGAAGAAAGCCAGTGTTTGAATGTAGGCATCCTAAAATGGCATGCATTACTGAGCTAGACAGATATGTTCAAGTTTTGCCCCTGCCTCTTAATAATTGTAAATTCTGAACAAATTTCTTAATGTCTTTGTGTTTATGTTTTCTCTGTTATAATAGGAAGCTGTGATAATAATAACAGTTACTACCTAAAAGATTTGTTGGGAAGATTAAGGCAGTTTGTATACAATGCTTAAATGCTTAAAATAATGCTTGCACATAGCAAGCTCTTATTAAGTGTTTAAGGTTATTATTATGGCTTCAGAATCTGCACTATAAAACACTGCATTCTGTTGCCTTTCTAGTTCTAGATGTGTTTTCTACAGTGAAACATTTGTGCTGAATGGGAACTAGCTAAGGATTAGCTATTTAAACCTGGTCATCTTATAGGTGAACGTTTTTGGTGTAGGGGAAAGGCTTATCTTATGTAGGCAGCAGAGATGGGACTAGCCCTTGGACACTCAACTTCCCATCTGGTTCCTTTCCACCAACCTGTCTGTCTTCCTACATGTAGTTAGTTTTTCAGTTGCTTGTTAATGCTTCTAACCTTAGGACTCATGTTTTCTATATAACCTTGTTGATGGGAATAAAACCAAATGCTTGATAACGGGGAATTATCTTACTAAACAGATTTTACCAAATCACCTGCTCTCTCTACTCATTTCAGGCTTTTAATATTTTAGTATAGTATGTGAGGGTTAAGATATACAAAATTTAGAGAGAAGACTGATATGTCAATCTGACTCTAAACTTCCTAATCTCTGTGCCCATATTGACTCTTCTGGTGACTCCTCATCTCCTTAGAGATGGCCTCTTCTGGCATCTTCTCCTGTCCCTATAATATATTCTGGTACTAGCCTTTCAACTTCTTTTTTCCTTGTTATTGGTAGGCTGAAGATCAAAGTCCTTATGCTCTTCATGTCTGACTCTTGCCTCCTGTCCCTCCTCACTGTCTTTGTTTGCAGAGCACTTTCAGTTCTCTGGAGACACTACCTTCTCCCCACCATAGAACTCTGCACATACTTTTTCTTTTGTCTTGAATTCTTTCTTCAGGGTTTGGTTTGGTTAATGTCTAACTTTCTTTTCAGTTTAATCAATTATTTTCTAAGGAACACCTATACCTTTTAAAGTCCCTTTATATAATTTATTATTTTGATAGTCTTATCTACTTTGGTAATTTCTTGATTACTTTCTTCCACTGGGTTATAAATTATATGAAGACAAGAATGCCCCTTGTTCTCTGCCTCCTATCCCTCTCTCTATCTCCCTCTGTCTTTCCCTCTGTCCCTCCCTCTCTTCCTTCCATATTGAGATTCTTTGCCATGCTTATAATTTTGCCTTATCTCTGTCATAAATACAGACAAGTTATGTACTAGTCAGCCTATTTTTGCATTCATTGAGACTGATATTTAGAGAAATTAAACAATTCATACAAAGTCTTAGAACTAGTACCTTCTAAGTTAATAATTTTAATATAACTCTTTCTTCTTCCAAAGTAATATTCTGTCTTTTACATTTCATTGCCTGTTACAAAGGGAACTTTTAATCTTTGCTGTTATTGCATTGTTGAAAGATGAAGTTGTCTTAAAAATTTGTTAGTCAAATAAGAACTTTTCTCCTGAATATCTGAATTATTTTTCCACTGATAGTGATCAAACTCAGGAACTTGCACATGCTAGACAGCTCCTCTACCACTGGATTATATCCTCAACACAATGTGTGAATTTCTTTTAATAGAGAAGCATATTGACATAAATATCTTTTAAAAGTATTACCTACTTATATATAGCTTTATTTAAAACAAAATAGTATGGACTCAACTTAATCTGTTTCAATCCTTGTGTTGGATTTCACTATATATGTTTACTCTGTTTTCTTTCTGTCCCTGAAACTAGTTGCCTTTGGCTGAAAGTTGTCAGGAAAAGCTGAATCATAAGTTTGATATAAAAAGATTTAAATATGTTTGCTGCCCTACATTGCTGAGGATTAGGGAAATGCAATTGTAAACCAAATAACTTTTTTTATAACTTCATGTTTTCTTTTTTCTCCTCATTACAGAATCTTTATTATCAGTTTGAAACAGATTTCTTTCTTTTGTATTTTGTTAGCTTTATCTCCCTAGAATTTGTTGTAAGGAAGCAAATTGTAGATTTCTCTTTGATTCTGATGTTTCCCTCCACTTCAAAGGTAATAGTCCCTCAGAGAGAAGCTTTGGATTCTATTTTTTTTTTAATCTCAGAAAATGATACAACCAACATATTTGAAACAGCATAGTAGAGAATTCTAAAAGAAGAATAAATGCAAAAGTTATCCTTTGTAAAAGGTGCTGATAAGAAAGTAGAGGGAAGGAAAAAGAGGGCTCTGTGAAACAGGCCCCTGCAAGCATTCAAGGGTAAATGGAACAAAGCAAACTTTTTTTTAAGGTAAAATTATCTTGAAGGCAAAACAGGAGTTGACTGACTTCCTAGGTAAGAAAAAGAAAACTATTCTGACTATAGTTTTTCTTCTAAAAAGGAAGAGTTAGCATCTATTAGTTCTTTAGAAATGTCCTTTAGCCTCAGGATTCTATCCTGCAAGTGGTCTAATCTTGGCCTATGGTATAGACAAAACTAAAAAGGGGAGAATAATTCTTTACTCCTTAAGTATGAACTCAAACTAGTGGCTGGTTTAATGTATAGTTTGTAAATGAGGGGGATATGTAACTATGCAGTAAAGAAACTGGACAAATACTTTAGACAGGTGATGGACATCATATTAACAATCACAGATCATGCTGATAGGATGTGATAGAAATGACACTTTTTTCCCTTACAAACCACATATCACCAATACAATCATGAGAAGAAGACCAGGTGACATGTAATGAAGAACTATCCTACCAAATGCTTGAGTATCCTACAGAATGTTTGAAAATGCTCTACACACACACACACACACACACACACACACACACACACACACCAGAGATAAAGATAGAGAGAAAATGTTACTGTCAGCAGCAGTCTAAGAAAACATGCTAACTAAATGTGATATGGTATCTTACATGGGATTTCAAGAAAGAAAACAGAGATTAAGGGAAGTAAGGCTTTATGGACTTTGGTTAATAATTATAATATCTATTAACTGTCACGAATGTACATTGTTAATATTAGATATTAATAATAGGGACAGTTGAGTGATGAAGTAAGGAACATTCTCTATTTTATCTGCAAACATGGTTTATTATATTTTTATATAACAATAACAAATAATAGTGTTTAAAGGATTATTTGAAGTGCTTCTGAAGGATTAATTGGATCACAGAATCAATCAATGCTGCAAAATAGGTTCTAATGTTTATATACTGTTTCCTGGTTTAAGAAATGCCTAAATATGAATTTTTAATGAATCTCATAACTTAGAAATAATATAGCAAAGAGAAAATTCCTAATCTTAGACAACTTAAGATGCTTGAAAAAAAAGTTTTCAGTTTTGGTTTTGTAATGAGAATCAGAAATGTTTCAATAAAAGTGTGCTTAAGAGAAAAAAAAAAGAAATGCCTAAATATACATTACCTCATTAAAATTTCTAAATAATTAAGTGAAGTAGTTACTATTTTTATTCCTGTTTTATACTTTTAAATACTGGAGCTTAGGAGAGTGAAGTGACTTGCTTGAGTGAAGGAGGCTGCCACAAGCAGTTACACAAGATGACTCTAGTTCTAATGATCTTTTCGTCGAATCCCCTTTACACGTATATTTGTTGTTTCTAAGCACCAACAATAAAATAAGCAATAGCAGCATCAGGTTTTAATGACTGCCTTCATAAACCATGTGAATAATTCCTAAATCGTCTCCCTAAAATAACTGATCTCCCCAAGTAGTGATGACTTTTATCAAAGAATTAGCTAGTAGCACCTTATCAGAAAAAGACAACAGATAATATTACCTCCTACAAAGAGGATCCGGCGAATGTTGCCATTGAGGGTGGCTGGTTCTGTACACGGGCAGCAGCATATTGTTCATCAGAAAGCATTGCTTTCTAGTCTTCATACTTTAGGAGTATGACTTCAGGAGTTTACTCAAGAACCATGAACATTTCACTCACTAAGAATTTGCTGATAATATATGATTTTCTATACTTTGGGAAAGTATTCAAAGCCCAGTGGTGGTTTGGGGTCATTTACAAAGTGTTCCAGCTGTGATGGCCATATGCTTCTCCATCTGCCTTCATTGTGTGGGTATTGTTCTACTATGTTCCAAACATGCCCACTCTTGTTTGGGGATTATAGACTCCTTAGAGTATGCATATAGTTTTTGTTGTTTTGCCTGTTGCAAATTAGCACTTACTTTATTTATCTTCCAAATACAGAGAATATATGCCTTTTAAATTGAGGGGTATATAGCAATGTGAGAAACTGTGGGTTCGGGCAATTCTATTGGCATTTAGTTCATTAGTCTACAATTGAGAAGGCACTGATAACTTAAAACATTTGTTAAATAACATGCAGTGATATTTACTATATATAAGTACCTAAAGTTACTCTGAGAACAACTTACTATAAAGGACCTATGTCTCATTTTATTAGAGAAGTTGTTATTTGATGTAATTTGTGTTCTATATCTTCTAGTATAAAGTTGGGTCATAATATGTAGATATTGCTAGATATGTTAGCAGGTAGTTGTCTTGCTCTCTCAGATCTTGTCTTGAGGGTTGGTGTGAGAGGAGAGTGGACAAGTCATAAATAAAGAACTTTGAAGATGAAGTCTTTCTCACTAAATGTTTTTAACTTCTCTAAATCTCGGGAATTCTAGATGGAAAGACTAGATGAGTTTGATTATCCTTGGAAAATATTTTCTGTCATCTTTAGGACTTACATTGGTCATAGGATTTCTAAGAGTGTTACTCAATGACCCCACCTACAGACAGCCATTTTCTTCCTGTTCACACTACTGCTGTCATTCCAGATAAGCAGTTGTTTGAGATGTAAGCTGTATTTTCTATTACCCTCTGCTCCTCACATCTCTTGCCATTTTTCTGGTTGAGACACCTTCTCATCTGTCTTACTTGTCCTTCGAAACTCTGTTCACATTCTTCTAAGAATCTCTTGTGATCACACTCCATTTCAGCTGTAGGTTGAAAGATTTGGACACTCTCTATCCTCCACAGGTATCTGCTCATAGAGCTACAGGCTATGCATTTGTTCATTTACCTCTTCATTTGGTCATGTGGAACATTTGTGAAATATCTCATATGTGCCAGAAGTTTTCGTAGCTGTTGCAGACACAACAGAGCAGAAAATAGAAAATGTTACTGCATTTATCAAGCTCACCCTTGAAAAGACAATCAGCTGGTATATAAAGAAGGATAACTTTTGACTTTAACCATGAAAGGGGAAAGAACAATGACTATGATTACGAGTGACTGCAGGTGGATGGTACATTGACTCCGTGATCAAGAAAGTTTTCTGTGATGAGTTTGAAAAGAGGTCTGGATAAAATAAGAAAGCAGGTTGTGTAGCAACCACAGAACAGTTCAAGAAATAAGAAAGGCTAAAAAGGGAAAATAGTGTGAGGATTTTATGTCTGAGGAAGGTGAGGAATCCTATGCAGCGAGATGGGTGAGAAAGAAGGTAGGAGAAGATGAGACCAGAAAATGGGCACATACAGCTTGTGTAGGTCTGGAGAGGCCAAGAAGATAACTGCTTGGGCTGATGGAGCCAGGGCTTGTACTTAGGCATATTGATCTCCAAAGCAAGTGCATATACTATGTTATCTATTCATATCACATTTTTAGTATCTTGATGGCAAATAAAACTCCCTTTATATTTAAAACATGTAATTAATATCTAATATGAATATTTGTAAAAATAATTACATATATTTGGGAGAAAGAAGCAAGTTTTAAAACTGGTGTTTGATCTTTTTTTTTGGTGAGGATACTGCTTTTTATCAGGCTGAACTATATTTGACAACTGCTATGTATAAAACCAGAGAACATCTAGAGTTTAATTCCAGATTTATAATAGTGATTGTGACTATAAGATTCCATTTTGGATATCATGTGACAAAAGTATGTCATTCTTTCATTCTGTATCTATAACTTTCCATGTAGTAATATTTATACTCTCGTATATGCGATTAGAGGAATCCTGTGACTAGACCTGACAAGTTAACTTTCACATCAATCACCTCCTCCTAAAATTAACAGGTGCTTATATATTTGGATACACCCTACTATTTGTACTTCAACAGTAATCTAGCAAGGCAAATTCCTGGGCTTCTGTGACTGTCTCCTAAACTGCTGTTGTACTCCTTTCGTGAAACTATAGCTCTAAGTCCTGTATTCTTTTGTGCACTGAAAGTGAAGTCCTATGACTATTTTCTAACATGAGTGTTTTCATCCTCTTGAACAAGTCAGCAATAGCCATGTTTTATCTATTAGTTTTATGTTACTTTGTCACATAAGGAAGCCTAACCTTAATGATGATACCAGGGGAGCATAACAAAATGGGGGGCTCAGAGCCCTCTAACTCCAACTCTCATATTTTACTGATTCAGTGTTAAAATAATTAAAACATCTATTTCGTCAGAATAAGCTGCATTTATTCTTTTGTAAGTATTTCCTAAATCCTATGGATTCTTCTTAGATAAAATTAATTTGTCACCCTTTACTAAATACTTCACAAAGCAGTCAAAGGCAAGAGAAGACAATTAAACTTTTTAAAATTTGTTTATCCATCAAGCTACCAAGAACCCAGCGACCCATCCCACACCATAAACTCTTTCTGAAAGGCTTGGAGCTGGCGGTCTTGTCTCCCAATGGAAATAATGTGCTGAAAACAATTTCCCCTATTTTCTTCAGGAGTCCCATCTGTGACGAGCACAATCACATTTTGTATGTTTAAATCAAACTTCTCAAATTACTTCTCGGCAGATGGTTAAGGTCTATAAGTTCACGTGACCTGGCTAATAGGGGGAAACATTTTTTTTCTTTAAACATCACAGTTAGAATGTTGACAAGAGTATCATGTGACAGGTACTGACACTCTGCTAGTGGGAGCCAAAAGAGATGCTGTCTTTTGGGAAACAATTTGCCAGTATGTTTCAAGAGCCTTGGTCAAAAGAAACCATCCTCCTGACCTGGAGATCTTGTGTATAAAACTCCAAAACTGAGGAAATGGGAAGACATGGCAATGAAATGTGTACATGTAATAAGGGTGTTCACCTCAGTATAATATGAGAAAAAATAGGAGACAACCTATATGTATAAGAAAGGAATAGCTCGGTTATGATTCATTTGTAAGATAGACACCAAATGAAATAATGTTTTCAAAAAAGATTTTCATCCATTAACATTAGTTAATGACATTAAGACCAAAATAGTAAATATTATAAGATATCACCATTTAAAAATAAGATTATCTGGGCTGTGGAGATGACTCAGTTATTAAGTCATCTGGCACACAAACATGAATATCTGATTCCCCAATACAAGTGAAAAGCCAGGACAGTGGTTTGTGACTATAACTGATCACTGTTGGAATAGATGTGAAAACAGGCAAAGCCCTGAAGCTCCATGGTCAGACCATTGAATTAATGTGGGTTGATAAATGCCAGGCTAACTACAAGATAAATCAATTATATATATTTTTTATTATAAGGGGCAAACTCACAAAACAGGAATGAGAAGTCCAAGCTCATCTGTGTAGCACAGGAACCAGAGAGAGACACACACACACACACACACACACACACACACACACAGAGAGAGAGAGAGAGAGAGAGAGAGAGAGAGAGAGAGAGAGAGAGAAAACCCTGGGCAGCCTGGCCTTTTTCTCCAGTAGGTAACACCCTAACTTGATCCCACCTCTTAAAGTTCATTGGCTGACAGAGAATCCCCATCACCTCCCCTTTTCGTCTAAATAAGAGAGTTCCTGGCCAGTGGTGGTGCACACCTTTAATCCCAGCACTTGGGAGGCAGAGGCAGGCAGATCTCTGTGAGTTTGAGGCCAGCCTGGTCTACAAGAGCTAGTTCCAGGACAGGCTCCAAAGCTACAGAGAAACCCTGGCTCAAAAAAAAAACAAAAAAAACAAAAAAAAAAGAAAATAGAGTTCCAAACTCAATACAAAATTATATACAATAGAAACAGATATCAAGTATAAAATTATAACCAATATAAATAATATTAAGCAAGGAACACATATTAAATGTTTAATAAACATTCTATTTTAAAGAGTCTAAGTCTTGTGTTGGAAATGGCTTACCTAAAATCATAAGAGGAAGGTAACTAAGACTATCTAATCTTTAACCCCATTGAAGGCCTGAGAAGGGAGAGAATATTACTTGAATAGGCAGGAAGTGAGTGGTATATGACAGAGAGAACTGGCTATCTGAGCAATCACTCAAAGTCTCATTTGCAATGTTGAAGCAACCAACTTTGGCTAAGGAAGGCCTAGCATAACTGACAGACCATTCTTAGAGGCAGGAAAAATTTTAGAACCATTTTGTTCTGTCTTGGCAAGGTTTAGTAGTCTTTTTCCTTGTGTCTTGTTTATCCAGTCCAGACACCATGTACTTTGTCAGTGATCGAGGCATGGGTAGTTCCTTGCCCAAAGGCCAATTGTGCCAAGACAAAAAACAAACAAACAAACTCCAAGTGGAGTGGAGTGCCTTTGATGTTCAACATTCTCTTGGGAATAGATTAGTCAGGAGCAATTGTATCTCACATCAACAGAACCCTAAGTTATTTAAATACCATGTTTTACAGATCCTTGAAGTGGTTAAAGATTACCTATCTATGCAGAATACAATCTTTATGTATCTGAAGAATCTAATTAATTTGACTATGTGTATAACAAACATGAATAACTATAGACCTATAATACTTAATACCTGTTTAACTTAAAGACTAAGACTCTATATGAGAATATTAAATAATCTGTAAACAACTTGTAGTAAATGAGGAAAATGATCTTAAAATGTAAACAATGTATAAGTATCTTGATCAGAGGTAGGGCTATATAATGCAATATAAAAATATATCCTAAAAATTGTATCAATATAAAAAATGTCTTAAACAGAGGTAGAAACATGCATGCATACAATCTGACAAAATAACTTTGCATAGGTGTACAAATATTGTAAACAGAAATAACAAATATAATTTGAATATGTATCAATATACAAAAACTCTACCAATGTAAATTGTCCATAAAAGCTCACAAGTATTCATTCTATTATCCACTATTATTATTATTAGTGTGAATAGGCTCACACTAAATTATTTTCACAGTAACTGGGAATGATTGGACCACATTTGTTATGGGAACCTGTGATAGGTCTCCCAAGGAGTTTTCAGATGGTATTGGGTTGCCTTGTCTGTCTTTTGTCGACCTACATTTATTGGTCCAATGTCAGCCTTTGTCATACCTCCTACATATACCTGAAGGCTGAGTCCTCCTATTTTTTGTCATTCCCAGAAAAGATATTATTTTTAGGAATTTCTTGTCTACAATCCCTTTTCAGATGTCCATTTTACCACAATTAAAACATTTGGCATTTTGGTGTCTCCTCATACCACTGAAAATTATTTCTCCTACCCAAGCTTTAGTACTATAGACAAATGTCTCAACATTCATTGTATGTAAGATCCATTTATCTATTGGTGTTGATCTGACCTTTAAAGGCACAAGGATCTTTTTGTCTTTTAAGTTGGAATTTTTAAAAGCCATAGATTTAATGAGTACACGTCCAGCTTCTGGGTCTGTTACTCCTATTTGTATAGCCTTAGTTGATATTTGTAAAAAAGTCACTAAAAGGTTCCCTCACCCTGTTTAACCCTAATATATGATTTAATTCTATTTTCTAGTTTTTGAATCCTGTCTCAGGCATTTAAGTTGCTGTGCTATATAGGGACAAGGTGTGTTCATTATAAAGAGCCTAATTCTGAGGATCAGAGTAATGCCCCTCATCCAGAATTTGATCTTGGGAAATCTCAAGTCCCTTTGCTTTTCCCTGTTGTTTTAAAATTTTTGCTTCTTCTTTCCAATAACATTTTTGAAGAAGCTGTAGTCCATTTTTAAGGACAACTGAGATTAATTAAAGCCAATTTTGTGGGGTTGTCTTATTGCTTGAAGCCCATGTTTTGAAATTGCATGTATATTCTTTGACTACCTTAGGGTACTCGATGCCAGATGGTCTTTTTGATGATATCACTGGATAGGCAAATAGTACTTTGGGTAAGCTATCCCAGAGTTCGGTATGTACTGATGAGGCTAAATTTTGTCTTTGTACCTTTTGTTCCTGGTCATAAAATTTGAAAAATTTCTCAATCTTTAAAATTTTTTTTTTTACCACTGCCTTTTGTAAAATCTGGATCTCCTGTCCGGTGCTTTGTTCTAATGACCTCATTGAAGATTCCAAAGTATGAAGTCTGTCCAGTAAAGATAATGTCTCATCCTTGGATGTAATTTTTATAACGTACATATTACCTTCCTGGAGAGATATTCTATCCGTCAATCTATTGCAACTGTTTAACAGATTCTGATTAGTACATTTAACGGCATGAATTTTCTCGATATCTCAGCACCCTCTGTCTGACTGGGTTTTGTCCATCAAATTGGTCCTATCCTTTTCCAGAGTGCTTGATTTTTCCTTTCAGTTGGTCATTATCAGTTTGTAAAGACTGTATCATTTTATAAGTGCATCATTTTTGGCCCTATTATTAAACCATGTTTTTAAGGAGAAAATATAAAAGACAAAGCTAATCCCTAGAATTAAATATAGGGGTGTAGGAGGCAAATCACAGAAGCCTTCTATAATAGTGTCCATGGTATAAGTAAAAAAAAAAAAAGCTGTTGAACACTTCTATTGTTATTTGTAATCTTGACCTTTTGAATTACAAATTATAAATTCACCTGTAATGAGTTGGAGTAGGTGCAATAACCCTTACTGACCAGTAGGTGTCGCAGTTGTAGCCGCATGACCAGCTTGAACAGTTTGAATTGGTTTTTACTGAAAAATATGCTCAAATTAAAAACAATTATTTAGTGTAAATCACAGACAAGTGCGCTCTGTGAAGGTTCCTGACTGGTCAGCTGTCGTGCAGAAACAGTAAGCAGCAAAGCCGACAGAGCCACCTGGGGAAGCCTGCGCTCCACCTGGGCTTCTGCAGTGTGCCTGGAAAGCTAGAACCACAAGCCAGCCACACAGTCCACTGGTGGTGAAGTTAAATGGGGACCCTGAGCGGCTCTGGGGTGCCGAGCTAGTGGCTACTCAGGGCTGCAGTGAAGAGATCCTACCCAAATGCACCATGTAAATCCTGGCTGCTGCTGCCTGGAGCCGTGAGGTACCCGAGCCCAACATTGGGCACCTACTGTTGAATTAACGTAGGTCTAGAAATGCCAAGCTAACTACAAGATAAACCTATTATATTTTTCTTTATTATAAAGGTCAAACTCACTAAACAGGAACGAGAAGTCCAAGCTCAGCTGTGTAGCGCGGGCACCACAGAGAGAGAGGAAACTCTGGGCTGTGCAGTGTTTTTCTCTGGGTACCCAAAAGGTCACACCCTAACTTGGTCTCACCTCTTAAAGTTCATTGGCTGACAGAGATTCCCCATCACTAGACAGCCTAGCTGAGTCTGTGAGTAATGAATTTAGTGACAGACCTTACTTCAAAATGTAAATGCCGAGAGCCATCAAGGATAGACACCAGGGAATCTTTGACCTCTATATGAATGGTGCATGTCAGTGTGTGTGCAAGTGTGGAAATTCCAGTCCTTGGGGCTTCTTTTTCCTCTCAGTTTTCCTCTTCAGTTTTATCACTTTACAAATCCTTGTCCCATGTGTTTATTTTCTGGGTGTAAACTCTAGTCTGAAGCTCTGAAGGTCATTCTTCAATCCTTGGTATATATCTGGCTTGGGTCAGCTTTGCTAGGTGTCTTGTTTTTTTAACCATTGCCTCATGTCCCTTTTTATTTCTTCAGTACTTCTTCCAAACCATAATCACATCGCACCAAGGGTGTGAGTTAGGCATCCATATTCTCTGTAGGTAATTAAGATAGACCAAGGACTTTTATATCATCATGTTATTTCTGTTATAGAATCTGTTATATCATTATGAAATGATCATCACTTTTCAGAACAATAGTAGCTCCTGTCATTACTGTGCTAAGAAGTCACTGGTACCCTCCTGAGCCTGGCTTGTATTTCACATGTATCCATCTAATTGCCAATGGTCATGCCTCTATCATGCTGTGAAAAAGTAATGTTAGTACCTATTAAATTCTCTTTCATGGCATGGATTACCACCACAAATGAAAGGTAGGATCAAGTAAGTGGACAGATTTTTCAGTCTAAATTTCTACAATGTCTCCTCTTTTAGACATGAGTCCTTTACTCTATGTCAAGTCAGACTGATAGAGATACCATCCAAATCCACAGTCTCTGATGCAGTACTCCACCTAACAAGGTAGGCTCATGTGTTATAGATACTGTCTGAGAGCTGGATGTGGGAAACAGTGAAATGTATCAATAAAGATATGATCATTGGAATCAAGTCTGTTGGTTTTCAAATCTTAAGTTCTACAACTTACTTTTATGTTATTTCAGGCAGCTTTGTTAACTTCTGTATCTTCTTAAAATCTCAGCTTCCTGTTAGTAAATTGTGATAAAATAAATTCCATGGAACCTTTGTAAACAAGAAATAAGAGAATGTGTGTAAGGTTTTGGCTCACACCTAGCGCTGTCAATCAACACCAGTTATTACTATAGTAAATGATAAGCTGTTTTAAGCCTGACACTAACATGAAGAAATGATTGGAATGAGACTATGTTTTTTTTTAATCTAAATGATTAGAATGAGGTTATATTTATGAATTAAAAGAATACATTTCTTGAGTTTTTGTAGAATAAAATTTCTACATAAAAGTATACCTTTATGGTAGCAAGCATTGTCATAGTCTCTCAGATCAACAGAACTGTCCAAGAACACCCAAAGCTTCTTTTTATTGCCATGCCT
>JAQHUG010000012.1:1565280-1590910 GCA_028555095.1 Dicrostonyx torquatus | reverse complement strand
CATGGTCTTGACCTCTTTTCTCATATTCTCACTCCTCCCACTCTTCCACCTACCTCAAAACCCAGCAATACCAGTCTTTAGCATATACCCAACTGATGCATATTTTCTCAACTTGTTCATAGCAGCTTTATTTTTAATAGCCAGAACCTGGAGACAACCTACATGCACCTCAACCAAAAAATGGATAAAGAAATGTGGTACACCTACACAGTGGAGTACTACTCAGTGCTAAAATACAATGACATATTGAAATGCAGATGGATGGAACTACAAGAAACCATCCTGAGTGAGGTAACCCAGACCCAGAAGGATGAGTACCAGAAGGATGAGTACAGTATGTACTCACTCATAAGTGGATGCTAGCAGTAAAGCAAAGGATAACGAGCCTGTAGTCCAGGACCCCAGAGAAGACAAGTAACAAGGAGAACCCTTAAAGTTTCATCTGCATTGGGATGTTCTTGCTGTTGTAGAACCTCTAGTTTCTGGGAGTGCCATATTGCTCTTTAGGTTGTAGAGTGGTTTTTTTTTTCACTGTCGTTTACCACATCTTCTCCTCCAGTGGGTGCAGGTGGGGCTTGTGCTTCAGAGGGTCCCTCTTACTCCAAATGGCGCTGGTGGGGACTGTGGCTTAGGTGGTTATTCTTCCTCCAGGTGTTGGCAGGGCTGTGTCTCCAGTGGTCTCTGGTGTGGTGGAGGATGTTTGGGAATGTGGAGAGGCTTCTTCCAGGTCTCTATGGCTTTGGTGGGTGGGGATGGAGCTTGGGATGTGCCTCTGGGAGCTAGGGCCTAGAGAGCAGAGCCTTCAAGCCAGATACCCAGACACTCACCCCCTCAAGGTGAACCATGGGAGAGACTTTACCCAGGATGGACAAGAGCCTGGGTTCAATTCCCAGCATTAAAAGATAGGTCTTCTAAAAGATATACCAGTGTGCTTAGGTTTCCTTTAGTTTTTCTCAAAAGTAGTTTCTGATTTCCATGTCTACTTCTTGTAACTTTTATTTCATTCAGTTCTAGATATCATTTTCTTAACTTCAATTTTGAATTAATTTTGTTAACATGTAAAACTGCAACTTTCTTGTGTGATTTTTTAAAACATTACATTATGTAATCTTTCATAAACATTTATTATTTTCACTTTATCACTCATCTATAGCTTATCATATAGCTTATCACTTCTCAAACCACCATAAAAGCATCTAAGATCTTATATATTCCTTATATAAATACATACATTTTCTTTCCTCTTTTTCAACCTGTCAAATTTCTATTTCATTTTTTCCTTACCTTATTTCGTTGAATTGTATGAATAGTTGGAAGGCACACTATTCTTCCTAATTTAAGAAGAAGAAAAATTTTGTTTAAATTGCCTCTAATTTTCCTTACTGGCCTATTAGAAATTTATGCTCTAAGGTCTGGAATAGACAGATGATATTGAAATGATACCAGAGATGACAGATGATATTGAAAGCTCTTTATTAGTTGCATACTATTTAAGAGAAGATGACACTGGACAGACCACAGTGCTGCAGCAACATCTAGAAATTCAGAGACAAGGGAAATCATCAGAAATTTTGAGAAATAGATTCTGTAGTTTTAAAATAATTGAGTATTCCCCTTCTTCTTGCAGGAAGACACATCGTGTTTCTGGAAGGGAACTGATGTCTCATCAACTATAACAGGACACATACATTGTGTTTGATAAAAATGGCTTTTGGTTAGGAGACCTTACTTTCTGGAGGAGAATGTAGAGAACAACTTTTAATTAGGCTATTACTTGCTCTCCTTTAAAAATGAGATGTGAAAATAGCATATCATATTCATTTATGCCTTTTTTTTATCACAAAATCAGTTTTTCATTGTTTAGAATGAACTGATACTTCTTTGCTACTGTCAACACCACTGCCACATTCTTGTCCTTCTGAGGTTAGGAGTGTTGTTTTAGTTTTCCAATGTCATAATAGTATAATAGACTATTACTTATAAACAACAGAAATTTTTGTTTCATATTTCTGGAATCTTCGTGTTTCCAAAACAAGGGGTTCAAAATTGTTGAAGGCTGAATCAAACAAAAAAGTATGATGCAAATGTAATTGCTTTGTTTTATTTTATATAATTTTTATTGTTTAAGATAAGTGTAAAAATTTATTTTGATAATATTCTTTTCCTCTTCCAAGTCCTTCTAGGTCCCCTCTCTCTTCCTAGTCATCTAACTTTAACTCTTTTACAAAAAAAAAAGCCTAATGCAACATCAAAACCTCCCCAAACCAAGAAAACAAAATAAAGCCTCACTGAAACAGTAAACAGATAAACAAAGGAGAAGAAGATGAGGAAGAAGAAGAAAAATGAGGAGGAGGAGGAGTAGAAGAAGAAGAAGAAGAAGAAGAAGAAGAAGAAGAAGAAGAAGAAGAAGAAGAAGAAGACACCGCCAAACTGTAACCAAATAAAAGCACACAGAAATTGTGGAGTCCAATTATATGTTGGTCAACTACTCCTGAACATGAGGCCAGTCCAGGAGTGGTTAATATACCCTGAGTAATTCTATTAAAACTGATTGTTTCCTCTACCAACAGGTATAAGTGACAGTTCAACCTTTACCCTGGTGGCTAGGTTAATTTATTAATTAAAAGTACAACATAATAAAATATAATAAGATAAAACAAAATCTATCACATCGAAGTTGAACAAGACAAACCAACCTAAGAGAAGGCACAACAATCAGAGATCCACTCATTTGCAAACTCAAGAATCCCATAGAAGCACTAAAGTGGAAGCCATGATATACATGTAGAGGACTTGGTGCAGACCCATGCAGGTCCTGTGCATGTTGCTTCAGTTTTTCTCATGTTGATTTAGAGGACCTTATTTTCTTGGTGTCTTCTGTTCCTTATGGCTCTTATACTTTCCATCTCTTCTTCTTCTGGGTTCTCTGAGCTCTGTCAGGAGGGATTTGTTGGGCACATCTCATTTGGGGCTGAGTGCTCTATGGTCTATGGCTGCTGGTCTCTGTATTGGTTCACATCTGCTGCAGGAAGAAGCTTCTGTGATGATAGCTGAACAAGGAAGTGTTCTATGAGGATAGTAGACTATCATTAGGTGTTGTTTAATCACTACATTATTTTCCTTCTTTTAGACCAGTATTATTTAGTTTTACCCTAGGTCGCTGGGCTATCTAGATTCAGGTTCTTGGTCATGCAAGCAGTGTGGTGTGTGGGTTCCATCTTGTGGAGTGGGCCTCAAGTTAATTATTGGCAATTCCCACAGGTTTGTTCCACCGTTGCTAGCATATTTTGCAGGCAGTATACTATTGTAGATAAATGGTTTGTGGGTGGGTTGGTGTTTATAGTTCTTGTCTGAGAGTGTGTTGAATACGTTCCTATACCAAAAACCTGAAATGTAGGGATGAAGGCTTTAGGTAGGCACCAATTTAACATATCCACCTTTATAAATTGTGTAGGTGTTGTATTCAGCAATGGCAACTTGCTGGTAGTTTGTGGAGAGAAATCTGTAGTCGTGGCAACAACTTTGGCTGGACAAAGAAAATTGGGTTGAATATAGCAAATTGTGAACCCACTACTGGAATAATTTACTTGAGCAATAATAGCATTAATCCATTCTTAGTCACCTCTTAAAGATCCTAGTTGTAAACGGAGACTGTGCTTTCATTTCCTGGTCACCCAGACCTGAATAATCACACAATTACTATATTAATTACAACATGGTTTGGTCAATGGCTCAGGCATATTCCTAGCTAGCTCTTACATCTTGAATTAACCCATTTCTATTAATCTGTATATCACGGTGAGACTGTGGCTTACCAGTAAGGTTCTGGCATCCTCCTTCAGCAACTACATGTTATCTGCCTGGCTCCATCTTCTTTCTCCCTGCATTCAGTTTAGTTTTCCAACCTAGCTATATTCTGCCCTGCCAAAAGCCAAAGCAGTTTCTTTATTAATCAATGATAATAAAACATATTCACAGCATACAGAGAGGAATCCCACATCACCTAATTCTTAAAACTATTTAAATAGCAATTCAATTTTGTTCAGTTCATAGCAAATAGCTAGTTTGAATAATTCTGGTAGACATGGCCTACAGGAGTCAGGGTACTAGTTGTTTTGTACCTGGTGGGCTAGGGGGAAATACTGGCTTAGTGCATTATACTTAGATAAGAAGACATTAGAGGCTATAAACTCAAGACTGACTGTGAAACCCCTTGTTATCTTTAAGAATTAGCTCAACCTGGGTAGGTGGGTTTCTCCAAAGCTACTATACTTTTGAAGATGTCAAGATACAGTGTAATATAGAAAAATGATTAATTTAAAATGAGGCAGGTCCTCCCTGGAATATCATAGTACATTAATAAAGGGGTCTGTAGCAGTGCATGAGTTCATAGATATGTTAATGAGATGGAATAGAAAGTTCAGCAGTTGCTGGGTGGTAGCGGCACAAGCCTTTAATCCCAGTACTCAGGAGGCAGAAGTGGGCAGATCTCTGTGAGTTTGAGGCCAGCCTGGTTTATAGGAGCTAGTTCCAGGACAGGCTCCAAAGCTACAGTAAAACCCTGTCTTGAAAAAGCCAAAAAAGTAGCAGTCAACACAAATACTAGAATTTAGAAAATTATTAAGACAACATCTCTAGTTAATGGGGGAAATGAGTTGACAGATCCACGTTTTCCAACCTACATCCACAAAACTTTCATTGGATCAAAATGCAAAATATAAAACTCTAAGGCATTGAAAAGAATTCCTCAAACAATTTTTACAGTCCTAGAATAGTTTTTCTTTTCTTTTAAATCTAAATTGAGAAGCTAAGTTAGTCTATTTCTAGATGGCCAAATCAATGTAGGCAAAGTGGATATAAATGACAAATTGTGTTAAAAAGTGTCTTTATTTCTCTTATTCCCATTTTACTCTTCACCTGGCTGATCATACTGGTTATGATTTGAATATGGAATTCTTCATAAGCTAATGTGCTGAAAACTCAGTGCCCAGATGGTGGTATATTTTGGGAGAAGTGGAGCCTAGCTGGAGAAAGTAGGTCACTGAGGGTGTACCTTTGAATGTTATACCTACAACCACATTCAACGGAGAAAAGAAAGCTCCCTCAGCATAAGGTGCTAGGAAAACTGAATAATATCCAAACACAAAAGAATAAACTAGATCTGTATCTCTTACCTTCTTCAGAAATCTATTGGAAATGGATCAAAAATCAATACAATACCCAAAAATGTTTGAAGAAAATATATAGTTATGGACAACGACTCTCTGAAAATGTCCCCAATGTTCAGGAAACAGAACCACCAGTTGACAAATGTATTTTTTGGGATTAAAAATTTTTTTCAAAATCAATGAAAATAAATTGAGTGAGGAGACAGTCTATGGAATGGGAGAAAGTCCTTGTTAGATATATATCTGGCAGAGTGTTAATATATCCAGACTATATAAAGAACTTAACAAGATACATACCAGAATCTGAGTTAATCCAGTTAACAAATAGCCTAGTGAAATGATATGACATTTCCCCAAAGATGTAGACACGTTTAATATACAAAAGAAAAAATGTTAATATTCTTAGCCTCAAAAAGAATGAATACTAAAATCTGAACAGATTACTAATCACCCTGATCATAATGGCCACCACAAAGTTAACAAATAATAGATGTTGGTGAGCATGTGGGGGAATGGCAGCCCATTTAGACTATTGGTGGGAAGACATGTAAATTAGTTCAGCTACTGTGGACACAAGCATTGAGGGTTTTTAAAAATCTGGAGATAGAATTACCAGATGGATCAGCTTTATCACTTACATGTAAAACTGAACTCCAGAGGCATACTTGAACATTCCTGTTTATTGCAGCACTTTTCATGAGAGCCAAACTGTGGCACCACCTGTGACTGTTAACAGGTAATGAGTGGATCAAGAAAACATGTGTATGTATACGACAGAATTTGGTTCCATCATAAGGATCAAATCATGACATTCGCAGAACATGGATGTAATGGGACACCATCTTATTAAGTGAAATAAGCTAGACTAAGAAAGACAAATATCAAGTAGTTATTTGTTTTTCTTTGTAGACTCCAGGTTTTTATAGATAAATAAAACCATCTATATAAACTATGTACTCACTATTTATTTCCATATATTCACATAAATGTATATATGTGAAAACATATTGGAGAATGTGGTAAGACTTGCAGAAGGATAGAAATTATCTTTATGAAATCCATTACTATGCACAGTGAATGTACACCAATAAGTAAGAGTGTTCTGTTTCTCCACTAGTCCTTCTCTCTTTATAGATTTCCTAAGTACAGTGAATTGAGCTGACTTGCTCCACCACACACTTTTTGCCACAATGGTCAGCCTGTCCTTAGATGCACAGCAGTGGAACCAGACAACTATGAGTTAAAACCACTGAAACTGTGCACCAAAACAAAACTTTTTCCCTTTAAAACGTTGTTCTTATATTTCTCTGGTCTCAGCAATAAACACCTCTTTTTACTTTGCAATGTTTTTTTTTCCTTTAGAAAGGAGGAAATAAAGATAATGATGATGATGATTGGTACTCTTACATGCTTCTGAGCATTGTGCCTATCAGTTCTTATCACACTGGAATTGTACAATAGATATTTATATCTCAGTCTTTTTTTCCAACTAGTTTGCAAACTTTCAAAGGCATGGATTTTTTTTTGGGGGGGTGGGGGTGAGAAAAATGACATGAGGTAACATTTCGTAGCACAGTACTGGTACTGAACTGTCCTGCCTGCTTACTACTCTCTAAACTTACAAAAGCCACTTAAATTCTCTTCACTTCACCTTTATCTTATATAAAATTATATTAATTCCACTTCTATAACATTTTTTGCTAATAAAGTGAATTTGCAATATAAAAATATGAGTATAACTTGGCTCTTCCTCTCATCCCATACTGCATATAATTCAGTGGCTAGGCACACAGAAAGTGTCATTTTAATATGTGTTTACTGAGAGTGTGTGAATTCTATATGGAATGTTTATTTGAAGGGAGGCACCCTAAATTTGCAGTGGGAGGGTGTTGTCTATGTATATAGAAATCACAGGAGGTCCCTAGAAAGATAAACTACCAGGAACACTTTGAATGGTATCATGGGGAAACTCATTTCTGGGACCCTTTGTGGGTGCATTTCTAGACTACTTTCCACACCTTGCTATTTCATGCAATAAATGTATGATGTGTCTCTGAGAACATTCAGTAAGAATGAAGCAGTCTACATTTCCTGAACTACTTTACTTCCTCAGGAGGGTCTGTCAGGCAGGGGAACCGAGTCTGGCTGTTACCTAACTTTCTAGGCATTTCACCTCCCCTGTCCACCTGACATTCTTCTATCAACCATGTCTAACAGAACCTTTTGTGGCGATGGAAATGTTCTGCACATATGCTGAGTAATACAGTAGCTATTAAGTACGTGAAATGAGCAATGAGCACCTGAAATGTGGCTAATACAGCTAAACAGCAGGGCTCTAAATGTTATTTAAAATAAAATCTGAGCAGTACCGTGCTATCCTGTGCTGTATTTTCCTCTTCACTGCACAGCATCTGGCTCCCGAGAGGCATCAGGGGATGTTTAATTTAATATCCTAAACACATTAGGTTTTTAAATGTTTACTGGATTAATATTAAGCAAATGCAGTTCCGTCCATCACCCATTTGTGATGCAGAGCAACTCTCTGTGGCAGGTGGTGCTTTTTTATCACAGTTTGTTGAAAAGGAAAACTGAGGCTCAATGAGTTTTTTTCTTTTTTCCCCAAGACTACAAAGCCACAAGGCCACAGCGCTGGCGGAAACCAGATACTTCTCATTCTATTTCTTTTCATCTTCCTATACTTAATGAAGTTCCTCTGTCTTGCTCAACCCCAAAGGACTGCTCCCACAAGGAGATCCTCCCAACCTTCACAGCTTTTACCCGGTGATAAGGACTGTGAAAAGCATGTGTATATTCACTTTGCTGGTCCTCTGGATAGGTTGTGATTTTTTTTTTTAACTGCTTAAATGTCAAAGGTATTTCTGATGGGTAGGGTTTATCCATATCTACCGATATTTTTCAGACCAACCAATTCTGACGGCAGTTTTTGGTATAAGATTCTTACGGTGCCCCATCTGGTTCCATGGTTTTTTTTTTTTTTTTTTTTTTTTTTTTTTTTTTTTTTTTAGCGAAGGTGAATCGCATGCACGTTGCTAGCATTTTACCTAAAAAGCTCTGTGACCTCTCTTATTTTCTGCGTCAAGGGATTTTCTCAAACTTTTTAAGTCAGCTAGGCCCAGGACAACAGAACTAGGAAATATGAGAGAGTTTAAGCAATGGAAAGCAACCTACAGCCATTCGGATGGAAATTAGGAGATAAATGTCCCATTTGCAGAGGAGCCTTAGAACTTCTGTGTGCTTTGATTTTGATAGGCGCACAGTTCTCAATGTATTTAACTTGAATACAGGTCTCTCAGCATCTCCATGAAGGCCAATTACATTAAGTGAAAAAGTGCTGAAAAATTAAGAAACTTGTCCCAAGTCCCTAGAATTGACCACCAACTATCGAAATGTCAACCCACCTAGGCACTTTGATTGGCACCAGGGGCAACACAATGTCATCCTTTCAGATTTAGCTATAGCAAGACACTGGCGTGCTGAGCATGCTCAGTTCCCAGGACGCTAGGGTTTGATTTGGCTGGCGGGAGCTTGAAGGAGGAGCGCTCGTGCGGGGGGCGGAGCCCCGACTGCACGCTCTCCTCTGCCCCGCCCCCTGCTTCCAGCGGGCTGCACCGGGGCCGCGGGTTTCCTTAGCAACCGCTTTGCAGCGTCTTCCTGAGGGAGCTTCTGTCAGCCCGCGGATCCCACCGCTCGCTCCCCACTGCCCAGTGGTTTTTGCGTAGGCCCATAGACTGACGGACAACAAAAATGGCGGAGCGGAGCCAGACGGCGCCTGAGGCAGGTCTGTGAGAGCCATGGAGCAGGGGAAAGCAAAGGCGCCTGTCTTGGGCCTGAGGGGACTGGGGACTTTTCATGTCCCTACTGAGGAGGTGCCCTTGTGGGTTACTACGTCGTGACTGTTTCCTCAGGGTCAGGGATCAAGGGAGGTGTGTAGTGTATCTCTCTGAGTGGCCAGCAGGGAATCTCAAAGTTCTGCTGATGGAGCGGGTGGGGGGAGTGTGCACACTCTTGAGTGAGCATGGGCTCAGAAAAGGCTTGGAGAGATGTAGGACCCTTAATCCTGAGGGACATCTGTGATGGCAGCTGTGTCAAGGTCCTGGATAAGGAGGGTGTTCACAGTCTTATGGTAGCTTGCAAGGACTCCCTCCTGGGAAATGATTTGGAACTGGGGAGAGAAAGCAGGTTTTCTTGGAAGATATAGTAACTCCATATCAGTTCCACAGAAGTGGAGTTTATACAGACTACTTGTCTGGGAGAAAAGTCCTAAGGAGTTACACAGAAAGTATACAGATCTTCTTATGAGTCCTTAAAAAGGCAAGAGACTGTAAGAGTCGCTTATAACTCCAGTCCACTTGGAGTCCATCAGAGGAGGCTTGAAGCTGGGTACGAGTGTATTTGGGATCTTGAAGGTCATTCAAAATCACAAAGGGTTACATGCTATTTCTCTGTGAGTATAAGATGGTCTTTAAGTAGCAGGGTTATGTATGATGATGGATTGTAGAAGTGGGCTATGTATAACCTATGCACGTGTCCTAATTAGATATTATGAACAACTATGGCTACAAGAGTGACCTACTCGAATTACTCTAGACAACCCCACTGTGTGAGTTTGTGTGTGCGTGTATGCAAACACATGCCAGTAAGGCCGTATAATACTGGAACCATAACTACAAACTATTTGAAATGGTTAAAATGATTCAAGACACTATTACTTCTTAAGGCCTCTCATTGTTTCTTTTTGATTAGCATCTCTAATTCTTTCTCTATTCATTTTATAAATATTTCTCTTTTATAGTTTACTGTGAACATTCCTTTAATTCTTACCCACTTAAAATGTTTGTTAAATGCTAACTATATGCCAGATACCAAACTAGGCACAGCAAAGTACTTGCTCTTGAATATCTTAAATATTTTATCCCCTTTGAATATATTATATAAATAAAATTATTTATTTGTATCATTAATTATTCCCCTCTTTTGATAATATATAAATTCTATAAGAGTTCTACTTTGCCTATCAGTCTCACATGGTTTTGAACTAAATTTGGTGAATAACATTTTCTCAGTGAATAAATGTCTGGATTGACTGGTTGTGATAGTTTGCCTGAAATATAATAGAGATTGGATAAATGAAGAAAGCAAAGAGAAGTATAGGCAGAGAGAACCCATGCGCAGAACTTCAGGCAGATGTTCCTAAATTTTGTAAGGAACTAAAGAAGAAAATGTGTGTGGAAGCTCATGGGGAAATGGGAGCAGAGTGGTGGAAATCTGAAGCCAGGTTTCCACTTTAATTTTGTTCAGATTCCCTAGGATAATGGGAAACCACTGAAGGCTTTTAAGTGGGAACATGACATCATGAGAACAGTTGAAAAAATTCTAGCTGTCGTAGAAAGCATGGACAATACAAGAATGTGCATAGGAGAACTTGTTAGAAGATAATAACAGGGATGCAGAACTGAGACATAACAGATAAAATAGATAGAACTTAGTAAAATATAGGATATCAGAGATTAATCGTTTTCTGTTTTGTGCAAATGATAGTTGGTGGTGCCATTACAGAGATAGCATTAGCTAGGCTTGAGAGGGAAGATCAATCAGGAGTTTAGTTTTTGAAATATGAATTTTAAGGCATCTTTAAGAAACCCAAATAAGTGGAAACATTGATTGACAAAAGAGTGAATCTATGTCTGAACACGCATGGATGTAATTATTTTGAAAGTGAGATGATTATGAATGTGGATGAAATTGAGTAGAGGGAGAAAAGGCCCAGGGTGAACTGAGATATTTCAGTATTTTCCAGCAAGACTGAGAAGGTATAGCCAGAGAGAGTACAACCAAAAGACTATTTCAAGATAAAAAGAAGCCTCAATAGACTAAACATTGCCAAGTGATGTGAAATGAGGAGTAGGAAACTAGATTTAGCAACATATTTCTAAGTGTGGTGGTTAAATTTCATTGTCAATTTGATATAATCTAGAATAGTTTGGGGAGGTAGTGCCAATGAGGGATTGTCTAGATCATATGAACATGTCTGACATTAGGAAATGCTTTAAAATTATGTCCATGCAGCAAAAATAATAGTAGTAGGGTTTTTCCAGCACAAATTGGTCTTGATGGGGGAGGGACACAAAGTTGGGTGGATGGGCAAGGAGAGGTGGATCTGGGACAAGTTGGGGAAGCAGAAGAGAATATGATCATACATTTATACAACATATCCTACAACAAATCTTGGAATAACTCTAAACCCCTGGAAAATAAAAAAGGGACCATCACCAGGGTGGTGGATGATGCCAAGGAACACCAAAGAGAGGAATAGTAGGGTACAGTGATCAGATGGGTAGAATAGGAAAACAGTGGCCTCTAATTAGGGATCGGAGAGGGAGATAAATAAGGAAGGTCATTTAAGAATGTCTGAAAAAGTCATAATTATCTATCTAAATATCCTGTAATACATGTGAGTCCATGTATAAATATATGGTTCAAATGCGTTTTTCCATCTGGACTGACGATGCTTCTTCTAAGAGCCAATACCATCATTTATCAAAATTTAGCACCAGGCAAGAGAAGCCCTCTTTTGAGTTGTTAGTCAAGATTGTTCAAGAGACTTCAAAAACATTACAGGCTATTGATATTGCCTTTGGGTGTCCTCCAGATATGGAAGATACATCCCTATTTTTGAAGATGGCATGCATTTCAGACAGAGGGCCCAGAGACCCATGAGCTAGAACTGATCTGAATGCCTCCTTCCTGAGGATTAGCTTACATTGTATAAGAAAGCACCATGCAATCTTGCAAAGAAGGGAAGCAACCAACAGTCCTATTTAGCTATGATACTTATAAACCACAGCAAAGACCACTGTGGCATGCTTAACCATAAGAGTTTAATAATGGTATGCATACCTTCACAGTACACAACATCTCTCTAGTTGGACTTAAGACCTTCTCATCAAGAGCGAAACCATGCCTGGTACTGAAAACCAGTCAGTATTCTCAGGGCTAGTGGAGTATGGATCTTGGAGGAGAACCTACAGCAACCACTTGACTAAACCAGCAGGATCCTAAGATACATATATTTATCCTAATATGCATAGAAAAGTTGGTCCTCACACTCATCAAAGAAACTTCTCTTTGCAACAGATAGAGACCGTTAAAAACCCACAACCCATCAAAGTGCAGAGTTGTGAAGACCAGTCCTGACAGATACATCTACGGTACAACTCCTGCACCAAAGGAAGAGGGGACAGAAAGACTGTAAGGGCCAGAGGATGAAGGAGTTTGCTGTGAGCTTGTGTCTTCTAGTAATGTCTGAGGCTACACTCATAAAGTCTCACCAACACAACTGCCTAAGCCTGAGCTGAACAAGGACAGCAGTAGACATGCTACAGTGGGTGGGGGAGATCTCAGCTCTGCATAAAGAACTACAGACAATTAAGGAGTGCTGAGAGTGGGAGAAATAGTTTTCTCCAGGGAAGATCATACCATTCGGTTGTCTAATACCACATAGCCCCCAAAACATACATACCAGTAACATTATATAGACTGAGCAGGTTGTATTTATGCAATGGGTAACACCCACTCAAGCACACATGTGCATATGTGTCTGCATGTATGTATGTACATAACAGCAATTAATGAACAAAGAGACTGTGAATTTGAAAGAGAGAGAGAGAGAGAGGAGAGGCATATGAGAGGGCTTGGAGGGAGGAAAGGGAACGGAAAATGTATATAATTATAATCTCAAAAATAAAACTAAAAAGAAAGTAATATAGACTTTCTTTTATATAATGTAGGTTTTATTACGAAAATGAATCAGTACAGCAAAAACTAAATCTCAGACTCTTTAAAGTACTGAGGTACTTCCTATCATAAAGAGATGCTTTACACTAATAAAATGATGATGCATTTTGTCTAATGGGGCTATTTCCTACTAACGAAAAGACACTCACTGAGCCCAGTTAGAATGTTGCCCTGCAGGCAGAGTAAACAAAGTTTTCTTCCTCTTATTTATAAATAACAGGCATTTTAGGAGTTTTGTGAAACACATAGGTTGGAATGATAAGAAATGACCGTCCAGAAGTAGAAAAAAAATCTGTGCTCTTTCTTAAAAAATAAAACAAAAACCCTACATTGTATAAAATTCTTAAAAAAAATAATAAAAATTAAAAAAAACAAGTTCCTTTCAAACTTTTTATAGCTGGGTGGTGGTGGTGGTGTATGCCTTTAATCCCAGCACTTGGGAGGCAGAGGCAAGTGGATCTCTGTAGTTCAAGGCTAGCCTAGTCTACAACAGCTAGTTCCAGGACAACTAGGGCTGTTACACAGAGAAACCCTGCCCTGAAAAACAACAACCTCTTACATCTCTGAATCCTGTCACTCTTACTTACTTTTGTGCAGGAACAAGAGAGATGCTGTAGCTCACTCTTAGAAGTTCTGGAAGAAGAGAAAACTTTGAAGCTAAAATGATCATTGCTCAAATATGTCTAGCTCCCTTTTACAGTGCTGAAGCCATGGTTTTATAATTGCACACTGAGTTATAATAAATTTAGAAGTATAAAAAAGAAAATAGGAACATAAAGAATGTGAGGCTCTCCTTTCTTTAGTGTATACCATTTTAGTAAAAATGTGGTAGGGTGAAGTTAAGAGGACTATACTGGATTCTCCATGTCCATCATTGTTCTAGCCTATCATTGTTAAATCCCACTGTGATGGTCTCTGGTCAGAACTTGGGTAGGCTCTTGGGAAAGTAAATATAAGAAAACTTGTAACTTTCTGAACTGATTTTAGGATATTACGTATTTTCAACAGGGTATATAAACAAAATATAGGGCCAGTTAGCTAAACTTAGCTGTACCTATTTGCCCTAGTTAACCTACCCGTAAACTTAATAAAGCTTAGAGTCACTGAGAAGGTAGTAGCAACTGAAGGACTGTCCAGATTAAATTGATCTGTGGGCATGTCTGTGAAGGACTGTCATGATTGTTAATTAACATTATAGGGTCCAATTTAGTATGGGCTACCCCATTCCCTCGGCAGGTGGTTCAGGACTGTATTAAAAAACGCTGGCTTGCTATGAGCCTGTGAGCTAGAAAGCAGCATTCTGTCATGGCTTCTGCTTCAAGTTCATGCTTGACTTCCTTCAGTGGTGGGTTGTGACCTGAAAGCATAAGCCAAATAAATCCTTTACTCTCCTAAATTGCTTTTTGCCAGAATCTTTTATCATGGAAACAGAAAGGAAACTTGAACACTATTCAAACGGAAACCAATGACCACTCTTTCAAGCTAGTTCAACAGAACTGTGTTTAGTGGAGTTTTCTATGGTCATGAGAGAGATTAATGCAACTTTCTAGTAGGACTAATCTTTGATTTATGAAACAGGAATGTTGAAGGTGGCAGTGATTCATGTGGTGTCACCCATTTCATCTCAGTGTCCATATCAAAATAGTTTCGTTATCAATAGAGAGCTGAAATGTATCTCCCTTCTTTCTGCTACACTGTATTATGCTTATCTTAGTCCAGAGGTGGTAAATAAGCAGCAGCCATGATGGATATAACCTAGCAGATATAATTTGTTGGGCCCATGAAGAATATAAACAAGGACTTCATTAGGCTAGACTGTTATTGGTTGCTTCAAATAGGTTTGATACTAAAACAGGAATTTATAGTTCTTGTGAAAACCCAGGGAATTTGGTGAAGCCATGCCTTTGTTGTTTTTTATTCACAATTGTGGTTGAATAGCTGTTCCCATCTTTAGAAAGAGACAAAGTGTGATACAGTTCTCAGTACAGCCTGTTTATTACCTGATGGGAAGATTATTTATTAGAGAAAGCCCACAGGGTACCCAAAAGGAACAAACAACACTTTCTCCTTAACTTCTTTTTTCATTTTTCTTCAATTTCATATTATCTGTATAACTCTTAAAATTTTGTAGTATCAGTTTCATATTATTCTTATGAAATTTTGTCAGTCATATATATGTTTATGTATATATATCACACAAATATATATATAGTACACACACATATAATTTCCCCTGGTATGCAGTATAGAAGTAAATTTAGCTGGACGGTGGTGGCACACACCTTTAATCCCAGCACTCAGGAGGCAGAGGCAGGCGGATCTCTGTGAGTTTGAGACCAGCCTGGTCTACAAGAGCTAATTCCAGGACAGGCTCCAAAGCTGCAGAGAAACCCTGTGTCTAAAAACCAAAAAAAAAAAAAGAAGAAGTAAATTTATGCTCTTCTTTTATGTACCTTCTTAGAGGACTCTGGATATCAGGATTTTTCTTATTTTTACTTACCAATTTCTAAATATGCCATGTACATTTTTACTTTTAAAAATATATAAAGAATGTATGTTTTAGAGATATATGTAAAATCATAAGTTAGGTATAATGAGACCAATAGCAATTTTTCTTTCATGTAAAAGAACAAAAGTTCTTTCATTCAGGGGCTGGCAGGATGGCTTAATGGTAAAGTGCTTGTCATGGGATCCTGAAAGTCTGAACACCTGATTTTGATCCCTAGGACCCAAATAAATGCCGAAAGAGAGAACTGGTAAAGTGCTAAAATAAATGTAAAAATACCTCGTCAGTTTTAAGTTGATTATTTCCTATGTGGTTTGGCCCCTCCATCCTTCTTTTAAAATCTTGTTAGTTTTTGTTTGCTTGTTTGAATAAGCCAGGTAGTTTTCATGCATTTTGGTGATTTCTTTTCTATGGAGTAGTATAACATTTTCTCATGTTTTTTGTATTCTGTATGAGTTATTAAATATGTCTAGAAATTTGATTGGGTTTGAAGCTTTTTTAAATCAAGAGTACTTCAGCAATAGTATTATGTGCTTCCATCTAAAAGTGTGCAGTTGTCTGGCTTTCTGTTTTTGTGAAGCTGGAAGCCATTGGGCAGTTATTAAGCAATTATAAATAGTTTACATTTAAATATTAATAATTCAAAATAATAAAGTAGAATTGAAAAAAAGGCCCAGCTGAACTTGACAAATTTAGGGGAAGGAAAACTAATGAATAATCTTATTAGGGAAAACTTCTATAGAGATAGTGGGTCTTAAAGGTAGACTTTAAAGAATGTGAATCAATCTGGCAAAAGGATATGATTCATTAGCCAGTTTAGGTTAATTTATATAGTTACAATAAATATAGTCTGCAATAACAGTGGTTTATTTATTGCTATTATTTACTTCTCCTTTGCAGTCAGCCTGTGACCTTGTTCCATGTGTTCATGTAAGGAGTCAGGCTGATAATATAGCTTTTATATGGACGGTTTCTAGTCTCAGAAGAAGAGAGACAGTTTTGAAACAGGATAGTTGTTTTTAAAGTTCTATTTGAAAATGGCATATGTCATATCTAAAATTTTCTTTTTTTAATTTTTAGGTTATGCTGATATTCAGTAACATCAAACATGTAGTTCTTCTTTAGGTCAGGGCAGCACATATTTTTGTGACAGGAAAAAATGGAAAGTAAAAGGATATTTGGAGTAGACAGAAACAGTTTTTGACATTTCAAGAAAATACTCAAAAAGAAAAAGCTTATAGGAAATTTTTTTTTGACTTATAGTTTCAGAGGTTTAGTCACTAGGGGCACAGAGAGGCAGAGTATCATTGTGTAGCGTGAAGTAGTTTATCTTATGACAGTTGGGAAGCAGAGAGGTAAGAAAAAGAAGATGAGGCCAGGAATAAGGTGTGTTTACAATAACCTACTTCTTTCAACTCAAACCCTGTTGGATGACACTATTCCCAGGGAGATGTGAACAAATATCAAATGACCCCAGGCTGCAAACGGAGGATAGACCAACCAAAGGATATTGTCAAATCCAACTTGATGACCCATTGAATTTTCTTGGGGTTACTTCCAAAAATATGGGTGAGAAGTTGTTTACAGGACCAGAAATGACTTAAGAGACGGTTGCATCACCGAAGCTCACCCAGCATTGATGACAGCTCACAAAGACTATAAACATGGAGTACACTGCACAGCTCAACATGTTGGACTATGTTGGAATGTATCCTTTTTTTTTTTTTAAAAAAAACCATGCTTACATTTTATTTATTTTACATTAATATTCCTTTATAGAAAAAGTTGACTGATGAGGAAAAGCCTTGTAAGATAAAGATGTTTGATTGGGTCCTGCTTTATAACAATGATGGGGAAAGGATTCTTGCCTAATATTTGGTAGAAGTGAGCCATGAATTCTTTTTTTCCTTTGTAATTAGTTTAGTTGGTCTGAGCCTCTTCTATCCAGGCAGCTCTTCTGGGCCTTGGTTTTTCTAGGCAACCTAGGTGATCTCTGTTGCTTCTGGGCTGTTAGGCTGGTCTGAGAGTCTTCTTAGGCAATCCTCCTTGTCTGAGAGTGTCTTTGCGTAGCTCTTAAGGAATGTACATTTCTTGAGGAAAGAGCCTAATGAATCTGGTCAGATTCAGGTACTTTCGGAAGCTATTTTGAGTTATTTACTTTCTGAACTTCATGAGCGTCACTGTAGAATGGAATGTTGCCTTCCCCTTCACATCAGGTTGTCTTACCTCACTGTAATGGTCCTGCGTCTCAGTGAGATTCCCTTGAACACAGGTTTTTTTTTTTAATATTTATTTATATGGTCCTGTGTCTCAGTGAGTTTCCCTTGAACACAGGTTTTTTTAAAAATATTTATTTATTTATTATGTATACAATATTCTCTCTCTCTGTTTCTCTCTCTCTCTCTCTCTCTCTGTGTGTGTGTGTGTGTGTATGTATGCCTGCAGGCCAGAAGAGGGCGCCAGACCTCATTACAGATGGTTGTGAGCCACCATGTGGTTGCTGGGAATTGAACTCATGACCTTTGGAAGAGCAGGCAATGCTCTTAACCACTGAGCTATCTCTCCAGCCCCTTGAACACAGGTTTTAGTCTCAGAGGAAATTGTTATGAAACAGCTCTACTTCCTAGATTCCACAATCTCTCAATAACAATGCTAAGTTATAAATCCATCAATAGTTAAATCCTTTGATCAGAGACAGCATGGTTCAGTACTGTGTTGGGGAGGCCAATATACTAAAAACCTCTGGGAAACATTGTAGCTCAAACCATAACAAAGCATGAATTTACATGATGCATTGAGAGTTGTCAGAAATAGGAGTAAAATGTCTGAGTATAATAGAGATTGTAAAATTTAAAGGAAGAAGGATATCAGCTCACGTTCAGGTAAACTCCTATCTCAATGAAAGCTTAGACTTCTGGGCTGAGGAAGTTTGGATAGAAAGTTTTATCTCACTTCCATCCAGTAGAAATCCACAGTGAACCACAAATGTAATCTATATAGATCATGTAAATCTGCTGGTAGCTGCATTAAAACTTGAAGACAAAAAAAACCCAAAAAACAAAAAAAAAAAATTTGAAGACAAATGAAATGAATTTTGATGCATATTTTAAATTTCAATATATTTTATTCAATATTTTTATGGGGTTATAGATCAGGGGTGGAGCAACTGATTACAATATCCTGTTGTATTTGTTTTATATATCATTGTTCCCAGCATCCGGAAAAGAAGTCACAAGAAGTTTTAGAGCAACTCATTATAAGCAGGAGAGCAATAGGTTGGTATTATGGTTTGTTCTCCAAAATAGAATATTTAACAAAGAACAATAATGATTTATGAGAAGGGATGAAATGGAGAATACTAGGTCTCAAGTATCTTAGAGAGACTAGGGAACACAGAAATAACATACAACCTCCTTTAAAGAAAACAAAAAGTCAAGTAGCATCCTGTGGGGAGAGCCAGAATTTTTAATTATAGATATTGTAATATCATAACAAGTGAAAGTATAGTATATTAGGTAAGTTTAAAGAAGACACATTTACTTGGACAGGAGAACAATTAGATCGGTATAGTAAAGATAGGTGATGAAATGGGAAAGATTTTATACCCAAGTAACTGAAAGAATTCTAACATAAATCATAGAAGTATTGTGGATACGGAATTAGGCATCAGGAGCTTCTATGAGGCATTTATGGACTGGAAATTAATAAAAAGTAGTTTTTTTGGAGAAAAGTATGCCAGTTAAGAATAGTACTCTGAATAGTTTGGCTGCTTTGTGTTCATTGCCTTAAATGGGTGAGGATTATAAATGATATCTGAAATGGGAGATTTAAGTGAGAGGGTCCTAGAGTAGGAAAATGATAATGAGGACATTTTCAAAGGAAGTATCTCTAGCTTTTGATGATTGTAGTGAAGGACGAGAAATTGCCTTGACAGCATTTTTTGACTATCCACGGTTTCCTAAGTACCTTATATAGCTTCCTTTTGCTTTAACAATTCTGTTAGTTTGTTTTGTTTGATTTCTATTTTTTTAGACATGGGGCTTAGGTTTAGAATATTATGGTAACTTGATTGAGCTCACACACCTGGTGAATAGCAGCACGATTCTCCAAGATCTAGTTAACCCAAAGACATTTCAGTTTGTTATATGTATCTTTCGAAAGATGCAGAAGAACAAGATAAAAATGGTGTAGCTTTAATTGAGAGAAACAGGAGAATCATGTGTGGAAATGGTTTTATTGTAGAAAGGACAGATTTATTTTAGGCACTTAAAATTTCAGATAAAAAACAGATAGTTGTGTGGACATGTTATTGATGCTGCTGGAAATATGAGATCTGATTCTGAAAGAGAGCCTGTAGAGGAAATAAAACCAGTTACAGTATGTGAAGTTGAATGTATAAATATGGATACATGCTATTGAAAGATTAAGTTGTATTTAATGTAAGATTTGAAAAATTGAGACATTAAGTTTATCTTTGTAAGTAATTTTGCCATATACTTATATTAAAATTGTATGCATATATTGAAACTGATGTATATATAACTATATATTAGTTTGTTAATATATACTAAAATAATACACTTCAGGGGTAATTCACATTATATTGGTTCTAATAGCATTGTATGAGGGTATTTGGTCTCAAAACATGAATAATTAATAATTTTAATATACAGTATAATATTCTGTCTTATAAATGAAAGGACATTATGTGTAAATATTATAGACATATTGTAGTCTGGAAAAGGTAGTGATTAAGTTTCTGAGGCCTCATTGAGAATTCCAGTTTATATTTTAAATTTTATTGAGATACTGATTTGGTCAAATATTTGATACTATGTTATTTATTCCTCTAATGAAGATGATGGGTTTATTTTTCTTTTTAGCTAGCAAAGATGTTGCATAAGATCTTTATGTAATATGTTCATAAATTACAGTAGTATCATTTATATATATACATATAGAATATTCCCAGAAATTTTATATAAATAATTGAAATTAATTCAAAAGTTGTTGTGATAATTGTATTTTCTCTACTACAGAATTCTAAAACTTACTTAATAACCATAGTGCTGAAGGTATCATTCTCATCCTCCTCCTCCTCATCATCATCATTCTTTTACAATAAAGAATGTAAGACTCGTGAATTTATGTGGCTTGTCTACTTACTCAAGGCTATATGTGCAGATTATAGATAATTTAAAGCCTGCTAGCATGATTAGTACTACAATAAGCCTAAGTCTTGATAAAAGTAAGAAAAAGTAGCTAAAAGAATATAAAATATGAAAAACAAATGTAATTTTTACATTGGTATTTGTAATCCTTTTTCACTATGACCAAAATAACTGACAGAGATAACTGAGGGAGGAAGGGCTTATTTTGTCTTAAGGCTTCAGAAGTTTCAGTTTCTTTATAGTTGGCACAGCAAGGCCAGCCAGGAATCAGAGAGGAAAATCTGAATTTTATCTTTTTTTTTTTTTTTGCCATTTGCTGCATTAGTGATTGTCTCCTTGTTTTTCTAGAGTTTTGAGGTGAATCATTAGGTTATTTATTTGATAGTTCTCTGATTTTTAAAATATACCTAGATAAGTTGAAGATTTTTTAAATCAATAAAATATTTAGATTTTAAAAAGAAATTTTTGCTGCGTGTATGAGGATTTTGTCATGTGTATGTGCACCGTGAGTTTGACTGGTGCAGTGGAGGACAGAAGAGGGCATTAGATCCCCTGGAACCAGAGCTATAGATAGTTGTTAGACACTACACAGGTTATGAGAACTGAACCGGCCCTCTTCACGAGTATGTTTTTCACTACTGAGCCCCAGTCTCTGATTTTTGTTTGCTTGTTTGGTTTCAATACACCCTGACCACAGTTTCCCCTCCCTACACTCCTTCCAGTTGCTGCCGCCACAGTCTCTGATTTTTTTTTAAAAGTGAGTGCTTATAAGCTATAACTTTCTTTTAGGACTCACTTGGCTAAAGGTTCTGGTATGTTGTTTGCACTTTCGTTTTCATTTGACTCTAGAAATTAAAAAATTTCTTCATTCATGTCTTTATTGACTCACTGTTCATTGATTAATGTATTGTTTTATGTACACATATATGCATGTTTTCTGAGGCCAGTTTTATTGATTTCTAATTCTATACCATTGTGCTTTGATTGAATGCAGGGAATAAGTTTGTTTTTAAAATAATATTGGGGCTTGCTTTGTGACCTATAATGTATTCCACTTTAGAGAAAGTTTCACACAGTGCTGAGAATAATGTTTATTATTTATCTGTTGGGTAAAATATGTGTTAGTTACAGTTGATCTATGGTATAATTTATCAATGAAGTTTCTTTGCTGCATTTCAGTTTTGCAGATCTATCTGGATATGAGGGTTGACTAATAATAATCTCATTATTATTGACCCTGTGTGAGTGTGTATGTATGTATGTATTATGTATTTATATATATACACACACATATACATATACACACACATATATACACACACACACTTTTAATGTCTTTTAGTGGTTGGTTTTATTGTAGTCTTTCTTGGATATTTGTGTGTGAAACAGCCTTTCTTCCTCTGTACATATCATTCCTGAGTAAGAACCATGTAATGACAACACCATTTGACATGCTAATGTGGTTGGGGAAAGTTCAAAAAGTACTACTCCTAGATGAAGAGGTATGGGTAGTCAGTCGTTGATGACAGAGAGAGGGAGAATTAACTTTCTCCATGGATGACCTTTTATGTAGGTTTTCTGATTCCAGTTGGTTACCCTGGATGCATGTACATATAAGCAATGCTAAATGAACTTAGTAGGTTGTAAATGCATATATATGTGTATATTTATATATGTATCAGTATTTTTTTAAGGAGGAGGTCATGAAGTTGGGAGGAGGTAGTGGGACAGAGGAAGAGTTGGGGGATGTGAGTGGGGAGTGATGTAGATGCAGTACTCTTGAATGAAGTTTTCAAGAAAAGCAAAAAGAAGTCATACTTTTATGTGGTGTGGCTTAGTTAGCACCATTTGCCTTGACCTGTGTTTGTATTGAAATAATATTTCTTTCTATATCTTATGTTATTTGTTGTTTTACTCTTTTTACTCTTTTGACTTTTTTGGGGGAATCCACCACCTGGCTCTCAAATAAATCACACATGCTTGCTTATTAGCCTCTAATTATAATTATAAACAACTGGCATAGCTTGGCTTATTTCTAGCCAGCTTTTCTTAAATTATCCCATTTATCTTTTACCTCAGGGCTTTTATTTAAATGTTGTTGGATTTTTCTTTTACTCTAGCCACAAGTTTGAATATAAAATGTTGTCTGTCTGTCTGCCTTTCTTTCTTTCTCTCTCTCTCTCTCTCTCTTTTATTATTCTTTGGGGGATCCACCACCCTACTCCACACATGTGGAGGCTTACTTATTCTTTCTTATTAATGCCCTGCCTTAGCTTGGATTATTTCTAGCCAGCTTTTCTTACCTTGAATTATCCCATTTATCTTTTTGCCTTTGGGTTCTTATCTTTCTCTTACTTTTGTAAGAGTGAAAATGAGATTTGCAAAAGTAAGGGTATCTAAGCCATATGCTTTTATTTCAACTCTTTATTGTGTTCATTTTCTTAAGTTTGTTATCTTAAAGTGTAGTCCAGCCTTCTTAGAGTTTTCTTTCATCGACTTTCTTCTTTATGCATGAAAGAATATTCTTTATGCATGAAGAATACAGTTCACAGATATTTCACTACTCACCAGAAGTCATTTTGAGGTGGTGTCCCATTTCTTATACTTGAATAGCTCCTTCTTGAGCCTTGATTCCAATTATTGTCCTTCTAACTTCCCATACTGCCTTGGGATCCCTGTTCTTTTACTGGGGTTTTATTCAGATGTCTGCTTCACATACCTGGGACTGTATTACTCTGGGGTGCTCTTGTCTCAAATTTGTTCTCCACCCCAATACTGATTCTTCTTCTTGGTCTCTGCTATTGATGATGTTTTTTCTTGTTATTTTTTGATTGGTTCTTTCATTTCCAGAACTTATGTTTGCTTGTTTTTCAGTATCTTCAGTTTCTTGTTGAATTTTGCCTTTGACTGATTCTTTCATCCACTTTTGGTAACTTTTAGTCTGTGTCTTAAATTGATTGCATAAATTTCTTTCCCATGTTTTTATTAATTTTTCTATATGTTTGAATCTTGTAATTGGCTTTTGAATTATAGTATTCTGAACTCTTGTTTCTGCATTTCAGGCATCATCATCTCCACTTTCTGGTGCTGAGTGGCTGTCAGTTTGTGGGATTTCCACAGCTGTTTTTGTTTTGCTTTACACATCTGTGGGGGTGGATGTGTTTTTCCGCTTGTGGCTTCCTCCATTTTTGCATGTTTTTTGTTTCTCCTGAGTCCTGTTGGTGGTGGGTTGTCTTCACTATATTCAGGGAGATAGTCTACTGCAGCAATAATTGTGAGGATTTAATAAAAGTTTTGGTGGGAGCTGCTAGTAAAGATACTGTACTCTTGGCTTACATGCCCTGTGAAGTTTGACAATAGGAGTAGTCCTAGGATCCTGTTATTCAGTATGCTACCTTTGGTGGAAGACTTATGCTGTTTAGAATAATTTGTGTGATGTGATTAAGAGTACAGTGTACAGATATTGCACTACTCACCAGAAGTCATTTTGAGGTAGTGTCCCATTTCTTATACTCGAATAGCTCCTTCTTGAGCCTTGATTCCAATTATTGGCCTTTTTACCTCCCATACTGCCTTGGGATCCCTGTTCTTTTACTGGGGTTTTATTCAGATGTCTGCTTCACATATCTGGGCCTGTATTACTCTGCTGTCTCACTCCAGCATGACCTACCCAAGGCATGTGTTTATATAATGTTTAAAACTTGCTAAGCAATGTTTTTTAATTTAAAATAAAGGAAAACTTATGATATTTATTTACATGCCTAAGTAGAGACACTCACTGATGTCACTTTGGAATGACCAAGTTTGACAAAGTTCTAAAATTGTAAGAAAATATCTGTTCTTTCTTTTCCATGCTGTGCAGAAAAGAAGTGAGTTTGTCAGCTGGTAAAAATTAAGGTAGTAGTTGATTCTATGCTACTAAATGGATGTAAATGCTACAACATCCTGGGAGAAGCTGCAAAGCCTATTTATTTTTGTCATGTGCCTCTCCTAATCTTACATTTCTGGAATACTGTTAATAGAGGAGTAAAATAACATAATTAAGGTGTTTGAGTAGTAGGTTCTTTTTATAAGAATCTTACTGTCTACTCGTGATGGGCAGGTAAGTTTCTGTTAGACCTTAAGTACTCAGGTGTAAAAGAAAAAAATATGTTCAAAGATCAGAAGAGCAGTCAATTTCTAATCATTGTAAAATATGGCAAAGTTGCAGCCATTTTTATTAAATCAAGGACGTGTTATATTCATTCATAGAGTTGAGTCTCTGAAAATAAAAGTAGATATTCAAACAAGCAATTTTTAAAATAAAAAGCAGGAAGGAAACATAGGAACTTTTGGAAGATTGTGCCGAAAGGACAGATCTACTTACCGTCTTCATAATATGCAAGCGTCCTTAACTCATCCACAGTACTAGCCATTCCTCAAGTTAAGCATTCCCTCTAGCTAGTGTCTTAGAATCAAGCTATTGAAATAGTATATAGTTGGGATTTTTTTTTCGTCCCTTCCTTTATTTAAGTTTCCATTCATATTCTATACCTACACCATACAGAAAAAAGTACTCTAACATCAGTAATCACCTTTTAATCAACAAATTCAGGTTTCTCTTTGTTCCCTGAGTTCTCTGTATTGTATACCATTATTACTTATTCTGTCTTTGAGTCACTCCTCATCTTTCCTAAGTAAATAATAATGTAGGGAGACAAAAATGTCATGATTTGAAGACAATAGTGTACCACTGCTGTGAGGACCAGCCTCTCGCAGTGCAGGTTTGATGGGGTTTCACAGTTGGTGAACTAAGGCTTGTTTCTGTCTGAGGGAGTAAGGGGAATGACACATACACTCTTCTTTTTTTTTTTTGTTTGTTTTGTTTTGTTTTTGTTTTTTCGAGACAGGGTTTCTCTGTAGCTTTGGAGCCTGTCCTGGAACTAGCTCTTGTAGACCAGGCTGGCCTCGAACTCACAGAGATTTGCCTG
>JAQHUG010000012.1:1536441-1556574 GCA_028555095.1 Dicrostonyx torquatus | reverse complement strand
GAGAGAGAGAGAGAGAGAGAGAGAGAGAGAGAGAGAGAGAGAGAGAGAGGAGATCCGCCAGCACAGGGCCTAGGTCTGCACCAGGTCCTCTGCATATATATTATTTAGTTTATGGGACTCCTGAGTGTGTATGTGATTGCGTCTCTGATACTTGTGTCTTCTCTTTGGCTCTTTTCCTTCTGTTGGTTTGCTTTGTCCAAATTTGATGTGATATTTTTTGTTTTATTATACTTTATTTTGTTATGTTGTATTGTTAACTCTTAGAAGTCTGACTTTTCTACTGAGACATAGAGAATGAATGTGGATGGGGGGAAGGTGAGGAAGAAGTAGAGGGAGGGGAAACTGTAATCTGGATATATTTAATGAGAAAATAGTCTATTTTTAATAAAAGAGGAAATTGCAGTATGAGGAAATGCCAACAGTAGACAAATGTAATATCTTCAGTGCGGAAGTTGGTGGCCTATGGAGGCCTTATTAAATCCATTGAATTAATGATTGAAAGAAAATTGAACAAATTATTTTAAATTACTACAGGAAACTATAAATACTATTACTTACGAAGTAAAGGCAGGAGTTGGGAGTTCAAGACCAGCCTTTGCTATAAAGTAGTTTTGAGGGAATCATGAATTATATAAAATATGTCTCATAACCTTTTCTACCATAGAGGGAGAATATTTCAGAAAAGCATGAAGAAAAAATATTTCCCACAAGATTATAAAGTAGATAAAAGAGACAAATCATAGGGTCCATTTTTAAATTTATGATTATGACATGGAATTTTTTCTTATTAGGGAACTTGTCTTAAAGGCTAACTTAATTATAGTAGCATACATTTATTACATGGGTGGTGCAATCCCCCAAAACAAACACTATTATTATCTTTATGAGGAAACTAAAGCACAGAAACATTAAATATGAACTGGGTATCCAGTTATTATGGAGTTATTATTATTTATATTATTGAACCAGACTATATAAGTTCATTGTTTATGGGTATATGTAACAATAGATGTGTGTGTGTGTGTATATGCTTATACACCCACACACATATATAGGTAATATATATAGGTTAAATTATTGTTTTAAATATTCTGCAGTGGAAATAGGGTAATATTCTTCATCTATAATAATGTCAGTCAACAGATAGATAATTGGAAAGGTTAGTTTACATAGTAAATCATAAAAATAGAACAAACACAACTTAATGTATGTTAATACATATTCATTTTTGTATATTTGGACAGAGGGCTCAAAGTTTTCATTTGGTATTGTTCTCATTATTAGAAGCCCATGTGGGTTTTTTGTTTCCTTAAATTTGAGCAAAAAATGAAGTTGCTGTGGTTTTTAAGTGTTTCACAGTTATCTATTCTGTACTTAAAACAACAGGGTGGTTTGTCTTTTTTTGTAAGTTTACGTTTTTGGTGTTTCTTCAAACATTCAACTTTGTTCCTCTTTGAATGGTCTCCTTTTATATTTGTAATACAACAGCTGTTTGTGTGCTATTTAATAAAAATAATGACAATGACACACATGCAGCCAACATAAAGCAGAGTGCTATAATACAAACACTAAATCCCTGGAAAACCTTAGAACTTTACTCATAGTAGCATAAACACAATGTATACCTGAGAACAGTTTCTTAATTGTAAACAATTAATGTGCCATGGTATTGACTAGAGTAGTTTACATAAGACACGAAGAATGCCAGTTTATTTTGTAGTTTAGTTAAGGGGAGAGCTATTTTCTTTGTCATTGTTGTTGTTGTTGCTGCTGATTTGGTGTGTGTGTGTGTGTGTGTGTGATTATTTTTGAGATAGTATCTCACTTTGTAGTACAGGTTAGCCTTATAAAATTCATGGCAGTCCATCCCTCAGCCTCCTGAGTGCTGGGATTATACACATGTGCCCAACAAGGATAGCAGTTTTATGTATCTGTACTGTCTTGATGTTATATGTACAAAAGGCTCCTAAGGAGGATCTGGAAGAGATTTTTGCACTTATATGTATTTATGTAGTACTGTCTTGATGTTATATGTACAAAAGGCTCCTAAGGAGGATCTGGAAGAGATTTTTGCACTTATGTTTATAGCAGCATTATGCACAGTGGCAAGTATGTAGAGACAACCTGAGTATTCATTGGCCGACGAATGGATAAGCACAATGTGGCATTATTGTATCATCATGCACCATGGGATGCTGTTAAGTCTTGAAAGATAATCCCATCACATGTTATATAACCTGGGTGGACCTTGTAGAAATTATGTTAAATGGCATAAACCAGTCATAAAGTGATCATTTTATATAGTTCTGTTTATATGAGGAATGTAAAATTCTCCAATACATAATGAAAGTAGAATGATAGCTACTAGAGGCTGAAGAATGAGAAATACGGAACTGTTCATTAAGTGCAGAATTTCAGTGATTACAGATATAGATAATTGGACTAGAAAGCAGTAGACTAATGTCTTCAAAATTCCCAAAGAAATTATTTGTACAGTGGATTTTATGTCCAGCAATATTTTCAGTGAAATGTCAGCATGGGTTAAAGTAAGTTTCAGACACACAGGAAATCATATGTATATTTCTTTCTTTTTCAAGAGTTGCTTAGGGATATAAATGATCAAAATTTAGAAGAATATGCAGAGAGAGAGAAAATGGATCCAATTTTAGATGACATTAAGGGAAAACATAAGGTGACTAACTATCAGTGAGTTTAGATATTGGCTACTTACTAAGTAGTAAGATATTAATAGTACATTCTTGGAAGTATACTTCTGGAGAAAATCCAGTACCTTTAACCAGTTTTTCAGTGCATGTCTAGGCAGTCTGAAACTTCATTACTTAAATTATCAAGTAAGAAAAATAGTAAACCAATTAAAATAATAGGAAAAGTAAAACAACAGCAATAATTTTTGAAAATGAGGTGAAATAAAATATGGTACAGCTTAAAGCAGTTGACAGAGGTGAGAAAAGATAACACATTTTATCTTGATGCAAAGAGTATTTTCTTCATATGGACTCTGTATTGTGGCACTAGACTCATGAAAAAGGAAATGCAATCCCAAGACCATCTGGCACTATAGATTTTAAGTGTTAAGTGGTGTTAGTTGGCTTACAATTGACTTTTAGAGCATGGTAGTCACAATTACTATGTCTACAGAAAATCATGTAAAAGAATGTAAAACTGGCAACTTGAAACTAAAGATATAGAACGTGGGACGTGTATGAAAGGTACAGGAATAAAAGGGGCAGCGTCTTCATTTGACAATGCATAATGTAAAACTTAGACAAGATTAAGACAAGAATTATAAATATGAGTGATATACACACATATATGTTAATAAAGGTGTTATAAATTACAAAAAGTAAGGGGAAAAGATCTATGTATATATTAGGTCTAGTGTTTAATGATTGCTTCAGTTTTGAAAGTCTTTCCAGAATGAAGCTGTTTTTCTCTTCTCTATCCAATAGTGGCATCAGATAAGCTAAGAAGGTTGAAATGAACTGAAGTAGATTAGTTTTACAACCACATTTTAGCCAATTCTATCAAGGGTCATATTTGGCACTCCTCCTTGATTTTAGATGTATCTGTTAGCAGATTGTAGAAAATAAACAAAATGTTGTGACTTTTTTATCTTGTTATGATACATGCAGTAGTACCGTAACAGCAATGGCTCCAAACATTTGCTGTTGCCATCATAGTAATAGATACTGTCAAGCAATGAAGATCAAATAAATGTAGAAACCATGTCAAGGCATCATCTATTAAATATTATTAATCTTTGTTTTGCTTCTATAAGGCAAGTGTCTTCTTCATTTTACAGGTTTAGAGAGGTTAAGTACATAGCTTGTGATAGTGTAGTAATGTTAGAGATAGGATTTGGAGCTTGGTCTGTTTAACTCAATATGGCAAGTGATGTGACTGGAATGTACAACCCTTGGGGAGGGGAGTCTTAGCCTTAGCTATGCAGACTAGGAGAATGTGTTACACTTCTAGACAAGGTAGTCTCTTTCTTGCTCATTATTTCAAATCACTTGCTGTGAGTTTTATAAGATATTTGTTAGCCATTTTTTGAATATTGATTTGATGTGTGCAGACCTTTAGGGAGTCTTTTATATTTGCCCTGAATTTGTACCATTTATGCAAGATGGTAAACTTACAGGAATGTCTCACTGAATATAAATTAGTGCTTTTGCAAGCAGCAAGAGAATGGTAGAGTCTGTATAAGTTTTTCCTATAAGGTAGAATTTTATTATACCCAACACTATTGTATTTAAGGGCAGAATCGCAATTAAATTTATAACTACCACTTGTTTTTGCACATGTAAAAGGTATTCCTAATATTTTATATTATTTTATGTAACCATTACAAAATCAAATATGTAAATATACTTTAGAATAGTAATTGCACTTCAAATTTGAATTTGTTTTACACAGTTATTTAATCTGAGATTTATTAAAAGAATAGTTTCTATAGTAACAGTAACATCACTTGATATCTTTGGAATCTCTGAGATCTGGAACATTTTTATAAAAAATGTATACGATATGTTATGTAGACTCCTATGCAGGTTTAAATGTTCATAATTTTCTTGTATATTTATTTTTTCTAGTTTTTTGTGAATTTTATTCTTTTTTCATCTTCCAATATTTTTCTTTTAAAACTTTAAAGCATATGTACTTAAAAATAAAAATGTCAAAAGAATTCAGTGAGGAGGTGGATATTGGAGAGGATAGTAGGAGTAAGTGTGAACTTCTTTCTGAATGAAATCCATCAGCACACATGGTACTTCCTTCTAGGGGAAACCTGTTACTTTATCTCAGGAGATAGTCTATTAGGGTCACAACAACAATTTTGAGAAAAAGATATATCATAGCACCATGAGAGCAGAGTCAAAATGAAATAGAATGCTTGATTAGTAACAAATTGTTCCAATGGTTTATTAATACTTAGATTTTTAAAAAACACAATGATAAAATAATGTTTACTGTGTTTGCCACTTATTTTCTACAGAAGGCATGTTTCTTTTCTGTGTAGTTAGTTTTTGTTTTGCTTTGAGACAGAGGTGTTATAGCACAGGCTTTAAATTTACTTTGTTGTGCAGTGTAGCCTTGGGCTTCTGATCCTTCTGTCTCTACTTCCTAAATCCTGGTTTTAAAGGCATGCACCACCATGATTAGTAAAAAGATGTATCTCTATACATGAAAATTCTGCTTTTTGAAATTATATTCTTTGAAGCTCTCTTAAATTTAGCTTCATGTATATTATTGGAGTTGTCCATCTTATGATGAATATCATTGCTAAAAATCTCTTAAAATTTGTATTCCTCACATATTTGTACTTTTTTATTTGACCTTTTATAAGTGACTTGATTTAGCTATACATAGATATGAATATTTTATCATTAGTCACTTTGCCCCTCAAACTCCATTCTCTTTCTTCTCTTTGACATTCCTCTAACTTATGTACATATTTCTGCTTCTGTGGAACACTAAATTGAAAGCAATAAATTTCTTTAATCTTCCATGGTTCTTCTACCTAATATCCTTTTAAAGAGCCTAGTGAAATGTCACAAATATATTTTAAAAAGTACATTCTTAATGCCTTCCTAAGACATATTTTTGAAAAGAATATAATCCAGAGAAATTAGTAACATAATAATAGAAGATAATTGTCTTTTTTCAATAAAATAATTTTGTTCTGTTCATTTTGAATATCACTACAAGTGATTATTTCTTTACTCTCCATTATTTTTGTATCTTTTGCTCTTTTCTCCCAGTCCAGACAGCATCTACTAAAATTTCAATGAGATCATGTTAAAGTATTATAAAATATTCTCATATTGTCCAGGCATTTTCTATAACATCAATTATACCCTTAGGAATTATTTGAGATTTAATTGTGGATAATTGAGACAGTCTTTTATACATTATTAGAATTCTTTAAAACACTATGTCTCAAAATACAGTATTGTATGTGTGCTTCTGTTTGTAAAGTATATGTATTCTAACATTTTAATAACCCAGTATATTCTAAATCAGTGTTACTCAAAGAAATCTTTTGTAATGTTGGTAATATTCTGCTATATCTGTATTGTCTAGCATGGTAGTGGAAGCTAGCCAAGTGCTGATGAGATCTTGGAGGATGACTTTTTCTTGACTGAGAAACTGAGTTTTACATTTAAATAGCCACAGGTACTGACCATCAACACCAGCCAGCACAATTCCAAGTGAGTGGGTGAAAGGCATATCCAAGCTGTTGGTCACAGTGATGCCTCATGTGCCAATAAGGAGAGTGTGCAGGTGAGAATTAAGTAACATTATACATATAAATATTTGGAACATACACAAATGATCAAAGATGTTATTAATGCAACACCTTAAGTTTGTAAATATCTGCAGAATTTTTACATTCATCTAATTCTGTCTGTTTTGCATGAGGAAGGACACAAAAGGAAAATAGCAGGCTCTACTGCAAAACAGCTTACATTTGATTAGAGAGGAATAGTTTTATGGAATTATGTAGTTCAAAATTAGCTTACTATCACTTTATAGCTTAGGAAGTGACTGGGAGAATACATTTCAGTCAACGATCATCACAGCTTTTAACTGCGTCTATTACTTCCTCTGACTCTATACTGTTCAAAACCTAGCTATTTCTGTAAAGAGACCATGTTGTCCCACTTTTATATGACATTTTAGAGGAAACATTTTCTACTTAGTACTTACTAATGCTGCCATATGTATTTTCAAAAATTTAAGACCTAATCAACAACATTCAGGTAGTTATTATTGCTCAGATTTAAAAACACAAGTAAATAAAGCAAATGATGGCACATGCTGGCAAGAATGCAGGGAAAGGGAAACATTAATTCATTGCTGGTTGCAGGGCAAACTAGTACAGCTCCTCTGCAAATCAGTGTAGAGGTTCCTCAAAGTGCTGGAAATTGATCTGCCATGAGACCCAGCTGTACCACTTGTGGCTGTATACCAAAAAGTCTCTATATATTACAAAAGATATCTATAGTGGCCAGATATTTGAAATAGCCTATCTGTCCATCAACTGTTTAATGGATAATGAAAATGTGGTACATTTATTGAATATTATTCAGCTGTTAAAACCATGAAATTATGAAAATTTCAAGTAAATGGATGGAATTAGAAACAATAGTCCTGAGTGAGGTAAATCACACTATAAAGACAAATATTGCATTTTATCTTATGTGCAGATGTTAGCTTTTAACTTTATTTATTTTTCAAAAATGATCATTTCTTATTTTACAAAACAATCCCACTTCACACTCCCCTCTATCTTTTCTCTCCCCCCCCATCCCCCCTCGATCCACTCCTTAGAGAGGGTTAGACTTCCTATGGGGAATCAACAAAGTCTAGCACATTGCTTTAAGTCAGGACCAATATCCTCCCCACTACATCTAGACTGAGCAAGATATCCCTCCATAGAGAATGGGTTCCTAAAAGCCAGAACAAGCAGTAGGAATAAATCCTGGTGCCACTGCCAGTGGCTCCATAGTATGCCCCAGCTATACAACTGCCACCCACATTTTAGGGACTGATTTGATCCTATGCTGGTTCCTTCACTGTCAGGTGGGAGTTGGAGGTCTTCCATTAACTCAGGTAAACTGTTTCAGTGGCATCCCCATTATTGTCTTGACCACTTTGCTCATATTCTCATCATTCCCACTCTTTGACTGTACTTTGGGAGCTCAGTCAGTGCTCTGCTGTGGATATCTGCCTTTCCTTTCATCAGTTGTTGGATGAAGGTTCTATGGTGACATTTAAGATAGTCATCAATCTGACTACCTACAGGGCAAGGCCAGTTGGAGCACCCTCTCCACTATTGCTTAGTGTCTTAGCTGGGACATCCTTGTAGATTCCTGTAAATTTCTCTAGTGCCAAGTTTTTGTTCGAAATAATGGCTCCCTCAATCAGGGCATCTCCTCCTTTCTTTCTGTTTCTGTCCTTCCACCATCTTGAATATCCCATTCCCTCAAGTTCACCTTCACACCTCTTCCTCCCCTTCCACAGTCCCTTCTCACTCCACCCCTATGCTCCTAATTTCTTAGGATATCTTGTCTATTTCCCGTTTCCAGGGGGAATCTATATATGTTTCTCTTAGGGTTCTCCTTGTGACTTAGTTTCTCTGGGGCCATGAACTATAGGTTCTTTATCCTTTGTTTTACAGCTAGCATCTATTTATGAGTGAGTGAGTACATACCATGCTCATCTTTCTAGGTCTGGGTTACCTCATGCAGAATGGTTTCTTCTAGTTCCATCCATTTGCAAGCAAATTTCAAGATGTCATTGTTTTTACCGTTGAGTTGTACTCTATTGTATAACTGTACCATATTTTCTTTCTCCATTCTTCGGCTGAGGGGCATCTAGATTGTTTCCAGGTTCTGGCTATTACCAATAGTGCTGCTATGAACATAGTTGAAAAAATGTCCTTGTAGTATGATTGAGCTTCCTTTGGGTATATGCCTAAGAGTAGTATTGCTGGGTCTTGTGGTAGGTTGCTTCCCAATTTTCTGAAAAACCACCATGTTGATTTCCAAAGTGGTTGTACAAGTTTGCATTCCCACCAGCAATGGATGAGTGTTCCCTTTACTCTGCATCTTCTCCAGCATAAGCTATCATTGTTGTTTTGACCTTAGCCATTCTGACTAGCATAAGATGGTATCTGAGAGTTTTTGATTTGCATAATACCAGTAGTACATACATTGAGAGCAACAATAAATAAATAGGACCCTCCTGAAACTGAGAAGGTTCTGTAAAGCAAAGGACACAGTCAATAAGACAAAAAGGCAGCCTACTAAATGGGAAAAGATCTTCACCAACCCCACATCGGACAGAGGGATGATCTCCAAAATATATAAAGAACTCAAGAAATTAGATATCAAAATACCAAATAATCCAGTTTTAAAATGGGGTACAAATCTAAACAAAGAACTCTCAACAGAAGAATCTCAAATGGCTGAATGATATTTAAGGAAATGTTCAATGTCCTTAGCCATCAGGGAAAAGATTTTAACTTTTAAAGTTTAGATATATGTGTTTCAATCAGAATAATCAGAAAGGTTAGGTAGATATGAAAGGAACAGGGAGAGGAAGAGGAAATATAGTATTTGGGGAGAGAGTGGGAGAGTAAAATAAAAGGGAGGTATATGGATAGAGATAACTAACACTAAAAACCTTTTGAAAAGCCATGTGGAAACTTATTACTACAGAAGCTTCCTGGGAATTTAAATGGAACTGCCATGTAATTGGGGAGGTAATGCTTCAGCTAGATATGCCGCCAAGTTAAACCTCCAGTACAAGGAATGGATATGTATTTTTGAGGTTTTTGTCCAAAGGGGACCCATAGACAACCCCTAAACACACCAGGCTTTTGACAAAGCTATTGGTTGCTCTCCATAATCTGATGGTTATCTCCACATAATCCTATTGTGGAGATACAACTTACTTATGCCATTATATATAGAGAAATTGAGTTTGTGCCCAGCTAGAAGCTTCACCACTGCTGACTAGTATTTATGATGCTAGAATATACAAAATAAATTGAAGAAACTGATCATTAAAAGAACAAATAATCTGATAAAAAATGGGGTACAGACCTAAACAGAGAACTCTCAACAGGCAAATCTAAAATGGCTGAAAGATATTTAGGAAATGCTCAACATCCTTAGGCATCAGAAAAAATGCAAATCAAAACAACTCTATTCCATCAGAATGGCCTGTCAGAATGGCCAAGATTAAAAACACTGATGACAGCTAATGCTGGAGAGGATACGAGGTAAAGGGAATACTCCTCCACTGCTGGTAGGAGTGCAGACTTGTGCAACCACTCTGGAAATCAGTTTGGGGATTTCTCAGACAATTAGGAAACAACCTACCTCAAGACCCGGCAATACCACTTTTGGGTATATACTCAAATGACACTCAATAATACCACAAGGACATGTGCTCAACTATGTTCAGAGCAGTATAATTTGTAGTAGCTAGACACTAGAAGCAAACTAAATGCCCCCCTGACTAAGACTGGATAAAGAAAATGTGGTACATTTACACAATGGAGTACTACACAGTGGAAAAAATAATGACATCTTGAAATTTGTAGGCAAATGGATAGATCTAGAAAATACCATATTGTGTGAGGTAACTCAGACCCAGAAAAACAAATATAATATGTACTCAGTCATAAGTGGCTTTTAGATATAAAGCAAAGAAAAGCCCTTCTACAGTCACAACCCCAGAGAACCTAGTCAACAAAGAGGACTCTACAAGAGGCATATGGATCTAATGTACATGAAAAGTAGAAAAAGACAAGATCTCCTGAGTAAATTGGGAGTGTGGGGATTATGGGAGAGGGTAGAAATGGGGGGAAGGAAGGGAGGAAAGTGAAGAAAAATATAAACTTCAATTAAAAACAAAAACAAAACAGATGTTTGTATACTACAAAAGGATGAAAGTATTCATCAATATCTCCCAGCTACAAACTCTGTAATATACAACAGAGACCTGCCTGCAAGATGGTGCTGGTGCAATAGGGACACAAATTTTAAAGGAGTAACCAACCACTTTTTAAAACATGGATTTAAGGCACTTTCTAGTAGATGTAACCAATATCTATTACTGCTCAAGTGACCAGAAACCTGAAACTACATAGGTCATGGCCCTAGGGGAAAGCAGACTACCATTGTTCTGTTGAAGGAACAGAACAGTAAAATGATTCCTAATGGCATGTTACTATAGCCATAGATAAAACTTTTGCCAATCCTCATCAAAGGAAGTTCTTCTTGTAGTTGATGGTAATTAAGAAAGAGATCTGCAATTGGATAATATACAGAGAGTAAACTTTGTAGCATTCAGTCCTACATGAGATATCTTTATCAAACCCCTCCATTTAAGGCTCAGAGACCTATGATTACGAACTGGAGATGTTACATAACTCCAAGAAACAGTGTCTTACATATGTAAGAGGACTTATACACATTTTAGTTCACAGAGTGTGAAAGCATGCAAAAGACCTATACAGGTTTTAACCAGATAAAATGCTTGTATTGAGAAGGGGACGTAATCATATCCCTAGCCAAGAAACTATTTACGATTGATACCTGCTTGGAAAGAGAATCAGTTTATTTTAATGGTGAGTTACTGGATATATTAACCACATACTGGTCAAGCCCCATGTCCATAAATATTTGGCTAACCCAAATGGGACTTCATTATTATTATTTTGTTGCTCAATTTTGTTTCGTTTTGCTCTTTTTTGTCTTATTGATGTTCTTTTAGTTTGTTTTGATTTCTTTTGTTTTTTGAGACATAGATGATAGATAGATAGAATTAACAAAATTGAGTGGGGAGCGAGATGGGGAGGACATGGAATATGTGACAGGGGAAGAAATATGTCAGAGGCCATTAGAGTATACAGCAGGTGACAACTAGTAGTGTTCAACAAGCCGACCTACCAGATGAGTGATTCTCTGATGGGGAACTCCACTTGGTACAACTGTAGGGTCACTGGCTGTAAAACTGTTTACCTTTTTCTGCAGTTTCTCTCATGAGTCATTTCCTTTTTTTTTCCTTAAGAGTAGCTCCCTATGACTTTTCAGGTTAACATGCTACCATTTCATAGAATGTATTTCCAGGATGTGCCCCTATTTTTTATTTTTATCAGTTGTTTATTAAAATTTACTGTGTGTGAGGTATGACACTGAACAACATATAATTATAATTAAACGTGTTATTATTCTATCTAATTTCATATTTTTGGAAAGTAAGTAACTTTACCAGCTTAAATAACAAGAATGTAACTTTCAGTACTCTTTACAAAATCTGCTTTACAATATGTATTTTCCCATTTTTGCTTACTGCTGAAGCAAGTCATCTATCAAAGGATATATACACCCTGTTTCATGTTTATAGTAAGGCATTACATTTTCAAACCTTTTAGCATTTTTCTAGGGACAGGGATCCTGTGTTCATTAGTTCTTCAGAGCTATCCTTAAGTGTTACTTTCTCTTGGAATTTTCCCTAAATTAGTAATACTTCTTCATGATCTTCTATTACTTCATATTTATTTCTGTCACAATGCTTATGACAATATACTGCAATTATCCACTTTTCCTTAATTTTAATTAGGTTAGCTCTTCCTCCTGAAGACGGAAGTTTTGAACTTGTTATCTCTATTTTCTCAATACCTAATGTAGTACTAGAACATAGCAATAATCGATTAATATAGGCTTTATCACAGTTGTTTTACTTTTTAAAGGTAATTTTAAAAATTATTGTTCTCTCATTTATTACATCCTGACTGCAGTTTTCCCTCCCCCACTTCCTCCAGCATCCTTCCCATCTCCTTTCTCCTCAAGATCCACACAAGTAACTGACTCTGTCTCTCCTTAGAAACGAATAGGCCTCTCAGGTGCATCAACCAAACACTGCATAATATGCTACAATTAGACCAGAAACAAACCATCGCATCAAGGATGGACAAGGCATCCAAGTAGGAGGAAAACGGTCCCATAAGTAGGCAAAAGAGTCAGCAATTGCCCCATTCCCACTGTTATGAATCCCAGAACACCAAGTTACTCAGCCATATATGTGCAAGGGGCTGAGGTCAGACCTCCTATAGGCTCCCTGATATCTGTGAGCTGCCCCATCCCAGTTCTGGCCTGTTGATTTTGTGGGCCATGTTCTCTTGTTGTCCCTGACTCCTCTGGTTCCTCTGATCCTTCCTTCCATGCCCCACCTCTGTAGGATCTGCAGAACTCTGCCTAATGTTTAACTGTGGGACTGTGCATCTGGTCCTATCCAATGCTAGATGAAGTCTCTTTGATGAAGATTCAGCTAGACTCTGGTTCCAGAGTACTCTACAGGCAGAACAAATTGTTTTTTTAAAAAATATTTATCTATTATGTATACAATATTCTGTCTGTGTGTATGTCTGCAGGCCAGAAGAGGGCCCCAGACCTCATTACAGATGGTTGTGAGCCATCATGTGGTTGCCGGGAATTGAACTCAGGACCTTTGGAAGAGCAGGCAATGCTCTTAACCACTGAGCCATCTCTCCAGCCCCAAGGCAGAACAAATTGTAGGTAGAAGGTTTGGTGTCTGGGTTGGTGTCCTGATCTAACCAATAGAGGTCTTGCTGGTTTTAGAAAATGTCTGGTTCAGGCTCCTTGTCTCCATTACTAGGAGTCTTTGTTAGGGTCACTCTCATAGATTCCATGGAGTTTAGTTGCACTAGATCCTAATCCTGAAATTCTAGGGAAGTAATTCTAGACACAAAAGAATAGAATTAATCAAGGCTTCTTGGTAACAGCATTTTCTCAGATGGGCTCTGTTTGCTAGAACCAAGCACGTCTCACTTAAGAGAGGTTTCCTGACTCAGCTTTAGCTTCAAAAACCTTGTAGCTGTTGTAAGAGAAACTGCCAGCAAACACTTAAATGATGTTTATGAATAACCGACAGCATGATTCTTTGTGGAAGCACAGACCTTGAAACTCTGTAGAGTTGTGGCAATAAACATGGCTCCCTACAGTACCTCTGCCATGAGGCTAGACGCTCAGAAAGCTAAGAACAGGGTGGATCCAGTCATCAAAGCCATGACTTTAATCCTAGCCATATTGCTTAGCAAATTAAAGACTCATGTGGTCAGAAAAAGAGAGATAAACTGTAAAGATATATTCAAATGAAGAAAACCTCTATATGATTTACAGTGTGTTTAAAATTATATGTAGGCTTGGGAGAGAAAATAAAAGGGATAAAGTAAATCCTTTAGAAAGAGAGAGAGAAGTTGGGTGTGGTGGCACACACTTTTAATCCCAACACTTGGGAGGCAGAGGCAGGTGAATCTCTGTGAGTTCAAGGAAACCTGCTCTATGGAGTGAGTGCCGGGATAGTCAGAGACACACAGAGAAATCTAGTCTCCAAAAACCAAAAATTAAAAATTAAAAGAAAAGAAATAGAGTTTTAAAAAAGCCACATAAAATGGAAAATACACAGAGAGTCTGCATACTGTGTGTTATTGTGTTGTCTTTGAATTGTTTGAATGCTGAAGAAGGAGCAAAAGCTGCTAAAAGACATTTGATTATAAATGCTGCTGGATTAATCCAACATATATATTTTGAAAATGTGTTGACTTCAAAATTTAAGTCAAAAGATATGTTACTTTGGAGAAGAGGCTTAACTTTTGTTTCCACAAGAAATCAGTGGCTCTGGATTCATTCCTGGTTAAGAAAATAAGGTTTGATCAAGGAAGACCCCCTGAAGAATCTCCAATAGGAACAGATGGCCGAGATGTCTTAGTTCTACATCTCCAATAGGAACAGCCTCAAGAGTGCTGGCTGAGATGATCAAGCCTCACAGAATACTCCAGTCAGGACTTGATCATAATTCTAAATTTTCTTGAGGTCCCCATAAGATTATAATAATAACCATTAATGCACAAGTAGACAAAAGAAAATGTGGTTTATCCATGTAGTGAAATATGATTGAATCTTAAAAATGAGGTGAAGGAAGGATGCAGTTTTAATCGTATCAGTTAACCTGTAAAGTATAATGCTAAATAAAATATCCAAACACAGAAGAAACAAAACCATGTAATATAATGTATATGAAGAATCTAGAGTAGCAGCAGTGAGATGAGGATTATCAGGTTTTGGAGGGAGGGAAAATGAGATGATATTAGTGAAAAGTTTCAAAGTATTAGTTATTCAAGATGAATGGATCATAGGGTAATGTATACACACATGTATACCCACATATTCCAGTAGGTAACTATATTCTATAATTAAATTTTCTAAGAGAGTAGATCTTATGTTATATCTCTCTCCCCTCTGTCTTTCAAACACACACAACAAATTGAGGAAAGAATGTTGAAACTAGTTGATATGTCTGTGATTCAATTATGATAATAACTCTAATAATGTATGCTTATCTTCATGTTTGCCAATTTGTATATATTACATATATGTTGCTTTGTATGTAAGTTATAGTTGAATAAAGATATTAAAAGAAATATAATTTTTATTTCACACAAGAATGTCTTATCCTATTTCTTAATTGTTTAATGTATTTATGTTCATTGAATTTAAATACTATTGCTGGTCTAATCTTATAATATTTCTGAATATTAAGGGGCTGCTAGAAAGGACAACCATGCTGTCCAAAACCAAATTTAAGTGAATTTTTGGCTCTGCATATTAGCTTTCTATTTATGATGGAAATATTTAAAAAAACAATATTTTAAAAAAGTTTTTGTTGTGTGAAATAATTCTAGAGTTAGGCAGCTCAAAATTAGTTCCTTAGTGTCATTCTGTCATCCATGAGTCTTTCTTCACCCTCTGCTATGTTTCTTTTCATATTATAAAGACGGTTTTTAGAACTTAAGCCATTGCTTTCTTATTATTTCAATATCGTAGCAAAGAATGTCAAAAGAAAATGTAAATTAAGAGTCTTAATTCTTCTCCTAGAAGAAATTTTCTAGCTTTCAGTGCAAAAGTTCTGTTTACCTATAATTGGCAAGACCTTAGTTATCTGGAGGAATTTAGCTGCAAGAGAAGCTGGGAAATATAGTATTTTAGTTGGTATGCTCTCTAACATACTTATATTAAAAATGAAAAAATCAATATTGAAAAACAGTTTTCAGCTGTACTAAAATATTGTTAGAATGTCTAAAGAGGGTTGATAGATTTTGGAAAAATCGCAAATGTACTGTGAGAAAAGTAGTAAGGAATTGGCTTTCACTTTGCATAGATAAATATTTAAAAACATGTCACTGCCCCAAATCATTCCTTTCGCTTTGTTTATATACATTGTATTAACCCAATCTGGAGAGTAATGGTGTATGTGTATGGATATGCAAGACTCTAAACTATTTTTAATTCTATATCTGGTTCTTTAAAAATAGGTTTATCTTTGAGCTATGATATAGTTCTTCAAGAGATGGTATACTTTTAGTAATAAAATACAATATGCATTATATGTTTAAAAACCCCTTAAAAGTCTATATTTAGCAATTCATAACTGAGTAAGTGTGCATTGTTAACTTTATGAGCAATTCTCTGCCTTAATAGCCCTCTCCAGGCTGTTCTGCTTGTGGGCTTAGGAAGGGCTGACATGTGCATCTTCCCTTTCTGCCTGCTTTAATTTTACTGTGTTAAAACCAGATACTAAGACATCCTATCTGAATTCCTTATCTCTTATTGACTATACTTTCACATTTGAGTAGCTGCTAAAATTTATATTGCTGTGGAAAGATCATTGAAAAATTTTGACTTGCTTTGCTTCCCAGAAAAATGTAATAGAGATAAAATACCAAATATAAATTTACCTTACCATATTAATTTTGTACACTTCTATATTTTTAATATAAATTATCAGCCAGGCGGTGGTGGCACATGCCTTTAATCCCAGCACTCGGGAGGCAGAGGCAGGCGGATCTCTGTGAGTTCGAGACCAGCCTGTTCTACAAGCACTAGTTCCAGGACAGGCTCCAAAGCTACAGAGAAACCCTGTCTTGAAACTCCCACCCCAAAAAATTATCAGTATTTACATACTTTCAGATAACAGTCTGGCAATCTTAAAATTGTTTATGCTCTTTGGCTCAGTAATTTCTATTTCTGAAAGTGTGATCTAAGGAGAATATCCTGAATAAGAATTCTTTATGGGGAGACACTGTGGGGAGAGGTGGGAGGGGAAACTTCAGCCAGGTTGTAATGTATGAGAATAGTAATAATAATGATAATAATAAAAATAAGTATTTATGATATTAAAAATATTCACTGAGTGCTACTCTGTGCTAGGAACTTTCCAAAACCTTTTATGAAATTCTCAGATGTCCTGTCAGTTATTTATGCTATGTAAACTCTTCACCTTTATTTTATAGTAGGTTCAACTGAAGAGTAGAGAGATCAAACCCTTTTCTCATTGGTTTATCACTAAGTGGAGATGGTAGAGGTTGAGCTCGGAAATTTGGCCCAGTATCTTCATTAATCATTTTGCCGTCTCTTCATTAACTTGAATTGTCACATCTTTTATGGAATGGAATAAAAATATCTGGAGTTAAGAGAGCTATAGAACTTTCTTGAATTCTACACATTTGCCAAGTTTTTAATTGAAAACAGTTTAAGTTAGTATGAAAAATACTTAAAGTAATAAATGTAGATGCATGATGTAAGTTTATGTAGTATTACTATAATACTATAAAAGTATAACTTTATATTAACAAAATACAAAAAGGAAATATGCCAAAATTTTAATAGTAATTTTAATAGAGTCTAGACTAATAAGTCTTTGATTAGATATTTGGCTGCTTTTGAAAATCCCATTTTTGAACATACATACTTCTATAATGAAAAAAATAAGGACTGTGAATTGAATGCAGATGGTATGTAGAGGCGAAGAAGGATAATGGAACAAAAGAATTGAATGATGTGGAAGATTGGCAGGCAGGGTAGAGGCAGGAGGTTGGGGATGACTAACATAAAAAGACTTCCTAAAATATATACATATACACATAAGTATAGACTTTTTGTTGGTTTTCATTGTATTTGATTAAAAAATAAATACCACCATTAAGAACTCACTTTGAATTCAGTTATTTTCAAATGTCTCAGACATTGAAATACATTTATTACATGAAGAGAAGCTCTGACTATTCAATTCCTGTGCACTAAAGTCTTATATTTACTTAACAATACAAAATACATTTAGCCCAGATGTGAAAGTCGCTAAAGTCTGAACATTCCGAAGAATGTTCAAAAGTCCAAATTCCTTTTTGATATTCAAAGCAACATCTTTGCTTTGAGTTTTTGTTAAATAAAAATGTTAAATTGTGTCCTCCAGTATAAAATGGCTTGGAATAAATATTGAAAACATCAAGAATGTGGGCACAGTAAGGATGGATTGGCTCCAAATCAACTAAAATTATATGGCTCCATGTCTAATACTCATGGCTTTTGATTCAATCATTTGAAACCCAGTGGCCTTGGACAGCCCCATCCCTATGGCTATGCCTCACACAACACGTGCAGCCTTTCTTTGTTCTGTTGTGTGCTCCATTCTAATGCTAAATTTTCCTTTCATGTTTGAGCTATAGTCCTAGCATCTCCAGCAACTTTGAGTCTTCATTTCAAGTTATACTGCTGTTTTGCAGTTTAGTGCAATAGCATCTCAGAAGAATCTGATCCTGCTACACATGACCTAACCTTAGTGACTTTCTGGAACTTGAACGTAATCCTTCATGACGTCCTCCCTTCCCCTTGAAATTTTCATGTATGAGACCTATTTGTTCCTTCTCCTATCTTTGAATACCTCCTAATTATATTATCGGGTCAGATCCCACATGACCTAATTGCCTCTAGTTGACCTAGTTGCCTCTAGAAATTCCCTCATAGAAACACCCAGAATTGTGCTTTACTAACCTGGGAAATTCTACTTATTTATTATTAATTATTATTACATTCCAGGCAATGTTGGCAATAAAGATTAAAATTCAATGCTATTTTTGTTATTTCATCAATTTTTGTCATCCACATTCTTCAACATGACACGGCAAGTACCTGATCCTTTCATGTTCACATTTTCAGTACCGATATTACCTTTATTCCTTGAATGAAACACAGTTCAAAAAAAAAAAAAAGAGCCGGGCGGTGGTGGCGCATCCCAGCACTCGGGAGGCAGAGGCAGGCAGATATTTGTGAGTTCGAGATCAGCCTCGTCTACAAGAGCTAGTTCCAGGATAGGCACCAAAGCCACAGAGAAACCCTGTCTCGAAAAAAACCAAAAAAAAAAAAACTTGTCAGAAAAGGTAAAGTAGGTCACTTCATATTGATTGTGGAACAGTTGTCTAATTGTATATTGTAATTCTAAACATGCACACCAAATACAAACTCACCCAATATCATAAAACATACACTACTAGATAGAAATTCACAGATTAATCCAACAGTGGGTAGTGGGTGAAATCAGTGTCCCACTCTCAAGAATTGACAAGTCATCCCAGCAAAAAATGTAGTATAAAAAAACCTGAATGAAATGACATCATAGACCAAATGTACTTAACAAACATCCACAGTATGTTCTATTCAAACAGTGTGCAGAGTATACAATATTCTCAACATCCTTGTAGAACTTTCTCTAAAATGAATCATATCAGTATAACCTAAGGCAAGTCTTAGCAAATATAGAAGAAAATTAACTAATTTCTTGTATTTTGTCTGATAACAATGAAAAAAAAAACCTTAAATTCAACATCATTGGGTACGATAGGACACATACAAAACCACAGATCTTAACCATCACATTTATTGAATTATTAGGTCTTTGAGGAAATCTAGAAATTAGTGAAAATATTAATAGGAAAAAATATTAATTGGAACTACAAACCAGAATCAATGGGATACAATAAAAAATATTACCATGGCAGGGCGGTGGTGGCGCATGTCTTTAATCCCAGCACTCGGGAGGCAGAGGCAGGCGGATCTTTGTGAATTTGAGGCCAGCCTGGTCTACAAGAGCTAGTTCCAGGACAGGCTCCAAAGCCAAAGAGAAACCCTGTCTCGAAAAACCAAAAAAAAAAAATTACCATGAGGGATGTTCATACTGAGTGAGGTAACCCAGACCCAGAAAGACAAATATAATATGTACTCACTCATAAGTGGGTTTTAGACATAAAGCAAAGATAAATCAACCTACAATTCACAACCCCAGAGAAAATATTATTAGTTTTTTAACAATAACCTCTGTAATTGACCTCTATTTTAAATAAAGAAATCACAGTCAAAAATTATCTACAGAGATTAGTCTCTTACTTTATGTGATTGTTTTATTTTGACTTTTCTGCGTTGGTACTGAATTGTCTAGTGCCTCCATATGTCAAAAGGTATTATGAAAAAGGTAAGTTATTCATTAAAAGAGAAAATGAAATATATTGAATAAGAAACCAAGAAGAATTTAAAATTGGGGTGTGTTAATTTAGAATATTAAATAACAGAATGAACGCTCGAGCGTAGTGGTCAGTAGGGAGAATAAGTACAGTTAAGGTTATGTTTGAGAGCTTGGTCCTGGTTATTTTCATGTGGGGTGAGGAGGAGGCAGGCAGAGACTCAT
>JAQHUG010000012.1:1502186-1513268 GCA_028555095.1 Dicrostonyx torquatus | reverse complement strand
AAACAAACAAACAAACAAACAAAAAGGTAAAAAACCACGAGGCAAAGTGTAGATGTAGAGAAGCAGGTTAATTTAAGTTATAAGAGATAGTGGGACAGCATAAAATGAGGCTGAGCAGTCATAACTAATAATAGGTCTTCGTGACATGATTTGGGAGCTGGTTGGTGTCCCAAAAGAGAGCTTGCTACAATTTTATCTTTGCTTCACAGTGTTTAGGACCTCAGTATAGAAAACATTTAGCTGGGGATGGATGATTAAAAGTCTCAGATCTAGGAATATTAGAAGGCATATTCTCTCAAATATTAAATATCAGTACTGGAGTACTGTGCATGTAGCTTATACCTATGGCTTGGATTATTCACAGTGTGTTGAGATGGGGTAATTGGGCTTTATACACAACACCACTGGAATACAAATGGGAGTGTTACAGTGAACAAGGTTGAAACAGAATGTTTTGTATATGATTTATCTTAGAAATAACATAAATAAATCAATAGTTGCAAGCTCATGATAACTGCCCAGTATGTATTAATATTAAGCAAGATATGGGCAAAGATAATTCTCACACTTCAGCAGGTGAGACATAGGGGAAAACACATAAACACATTATTAATGTTTGGACTGTTGTAATAAAAATACCATAGATTGTGTATATTAAATAATAAACATTGGTTTCTTACAGATCTGGAGATTAGAAAATCTAAGGTTGAGGCACTGGCAAATTCAATGTTTACAATGGTCTGCGTTTTAGTTGTTGTGTGTTTCCAATATTATAAACAGAAGGTTCGAGAGCTCTGAGAGGTTCATTGAATATGAACACTAATTCTTTCATCAGGGCTTCACCTTTACGGTCTAATAGTTTCTTAAAGACCCTGTACCCTAAGACTGTCACTTTTCAATTAATGACTTTTTGTAGGGGAAAGACACAAATATTAAGTGAATAATACAGACTCTAAGGTAGAAGAGAATCACTATCCTAGGCAACTCCCACTATTTAGAGCATATAATATAGTTTTCCTGACCTTTCTATGTCATGTTCTTTAGGCTATCAAGCCCTATCAAGCTTAGAATAATATTTGGGGCACTTGTCCTCTTTTTAAAATTGTGACTGCCTTTTAATCCATGACTGTCCGAATCAGCAACTGCAACTCTGCCACTATTAGTAGTGGTCAGGCTGCAAAAGCAGCAGCAGCCTGAGGGAATTCCCTCAGGCACAGACTCTTTCAAAGCTACAAAGGAATTTAACTAAATCTCTGTCCCTCTAAAGAACTCAAGATTCAAAGATTAAGGTGGAATTCTGCTCCTCTGAGTGGCTGAATAGCAAGTTGTCACCTCCTCTCCTTTAGCTCATGCTGCACCTTGCCCCTCTTAAAAACCCTTCTCCGCTTGGCTCCTCCCTGCCACTTCCTGTCAGCTGGTTGCTGACTCAGTCTCCTGACAGCAGGTGAATTTTATTTAATCAAACATGTCTTTGCATCATTAAACAAATGTTCCAGAGAATAAACAAAAGTAACACACCTAAAAGTAATATTCTACAAGTATTAGTTAATGTTCCATATGGCTTTGACAAGGAAAGCATTAAGTTTGAGAAAAGGTGACCTAGATTTGAGTTCTATCTTAAGTACTTTATCTTAGGGTTATTTGATCTATCCATTTAAAAATGGAAACATTATCTTCTAAAGACTTAAAAAAAATGACTAGGTATACTTACCATTTAAAAATGTATAGGTGTTTAATACTTTGTACTCTTTTTTCCTTTTAATTAAAATATGATTGCCTCTTTCATATATTCATTGTACTAACCCCATCAGACCTATAGCTACTAAAGTTCTTTTTCCAGTTCTGTAGACTGCCTCCTCAAATGGTGTCCTTTGCTGTTTTGCAAGGTCCCATTTATCAATTACTGGTCTTATGCCTGTGCTTACAGAATTTTGTTCAGAGGTTTTTTTTTTTTTTTGGTGCTTATAAACTGAAGTGTATTCCACACTTTCTTCTCTCACAGAGTCAGGGTACCTCATGTCTTATGTTGAGATCCATATGGAGATGAGCTCTGTGCAAGGTAAAAGCCAAGAATATAGTTCCGTTCTACTTCGAGGTTTCATCTTACCTCAGTCATCTTGTCTAATATAAACAACTGACAACAAATGCTGGCATGGGCCTGACGAAAGGAGAACATTAATCTCTGTTGATGGGGTTGCAAACTGGTGCAGCCACTATGAAATCAGTGTGAATATTCTTCAGAAAGCTTCAAATGGATCTATCATATCATCCAGGACTCTGAATCTATATGTCTTCATCCATATTCATTGCTTTTCTACTCAAAATAGGTAGGAAATGGATGTTCATAAACTGATGAGTAGATAATGAAAACATGATACATTTACATGATAGAATGTTATTAAGTTGTTCAGAATAAGGAAACTATAATTTTTTTGGGTAATTGACTGAAGCTGTAAATAATCATAATGAATGAGGAAACCCAGACCTAGAAAGACAAATGTCACATGCATCTTTTATTTATGTGAGCTTAAATTGAAATAGTCATGAAAATCAGGAAACTCATGAGGGGCCAAAAGGGATTCTTTCAAGAGAGGGGAGAGTGAATGTAGGTAACAGATGAAGGAATGGGGAGTGATGGAGCAAGAAGGATTAATGGATGGAGAATAGGTAAGGCAGGTGAATGATAGCTAATAGAAGACCTTTGAAAAATTTGTAATGAATCCCTACTCATGTAGAAGTCCTTAAAATATAATCACATACTTACATAAGAGGAGTTTAAGTGGAGTTACCTTATTATAGTGGGACATTGCCTCTCATAGACACCAAATGCTTTTAAGTAAAAAGTCCATATCTAGAAATTGGTTATCTTGTTGATCAGTAGGACTCAGAGGCTCCCAAACATTAGAGATTATTGCCATTGGTCTTGTCTGCCCTCTAGAATTTGATGGTAAGACCCCATTACTGAGGACACATCTACTTGAATCGTAAAACATGAGATATTAAGCTGGTATAGACTAAGAAGCTTAATCCCTACTGGCTAGTTTTCATAGTGTTGGAAGGTTCTATTCATTCTACTCCTTGTCTTCACAGAAATGAGTATCTTTTATACAAAGTAAATTTTTTTATGGGAAGATTTATTTTATTTTATTTTTTTATTTTTCCATTCAAAAATTTCTACTTCCTCCCTCCTTCCATTCCCCTCCCGCTCCCTCCTCGACTCATCCTCCTCCCTCACTGTCCAGCCTTAAGAGAGGGCAGGGTACCCTGCCCTGTGGGAAGTCCAAGGCCCTCCCCCCTACATCCAGGCCTAGAAAGCTGTGCATTCAAATAGACTAGGGTCCCAAAAAGCCAGTAGGGATGGGACTTGCTACATATTTTTTTTTGATTTACAAGTGTATTATACTTTGACCATGGTAGTATCTTTGGCATAGATTCTTTTAAGGAGTGTGATAGACTCTTGCTTCCTAAATCTTTATTAATCTACTAGCTAGGACTTATGTTTTAGTATTCTAGGCTATCCTCAAAGTCACATTAATCCTTTTGCATTCTGAATAGTCTTATTATAGGTGTGAACCACCATACTTGGCTCAAATAATGTTTCTTAAAGATACTTGAATCAGCTAAGTCATGAAGGGTTGATAAGAAAATTTTAGCTATAGCTTGTAATAAGGATTAGCCTGGCTCTCATGCTATCATACAGAATATGAATACCAGTGAAGTGTTTGTGTTTCCAGAGAATGAAAAACTACAAATAGTTTAGAAGTGGAGAATATTTTGAGAATAAGAGTTCAATAAAATTTTGATTAAATACACTTCCTTTTACTTCAAAATTTTATTTCATATACATATATTCTCATATTCATTTCCAAAGAAATGAGTAATATTACATATTTAAACAAATATCATATTGGTGCCATCCACATGTCCACATTCTTAACTTGTTTTCTTATAGATATGCTTGATTTCTTCTTTACAACCTTACTTTGTATCAGCGCTTTCCTAGACTTTCCTGACTCAATTTTATTGCTACACTGTATTGCTAATCCAGTGTTTGATCCTCACCAATGTCTTAAACTCTTGCCCCTATGTTCTCATTGTGGTGACAGAAGGAGGAAGTATTCAGCAGTCCTTTCTTACTTCTTTCTTCTTAGAATTAAATGGATGATTATAATATTTCACTAATTCTTTAGCCTCATCACTTTTGTCCAAGACAAGACTCCATAAGTGATTCTTATTACTTGTTTAGCATCTTAGTAGTTAGCCTCTTAGATTTAGCCCATTTTTTTAGGTCCATTCTCCAAAATGCCATCAAAGTTAAGTGAAAAATATCTCATTTTATTATTAGTTGCTTAAAAATCTGTCATAATGCTCCATTGTCTGAAGGATAACATATAAATGCCTTCATTTAATAGCTGCTTTAATTTAAGATCCATTAAAAGTTTCCTTCTTGTTAGTATACTTTATGCCAAGGCATTCCATATTATAAAGCCACAGCTATTTCAGGGAAGAAAATAAAAATTTAGTAGAAAAAGAAACATGGTAATAGTATATAGAGGTATTTTTTATCTTTCCTACATACTTTATTTGAGAACTTTTTAGAACTGTAATTTTGTTAATTATGAAACTAGACCAATTGTTTGACTCTGTTCTTTTGTTTGTTGACTCATGGCCAGAACACCAGACTTCTAATAGCAGAGATTTCATTTGATTGTTAGAATACAGACTTCCTTACTGAATTTTGAGTAGATAAATATAGTTATGGGGTTTATTTGTACGTATTATTTTATGCTTGCTCTACCACCTCTTTGAGAAGCAAGTAATGAATATTATTCCCAAACAACTTTCCTGTAAGAATGCTTTTGTTTTCTATTGTATCATTTTTGAGCTTAAAGACCATAGGAGAAAAACAGATAAATGTGAATTGCATTTAATTTAACTCCACTTATAAACATATTCAAAAACTCTCTTTGAATAATCTGAGACACTGCTTTAAAAGAGACTTTCATTGCTCAAAACCCCCTTCCTATGCACTAGTATTAAGACTACAGAAAGGAAGGGAACACGTCATTTGACTAAATATGATTCATTGATTTTGTTTGTAGCCCAATTCTTTCCAATGAATATTTAAGTAGCTTATGGATGATTACAATATATATATATATATATATAATATAGTCTAGTCACAACTTTTCAAGATGATAACCAGAAAGATGATAATTTTCAATTATAATTGACTTTCTATTATCTTCTTCTGTTTTTTCCCACTTTCAAATAAGGTTTTAAAAATTACATTAATTAGTAAAAGCAGGATGTTGCCTTTGCTTTTGTTATTCATGTTCCATAAACTAGTCACACTATGACAGTAAGCTTTAGTTTTAACTTTTAAGTCTTTTAATTAACAAATCCTTATAAAAGTTGGGTGGTTACAATTTTCAGTTGACTAGAGATCTGAAGATATGGTAATATATTATGATCATCATTTGATCATTACATTATCCAGGTTTCCTATGTTAGCTCACTTCTGACTAGTTTCAGCTAATGAGAGGCTTTCACAAAGACTGAAGGTCATAATGGAAGAAGGTTGGCTATTTCTTATTTATTTCATAAAATCTATTTTGATCATGTTCTCTCCCCTCTCTAGCTCTTGTCAGATCTTCTTTACCTCCTCACCTACCCAAATTCATATTCCCTCTCTTTCTCTCTTTCTAAAGCAAAAGAAAGCAAAGATGAAAACCAGATCAAAACAAACAAAAGCAAAAGACTAGTAAAGCCACAGAGAGAGAGAGAGAGACAGAGACAGAGAGACAGAGAGATAGAGGAATAAAGAAAGGAAAAGAAAATGAAAACTAAACAAAAAAATCACCACTACCACCACCAAATAATCCATGGAGGCTAAATACTCTATGCCTTGGAGCCTGCCCTATAGTGTGGTTAACGTGCCCAGTATCATTCCATTAGAGAATATATATTGTCTTTTTTTTTCTTTTCCCAGCAGGTAACAATGTAAGCTTCTTGGTTAGGGGTGTCCACTACCTCCTCTCAGGGGTTTCTGTCATAGCTTTTGTGAGTCCATATGTGTATTAGTTCTGTTGTGTCTGGAAGATACTGACTGCTTCCTTTTATTCACCCAGCACCTCTGGCTCTTAAATTTTTTCTGCTTTCCCTTCTACATAGATCCTTGAGTTTTGACAGAAGGGGTTTTGTAAAGACATCTCATTTAAGACTGAGTACTCTAAATCACTCTCTACACACTGTCCAGTTGTGTTTCTCTGTGTTAATTACTATTGACTGAAAGAAGATGCTTCTCTTATGAGGGGTGAGTGATGCACTGATCTATGTATAGCAATATGTCATTATGAGTCCTTTTATTGCTGTGTTCCTTTAGCAGGATATTAGTAGTAGGCTTTCCTATTTATTCTCAGGTTTTTGGCCACTTCAGCGACTCTCATGGAGTGTACCTTAAATCCAATTTCAAAAGTATGTGGTTACTCTGGTAACAATTGTGCCACTATTTTACCAGTATAACTATAGACTGTCTCTGCTGTAGGTCAAGGGATTGTAACTGGGTGACATTGATGATGGTTTTTCTCCATGGTGGCATGTGATGTACCTTCCAGCAACATTTATACAGTGGTGGATAAAGCATCTAGTTGATATCAGCTTATTTTCTTCATGTTGAGTGACATTTAATTGTGGAGAATAACCAATAATCTTGTCAATAGACCATGATGGGTTTTTTTTGGGGGGGGAGAATTGACAAATAACTCAATGATATAACCCATTCTTGGCACTAGAAGTTTTATTTGGTGGCATTCTAGTTGGGGTGTTGTGTCCTCCATTATGAGGTGACTTCATTTAAACTTCCTTACATGTATATATATACTTTAGCACACTGCTGGAACAGAAGGTTTCCATTTGGTTTTCAAAAGGCCTTTAGTGTCTCTCCCCATATTTTCTACTTTACCTATTTTCCCATCCATGACCACATTTAATCTTTGTCTTCTAGGTTCTGTTTTATCTTTTTGTAAAATTATTATTTTCTCCTTGATAGAACCACAAATATGGACAACTTAAAAGCTTATGTTTACATTTAAGAGAAAACTTACAATATTTATCTTTTTGGTTCTGGAATACCTCACTTAGGATGATTGCTTATAGTTTCGTTTACCTGTACATTTCACAATTTCATTTTTTTTTGTAAAATATTCTATTGCAAAATGTACCATATTTTAATTTTATGTTCATCAATAGACTGTTAGATAGGCTGTTTCCAATTTCTGGCTATTTTAAATAAAGCAGAAATGTACATATATAAGCAAATATCTTTGTAATAAGATATACAGAATACTTTGGGTATATGTCTAAGAATAGTGCTACATTTTGTTGTAGGCCAATATTCAAATTTTTTCTGGAATCTGCATACCAGTTGTTATAGTGGCTATACCAGTTTTCACTTCTACCATCAATGACAAGTTTCCTTTCCTTGCGTCTTTGCCAGCATGTGCTGTCATTTGTCTTATTGATCTGAATGGGTATGCTAAAATACCAAAATAGTAGTAATTGGTATTTCCACATGGCTAAATATGATGAGCATTTAAAGGAAATATTTCTCATTTATTTGTATTTCATTGTTTGAGAATTTAAAAACTGTATTTACATTTTAAATTTTTTATTTAAAATGTTTACATTTCAAATTGGGTTATTTGTTTTCTTGATGTTTAGTTTTTTTTTAAGTTCTTTATATAACCTAGATGTTAACCCTCTATCAGATTATAGCTGGTAAATATATTTTCCATATTCTGTAGGCTTCCACTCAACTTAAATAATGGTGTCCTTCACTGTACATAGCTTTTACCTTCATGAGGTCCCATTTATTAATTATTGTATTAATGCCTGTGCTACTAGCATCATGTTCAAAGTCCTGTTCTATGCCAAAGAGTTTAAACCTATATCTTACTTTCTCTTCCATCAGATTTTGGGTATCTGATTTTATTTTTGAGTGTCTTGATTCATTTGTAGTTGAGATAGTTTTTTTTTTAAGTTGAAGTTATGGATCTGTTTTTATTCTTCTGCATCACCTATCTAGTTGCTCACCACCGTTTGGTAAAGATGCTGTCTTTTTTTCTAGTCTATGTTTTTGGCTCCTCTGTAAAATGTCAGGTGTCCACATGTGTGTGGAATTATGTCTGTGTCCTCTATTCTATTCCATTGATCAATGTTTCTGTTTTTATGCCAATACTATATTATTTTTATTACAACAGTTTTGTAATACGACTTGAAATCTGGACTTGGGTACCTCTAGATTCCTATTATTATTGTTCAGGATTGGTTTTAGCTGCATTTCTTTGTTTTCCATATGAAATTGAAGATGTTTTCAATTTCTGTGAAGATTTGTGTTTGAAATTTGATGGGGAGTACATTGACTCTAGATTGCTTTTGGTAAGATGGCCATTTCCACAGTAATAATTCTACTACTTCATCTCCAATAATGGCAATATGTACTCCCATGAATTTTCTAGAGAAACCTTTTGGGTTGCTATCAATGATTTTTCTTTTCTTTCCAACATAATTATTTTTAATGATTATTTTGGAATTTCACATCATGCTTTTGATCACATTGTCTTTCTAATCTACCTAAGTCTGCGCCAAACCACACAAAAAGAAGAAAAAACAAACAACCCACACCCAAATCACAAGTACATTTTGGGTTGCCTGTATACCCACTGGAGCATGGTCAATTTTGGAGAGAACTTCAGGGTCTTTATTATGATTTTTAAAAGTTTTTTGAGAAAGGATTTCTTTGTGTAGCCCTCCTGGATCTAGATTTATAGACCAGGCTCATCTCAAACTCACAGAGATTCCCCCTGCCTTCCAAGTCCTGGGATTAAAGGCATGAGCTATCATGCCTAGTGGCTCAATCTTTAAGAGTTCTCTTTGATGACTTTCTGTCTAGGCTATTAACTTTTTGATGGTGTATATAGGAGTTGTCCCAGAAGCCTTCTAAGCTCTTCTTTCTTAACTGTGAGTCTGCAGACATCAATTCCACTGGAAAAGTGGCTTCTTTACCCTTTCCAGTCAGTGGGATCAAGGTATCCATGGCCATCCCCATGGTTTCACTCATTGGCAGCTGCCACAGACCTTAATCTGGTCTCTGGTAGCAATACAGACCATAGTGGGCATCAACATGACCCTTTGCTGCAGCATGGGCCATGGACACTGTCATAGCCCTCTACGGCAGCACAGAGCAAGGACCTCTAGGACAGCATGAGCCATGGACATCAACATTGTTCCTGGCAGTAGCCCAGCCCATGGACATCAGCATGGCTTCAGGCAGGAGCATAGATCATGGACACCTGCGTGGCCTTCAGCGGTAACATGGGCCATGGACACACTTTTCTTAACCTGGTTAGTTTGCCTAAGCTCCTAGTTTGTATTGTCCCTTTTGGTGCCTTTCTAACACTTATTTTCCCCCTTATCACTCCAATTTAACCCTTTGATGCTCTCAATAAACACATTTGTAACCGATTTTTTGTTGTTGTTTAACTACCTGGCATTATATGTAATCCTGTTTGACTCATTCCTGAATGCTGATTGGAAGAAACTTTTATCAGTAATGTATTGAGATTTTTATGATGGTGGGCATCAGTATTCAAGTCACTCAGTACATACTGCTTCTAATAACTCAGGTACCTAGTAACTGACAGTATTTGCTAAGTCTTAAGAGAAGCTCTGTTTTAATGGTCTTGGTTAATAACAGTGTATCTTGTGTTACTAGCCTAGCAATTTACAGAGCTAGGTAATGCTTAGTTATTTTGTGGCACTATGGTAAGTGAATTGTGTATTTGATAAGCTTTTAACATTTAAAAATAAAGCTTATGCGCATACTAAAAGGCTGCTCAATTTTTGGGGGGTGAGGGAGAGGGGAAGAGGTCTGAGAGTTTAAAAATAACCATAATTATGTAAAAGTGTTGTAACATTTGTAACAGAATATTTGATTTCCTGCTGATTTTATGTTCCACAGCTTACACTAAAGTATTAGACATTATTAGGTTTTGAAAATATACCTGTGCAATTTTACTTTACTCTCTAGTTTCATATTTTATTTTGGGAAATTATTGTTTACTTTACAATATTTTCTTTCATAGAAGCCTGTGCTCTTTGAATAAGTGAAAAGCTCCCCTCTCTGGGACATTTTTTTTTCTGCCACAAAAGTAAGAATGGAAGTAGTGTAGTTAGATGTGGTGCTGCAAAATATCATGTATTATAGCTGTAGCTCAGACAGGTGTCTGAACATGGAACTTTAGGACATCTTTAATATATATACACACATATATGTATATATATTAAATTACCATATATATATGTATATATATGTATTACCAGCAGTTAGTACCAAAGCATGAATAAGCCTAGAGAGGGAAGTAAATCACTTTGTGTACAGATACAGGGTGGTGGTAGGGGGTAACCCATGAATACATTGCAATAGAGAAAATATGAGAACTGATGGTAACTACTCAAATGTTCTATGTGGAAGCATTTTTCCCTTTATTTTCTTCACAATTTTGCTTCTGTGGTATCTCCCAGAGGTCCTTGTGTACATCCTGAATAAAGCCTCAGCTCTTTGTTTCCAGCACTTAACCCTTTCTGCTGTATTTCTTCTCATCAACACATACTTGTTTTATACATGTCAGTTACTTTTGTTATTGTATGTCATAGCTGTGACATAAGCTCTGAACTAAACCTGTAAGATGAAGGATTTATTTTGCCTATGGTTACAGGGGCTTTAGTGCAAGATGTTTTGACTTTTGTTTGGGGACCTATTGTGAAACATACGTGATGGCTGTGGAAGCACATGTAGGAATAGGTTGCTTATGTCTTGGCAGGAATGAGGCAGAGAGCAAGGAAGGGGCTTGTAGGAGTTTGCTTGTTTGTTCCCAGCTGCTCAGCCTCAAGAAATAACCACACAGAAACTGTATTAATTAAATCACTGCTTGGCCCATTAGCTCTAGCTTCTCATTGACCAACTCGTACATCTTAACCCATTTCTGTTAATCTATGTATCGCCATGTGGCTATGGTTTAC
>JAQHUG010000012.1:1461609-1474350 GCA_028555095.1 Dicrostonyx torquatus | reverse complement strand
TTTCTTTTACATAAGTGGGAGCTTTTACATTAGTGGCACAGATATTCAGGATCAGAAGCCCTCTCCATGGGCCTGCCACAGTCAAAAGTGGGGGGCCTTCTCTGCTCTATGCACCACACAAAGCCCTGTGGCTTTGTACATGCCTCCTTTTCCCTCAAGGAAGGCCTCAGCCCAAAATCAGGCTGAGTTTTTTTTGGGAACCTAGGACCCATCCACTGATGGGGAGGGATGCTTGGATTTAAGCTGGCGAGTGATAAGCAGAAAAGCCATTAGGTGGGGGAAGCTCCCTTAGTGGCCTGAAATTTTTGGGGATTGGAGGGTGTCCTTAGTCCCCTCTGGGACCCACTTACCCTCCGGTGGTGATGGCTGGATCGGAAGCCCTCTCCAAGGGCCTGCCGCAGTCATAAGGGTTGCCAAATTTGTTTCTCTTTAATCTAATGTGTGTGTGTGTGTGTGTGTGTGTGTGCATGTGTGCCTGCACACCTGCGCACACGTGCAAGTGTGTGTGTAGGCCAGAGAAAAGCCTTATTTTTCTTCAGGTGCTGACCCACAATTTTTTGAAATAGATCCTCATTGGTCTGGAGTTAGCTAATTAGGCTAGGCTGGCTGGCCAGCAAATTTGTGGAACTTCTTGTCTCCAGGTTACAAGCATGCAAGTACTTTACAGGCTACACTGTCTCCCCAGCTTGTGAGATTTTTAAGCTAATTTTTATTGATTAAATTATAAGTCCCCATTGAGTAAAACATAAGTTACCATACACATATACTTTTATGTTAAACAGTTTGTAGAGAAAGATCCAATATATACAAGGGCGCTCTGCTCATTGACTGACCTTACATGATGGTATCCTAATTCAACTGTGCAAAATTATGAAGTTATTTGAAAAGCACTATCAATTTGTTGTAACCTGATGTTGGTAAACTCTGTAGTCTGGATTCTCCTATTTTTTTCTTTCTTTCTTTCGGAGTCTGCACATCTTGATCTTTCCTGTCACTAAAACGAGGAATTGAGACTATAATCCTTTCAAGGCTTGAATCAATTATTTTTGTTCCAACACTTTGGCATAATGGCTCATGGGCAATCACAACCAAGTAGAGAGATTAAAAGCAAACTTTCAAAAATATCTATCTTCATATAAGTTGGGAATTACTTGCGTCTGTGCCATTTCCTTTTTACGTCACTGTAGGACTGTTCCTCTTTGTTTCTGAGATTGAGCTGTCCACTTGTAAATCATATGTACTTAGTCGATTTGAATTTCTATAATAACCATGATCACCAGAACAGACCAAGCCCCCCTCCAAAATGAACAAAGCAAAACAACTGAGAAAACAGATAACAACTTGTGCTAGAGGAATGTGGACAAAAGAAATCCTTGTGTTCTGCTGGTTGAAATGTAAACTGGTCTAGTCTCTAAGGAAAATGGTATGGACGTTCCTCAAAAACCTAAGAGTAAATCTACCATATGGTCCACCTATACCACTCTTGATTCTTTATCCAAAGCGCTCAAAGTCAATTTAGTACAAAAATACATGCACATTATTGTTTATTTTAGCAATATTCACAATAGCGAAGTTAGGGAATCAACTCAGGTTTCCATGAACAGAGTAAGTATATAGAAAAGTCATATTTATTAATTATACATTATATTTACATGCTATAGAAGATGAGTGGTCATGTCACTTGCAGAAAAATGGGTTTAATTGGAAAGAATTATTAAGAAAATCAAGTCAGTCTAAGTAATACAAGTATCATGTTTTCCGTCATTTGTGAGTCTACTCTTTTGAGCTTGAGATTAGTGTATAATAGCCACACTTTGTATTTTGAATAATTATGTTTAATAGGTATACACAAACAAAAGTAAAATAACAAATAGTTATCCATTAGAAGATTTGATTTGTTTTGGAGAAATGCAACTTTCTGGTTCTTGCATGACACTTTTTTATGTTCTTGCTTGTGGAGAGTGAAAGGCAGTTCTCTGGAACCTCTTCTATGTGGATACTTATTCCATTTGTGAGGGATTTGCCCTATTGACCATCACTCTGTCAAAATACTTTCAAAATAAGTTACCATATTGACAAACTGAAGGCTTATTCAGTTTTAAGTTATGTTTCCATTTTCTGATGAAAAAAAATTAATCTTCAAATTATTTCTCTCATAATTTACTAAGTAGTCAATGATGGCTACATTGTACCTTAGAACCATCACTATATGAATATCCTATTGGACTGATTTCAATTTTTTTGTAAAAGAATATTAGCACATACACAGTGTTGAGGCAAGGATTTCTTTTCATGTGACTTTTCAATAATGCATTGCTCATTTCTAGTTGAGACCTCATTAGAATGACCTTTACCACATTTATATGCCTGTTCATGTAATGGACACTTAGGAAGAAGGCTGAGGCTTTCTCTGTCTCTAGCCTCCTTCTGCCCTTTCCCCACAATCAACCATAACAGCTTGTTCACAGCAATGTAACTAGCACACACCTCCAGACTCTCCTAGCATCTACCAATTACTCAGTTTCATAATCCTTTTGACATTTTGGGAATCTGTTAATATCAGCACTGTACTGAAAATGCCAGTTTTTGTTTTAGTTTGTTGGGTCACCATACCCATAGACTAGGTATCTTTAAATAAAAAAATCTTATTTCTCTAGTTCTAGACTTTCAGAAGTTTGAGATCATCATGCCAGGAAACTGGCATCTGGAGACGGAAGTTTGAAATCAACATGCCAGGAAACTGGCATCTGGAGAAGATTCTGTTTCTGTAGCCTTCTCCCTGTGTCTTCATATTGTAGATGGAGACCTGAGGAGTCTTTTATAAGGGTACTGTGTTAGTCCCTTGTTTTGTTCCAATATGAGAAAGTACCTGACAAAAGAAAGTCAGAGTTTATTTTGGGCAGCAGTTTGATAATTTAATAATTCACAGTGGGAGAGCGCTAACTGGTAAGTCCTTTTGGGGAAAGCTTGAGGCAGTCCCATGTGGTTATGGGATTGATAGCTTTGATTTTTCCTGGCTGTTTACAGGTATCTCCTGGAGACCAGCCATGGTTTCTTGTTGTACAATCTTCCCAGGCATAGCTGATTGATTCTTAGGGACAAGGTGATGGGGAGAGGTAGGGTTGGTTGCGGAGAAAGGGAGGAAAAAGAAACTTAGAGCTGGTGGGTGGAGGGAGTAAGGGAGGAAGAGAAAGGAGGGGAGGGAAAGAGAATTTCAGGGAGCAAAACAATATAACGAAGTATTTATAACCATGCATATTTTGTCACCTTTGAATATTTAATTTTTGTTAGAAAAAACCCCTACAGACACCACCCAGGTGTCAAGGAGAGAGTATGACACAAGATTTTAAATTCTAAAGGTTGAGAATCATGGAGGTCACCATGAGTCCCTACCATACATCCTAATTAAACTGATTCTGACAAGGTCAAGGGCATTGATATTGTTGATGGAGGTTACTAGGGAAGTACATCTGTTACATTCCAGTTAGAGATGGTCTCTCATACACACTCTTTCTTACTCTCCCTTCTGCCTTTCTCCTTCTCTGCTCCCACTTTCCAACCACTTTTCTATGGAAGCCTCACAACTTTGTACATAAATAAAAATACTTTTAAAGCAGTGTTGGAAGATGTCACTTTAGTTTTGTGTCTGTTTGTGCCTCTAAGTCATTATCTAAACCATTTACTAAGTCTGTGAAGACTAGTGTATGTGCTGTAAACCCAATGAGGAAATGTGTAGAGATCACTATTGCTCTCTTTAGAGGGAGTAAGAACGACCTAGGGTTCAGATTCTTTGTAATGGCTTATAATATGTGGTCATTTGTCTGACCCATTCACTAATTCCTTCTCAAGTCTGTCAGCATATCAATCAATTCTCCTGGTAGGAAAATTCTTCACACAGCTTGTTCCTGACCTGAGAGAAACAACTAGCAGGTCTGAGTCTGCATGTGCTGGCTATTCTCCGTGTATCATATAATCTTCTGAACATTACCAATTTTCTTTTGTAGATCGAGCAGATTCATGTTCAAAGCTGAAGTAGACTGTGTCTCATGTCACACATCTTTCTGTGGCAGAACTAAGATTGAATCTATCAGTCTGACATGCTATTGTATTACAAAACATTACCTGTCTGCCTTTTTCATATGTATCACTTCATCCTGCCTCCTTTTGTTACTGTTTTACATGCATATTGTCTTGCTTGGTTATGGCCTCTTTAAAGGTAATGTTTGTGCCCATTACAGCCTCTGCTGCTCTACCCTCTGGTGCAGTGTTATGCATGTAATTGATCTTCATTGATCCTTATTGCAAAAGAAGGAAACATGTTATGGTGTTCTTTTTGGAGACATAGGTTATGTTCTCTATAATTTATATGTATATTTCTTTTGAAAATATTTACTGTGCCTAGTATCAGGTCAGGGTTGCTTTTAGAGGATCAGACCATCCTTGGCTTAAGTGTTAGTGTTGACATTTAATTGTACGCTCTTAGCTGTCTTACTTACCTTCACTGAGCCACTGTTTTTTCAGTTGTAAGAATAATTTTCAGCACAGCTTTATGAAATTATTAGATAATGTATGTAAGGGAATTCATACATTGAGTTCTTGCTAAATGTCATTTCTTTGCTAAGATTTACTCACCTACTACTCCAATGTCCTAATGAAAACACGAAGTAGTTTTTAAAATGGAATAGGTTTTTATGATCATATTTTATTTTTGTCACATATGACTTTTGCATAATATAAGATGTTAAAATTGATGAATTAAGATTGTTTTCCATTGTAGACTTTTTGGTCTATATCTTGCCTTAATAGTAGAGTTGCTAAATTAAAAAATATAATCATGGAACTGTGAACTTTAATGATAAATTAAATGCATCTGTCACCAATTGTTCATTCTAGACACACAATTCTTTGCTGTACTTCAGTTTTGAGATCTGTGTGTTTTTAGAAAACTTGCCAAAGTATAATGTGCAGATTTTCATATTTTATTTATAACCTTAATTTCTAAGACTTGTAATCTCGTTGTACTTCCCCCATAGTGATAAAGGGCTAATTATTAGAATGTCAAAGGAAGAAACATAGTTGAAAGCTATCTTTTTGGTTTTATTTTGAATAAAATCAGCATTGGTGATAATTGGCAATGTCTGTAGTTCACAACTCATACAGTAATTTGCTTTATGTTCTTCTTGAATATCTGAAGTTACTGTTTCATAGCATCATTGCTCCTGTTGAATCTTAGGATAAGATATCTGTAACTCTCACAGTTTATTAAAGAGACTTCTTTTTTCAAATATGGAGACTATAAACAAGATCTATAGCTGGTCTAAAGAAGAGAGTAAGTGACTCGGGTGCTCAACCCAAACTCTTATGCTCAAGGAAGTTTATTGATGAGGTGATGGAAAGACAGGAAGAGCTAGATGACTAGAATGCCTGTTTGTGTGCCCAAGATATGACAGCAAAGGTACACCCATGAGGGCCTAACAATATGCTTATCTAGTTTTGCATTTTATTGATTGCTTTCCAGAATAGAGACATTTAATGAATGATTTAATTTAGACACAGCATTTTACATTTGATAAAGTTCACAATGTGATTGTTATATGGATATATCTAATAAACTAACTTCTACAAATATTAATATTTTGAGATTCAGAAACTGTATCAGACAATAGAACAAAATGACTGCCGAAGTAACAACTCTATGACATTTTGCACATATTTAATTGTAAGATAATTCAGGAACTTTCTTTCCCAAAGCCTAGAATATTAAGGAAATTAATTTTCAAATGACCTTAACCTATTTTTGTGACACTTACATGTTTTAATAATGTTGTCATATTAGAAATGGAAAATGATGGAAATATTTGCTAGAGATTAGGTAACAAATTTAGACTATGCATTAAGGTTAATTTTAGAAAAAAACAATGTCATCTTCTTATGCTTAGAAAGGGAATAATTTAAGGTCAAGTTAATAATATGATTTTTAAATTTCATCATATTAAGTGCATATGAATTCTATACTTCTAACACTGTCTTAGTGTATGATGCAATAAATGTTAATTACCATAAAATTAAATGATTCTTTAATGTAATTTAAAAGTTTTAAAACATGAAAATGTACTCTATTGAAAATGTGTGAGAGAAAGAGTAGAGTAAGATAAATAAAAATAATCTGTACTTAGTGAACTCATAGAGACTGTGAATGTACCCAAGTTCCAATCAGACAAAATCCCAGCAAGGAAAATGAGATGTGGATACAAAGTTCTACTCCTAATCCAGAAACTGTTTGAAATTGATACGTGCTGAGAAACTAAAAATCAGTTTTCTTCAATGGCTTGTCACTAGGTATATCAACCACAGTACAGGGCAGGCACCATGACCAGGAATAGTTGGCTGACCCAAAACGGACTCCATGATTGTGTGCACACACTTTTTGTTTTGGTAAATTTTTTATTATTATTTTTTGTTTCTTTGTTTTGACCTTTGATTTGTTTTATGGATTTGAGATGAAGAGAGAGAGAAGGATAGAGGATGGAGGGAAGGAGAAGGGATCTGGGAAGTGTTGGGGGAGGGGAAAGACTATGGTCAAAATATTTTGCACATAATTTTTTAAATTAAAAAAAACTAAAAAGCCCCACAATTCTTCTACCAAGAAATGAATGCAATTAACCTGTGCCTCAACTTTTAATGCATAGAAAATATGAAACTTTCAATTCCACTTTACGTTTCTTTGTTGTGAGGAGGTACTCTGTAGGCTTTATAGAAACCTGGGTACCAACATTGACCTACAATCTGTCCTGCCTACAAGATGTGCTGGAGCAATAGTGGCTCAGAAGTTGTGGGAATGACCAACCAATGATTGCAATTCTTTAGTGGCTTCTGTATTATTGAAAATTTAATGCTAATGATGCTGTTATGGATAATCATGAGTTTAAAATCTCCACATATAACTTTTAATATTTGTTTCTCGGGGGTATTGTACTTAGAACTGAAATGACAGTTTCAAAGGATCTGAATGCTGTTTTGTTAATTTATTTGTTTTATGGAGCTCTTAAAGTCTACTGATAATCACTTTTCAGAATATCTACAATAATTTAAGGTTATACAAATACTCTAAAAATGAAATATAATAATCCTTGTTGAGAACAATCACTATCAGAGATTTTCCTTGGTTTTGTAGATGAAAATGACCTCTCATTAGTTTAGATTTTTTAAGTCATGTTTGTAAACATTTGTTTTTCTTTGAACGACCTCTTCAAGTCAGTTGCACAATTTTTTTTGTTGGAGTTTATTTTTTCTAGTGTTGTATCAGAGGTTCTTATGGTTTAAGGATATTTAACCTTAGTTATTATTGTAGATAGTACTTTCTTATGTTGTTTTTAAGTATTTATGATCATGATTCTGATCTAGGAGAGTTCAAATACTTCTATAAAATCATGTGTATTTTTCATTTTAGGTATTAATTTATTTACTTCTATGTTTAAGTCTTAAATTCTTCCAAAACAGAAAAAAATATTTTGTGCCTAGACTTTTAAGTTTGTTCTATATATTTAATCCTTTTTTATAAAATTATTTTAATAAATTCTGTAATCTGAAATCCCAACTTAAAATTTTTCAAAGCTTTATTTAATTTGAATTTTATATATACTTGTATACATACCTACATGTCTATGTCTACACCATATACAGAAGAAGGTGCTGGGTGGGTACCCTGGAACTACAGCCAATTGTGAACTGCATGTAGGTGCTGGAAACCGAATCCAGGTTCCCTGTAAGGGCAGCAAGTAATCTTAATCACTGAACCATATCTCCAGATCTTAAAATTTGAAAAGTAACTAGCACTATCAATTTATTTATATAAGTATCCATCTATTTACTTTTGATTCATATTTGTGATGCCCTCTTAATTTCTTGTGTACTTGTGCATGAGCACACACACACATGATCAGTGTGGGTTGTAATATTTCTTTATGTTCTAGGACTTAAGTGTCATGTCCTCAGCATTATGATCTGACTGTTAAGTGCTGGAGTATAACTAAGAGCAATGATAATAACCTGTAATTTGGGGGGGATGTGGATCCCACCTATCATCAGCTCAAAAAGAGGTAACTAATGTCTGTTGTATCTAGGAGAAGCATTGTACCTTAGTTATAGGGTAACTTCATTTAAACTCTTTTATGTATGTATATATGTTTTAGAAAGTTTCCATAGTAGTTGATTTTCATATGGCTTTTTCAAAGGTATCTAGTATCAGCTATCTCTTTGCATGCTTGCTCCTCCTAAGTATCTACCAACTGATGAATGCATAATAAAAATTTGGTGTTTGCTGCACTCTCATGCAACAGTGAATAAATGTTTCCCTTGTCTCCATATTCAAGCCAGTATTGATTGCTTTTTTTCTTAGTTATTCTATAGGGGTAGCTGAAATATCAAACCATTTTCATTTGTATTTTCTTGATGCATAAGGATGTTGAACATTAAAAATAATTACTCACCTATTTTTATCTATTCTCTTCAGAACTATGTTTAGTGCCATGCCTCAGTTTAATGTTTTGTTTCTTTTTGTTTTTTTGCAAAGTTCTTTCTATATTTTAGACACTAAGTACAATGGGTAATCTTGGTTGTTAGTTTGATACAACAAAGAAGAAGGAAACTCAGATGAAAGAATTGTCTTCATAAAATTATCCTGTTTTAGCTTTCTGTAACTCCACCTCCAAAGGATCTGGTGCCCTCTTGTTTCCTGCACTTGCTCCTGCATGCACATAAACTTATGTAGGAAAACATATACAATATGTAAATAAGTAAATAAATAAATAAATACATCTTTAAAAGAAATGGATACCTACAGAGCTGGCAGAATTGGAGAGACAGACATCAAGCTCCAAGGAGTTCACTGAGGAGCCAGCGTAAGTGAATGGGTAGACTTTAGGTTCAATGATAGACCTTGTTTCAAAAAGTAGTGTGGCAGTCTGGTCTCTACATATACATATACATATATATATATATATATATATATATATATATATATATATATACATGGGTGCATACACAAGTAAATAAATGAATGAATAAATAAAAAGTAAATCTAAAACAATTGGCCTGTTTTAATGTCCTGTGGGGAATTTTTTTGATTGTAAATTGATGAAGGAGGGCCCATCCCACTGCAGCTTGGGCAGTCGTCACTAGTCAGGTGGGAATAGCCTGTATATGAAAGGCAGCTGAATATGAGCCTAGAAGCGAGCCATTAGGCAGTCACTGATCTCTGTTTTCTGCTTCAGTTCCTATCTCCAATTTCCCACCTTCAGTTCTTTCCTTGGCTTACTTCATCTACAGGCTGTAACCTATAAGTAGTAATAAGCCTTTTCTTCCTGAAGATGGTTTAGGCCAGTGTCTTATCACAGCAACAAAGAGCAAACAAGGACACCACCCTCTGTGTGATGTATAGCTGGAAAAGATTTTTCATAGAATTCAGTCAGTATACCCAAACTTATGGGACACTCTGGAAGCAGTACTAAGAGAAAAGTTTATAGCACTAAATGCTTACATAAAGAAGTTAGAGAAAACCCATACTAGCAAATTGACAAAACACCTGAAAGCTCTAGAACAAAAGGAAGCAAATTCACCCATGAGGATTAGGCAATAGGAAATAATCAAACTGAGGACTGAAATCATTAAAAAAAAAAAACCCGACAGTGATCAATATAAAGAATCAATGAAACAGAGTTGGTTCTTTGAGAAAATAAACAAGATAGACAAACCCTTATCCCAACTAATAAAAAGGCAGAGAAAGAGAGACTATTAAAATTAACACAATCAAAAATGAAAAGAAGGACACTGAGGAAATCCATAGAATCATCTGTCATACTTCAAGAACCTGTACTCCACAAAATTGGAAAATGTAAAAGAAATGGACAATTTTCTGGATAGGGTCCACATACCAAAATTAAATCAAGACCAGGATAAACAATTTAAATTGACCTATAACCCCTAAGGAAATAGAAGCAGCCATTAAAAGTCTCCCAACCAAATATGCCCATCCCATCAAACGCATACTGCAAACTACAAGTCTTACTCTGTCCCCAAACCTTTCTATCTCCCCAGAAACCTCAGTGGAACTCTGAAATATAAGCCACAACTACCCAGAGAGGACCAAGATAGGAACTCTGAAGTACAAGCTGTATCTGCACAGAGTGGACCAAGAGAGTGAACCAAGAGAACAGATCAAAGAGCAGGCCCAAGAGAGAGGGCCAAGAGAGACCTCAGTGGCTCCCTGAGACACAGACAGTGACAGTACATAGTAGACCTAGAACAGTTCCCAAAGACACAGACAGTCACTGCAGGGATTAGACCAAGATGCAAAGACACTGCTGTCACCAAGTGAAGGAAGAGATGGGTAAGCGCCAATGCAAGAATTCATCCAACAACCTGAAAAGCAACATGGTAACACTAGAATCCAGTGGTCATACAACAGGAAAACTTAATCATCCTAACCCAGAAGAAGCAGAAGAAAGTGATTTTAAATGTAACTTTATGAGGATGATAGAGACCTTTAAAAAGGAAATAAATATTCCCTTAAAGAAATGTAGAAAAGACAAACAAAAAGTGGAAAAAATCAATAAATCTCTCAAAGAAACCAAAGAAAACCAAGAAAAAACAATCAAACAGGTGAAACAAGCAGTTCAAACTGTTTAAGACTTGAAGACTTAAATAGAGGCAATAAAGAAAACATAAACTGAGGGAATTCTTGATATAAAAAATCTGGGTAAATGAATGGGAACTACAGAGGCAAACATAACCAACAGAATACAAGAGATATAAGAGAGAATCTCAAGGTTGAATATACTGTAGATGAAATAGATTCACTAGTCAAAGAAAACATTAAATCCAATAAATTCTTAACACAAAACATCCAGGAAATCTGGGACACCATGAAAAGACCAAACCTAAGAATAATAAGGGTGAAAAAACAAATCCAGCTCAAGGGCACAGAAAATACATTCAACAAAATCATAGAAGAAAACTTTCCCAACCTAAAGAAGGACATGCCTATAAGGTATAAGAAACTTAACACTGAATAGAATGTAACAAGCAAACAAACAAAGTCCCCTCACCATATAAAAATCAAAATGCAAAACATAATGAGTAAAGATAGAATATTAAGAGCTGCAAAGAAAAAAGGTCAAGTAGCATATAAAGGCAGACATATCAGTATTACACACGACTTCTCGATGGAAACCATGAAAGCCAGAAGGTCCTGGACAGGTATGCTCCAGACACTAAGAGACCATGGATTCAAGTCCGGACTATTATACCCAGCAAAGCTTTCAAACACCATCAATGGAGATAACAAGATATTCCTTGACAAAACCAGATTTAAACAATATGTCACAAATCCAGACCTACAGAAAGTACTAAAAAGAAAACTTCAACCCAAAAAAAGCTAACTAAATCCACAAAACCACAGGCAACAGATAACCTCATACCAGCAAACCCCAAAGAAGGGAAGCACACAAACACTACTACCAAAATATATCAGGAATTAACAATCACTGTTCATTAATATATCTTAATATTGATGGACTCAATTAACCTACAAAAAGACACAGGCTAAAAGAGTGGATATGAAAGCAGGATCCATCCTTCTTGCAGTTTACTAGAAACACACCTCAACCTTAAAGACAGACATTACCTTAGAGTCAAGGGTTAGGAAAGATTTTCCAATCAAATGGACCTAAGAAACAAGCAGGTGTAGCTATGCTTCTATCTAACAAAATAGACTTAAAACTAAAATCATTCAGAAGAGATGGAGAAGGACACTTTATACTCATCACAGGAAAAATCCATCAAAATAAAATCACAATCCTGAACATCTATGCCCCAAATATTAGAGCACCCACATATGTAAAAGAAACATTACTAAAGCTTGAATAGCACATCAAACCCCACACATTAATAGTAGGACACTTCAACATCCCACTCTCCCTGATGGAAAGGTCAGCCAGACAGAAACTTAACAGAAAAATAAGAGAACTAACAGATGTTATGTATCAGATGGACTTAACAGACATATATAGAACATTTTACCCAAACACGAAAGAACATAGCTTCTTCTCAGCACCTCATGGAACTGTCTCTAAAATTGACCACATACTCAATAACGAAGTAAATCTCAACAGATTAAAAAATTGGAGTAATCCCTTCTATCTTATCAGATCACCATGGTTTAAAGTTAGAATTTAACAACAACACTAATCGCAGAAGACCTACAAACTCATGGAAATTGAACAGGGCTCTATTGGACCACACCTGGGTCAAGGAAGAAATAAAGAAAGAAATTAAAGACTTCCTAGAATTCAACAAAAATGAAGGCACAATGTACCCAAACCTATTGGACACTATGAAAGCAGTGCTAAGAGGAAAATTCATAGCACTAAGTGCCTACATAAAGGAAGTGGAGAAATCTCCCACTAGTGACTTAACAGCACACCTGAAAGCTCTAGAAAAAAAAAGAATCAAACTCACCCAGGAGGACTAGAAGACAGGAAATAATCAAATTGAGGGCTGAAATCAATAAAATAGAAACCAATACAAGCAAAGAAAACAATACAAAGAATCAGTGAAACAAAGAGCTGGTTGTTTGAGAATATCAGCAAGACAAACCCTTATCAATGATCTGAACAGAGAATTCTCAACAGAAGAAGTTCGAATGGCCAAAAGATACTTAAGGTCATGTTCAACTTCCTTAGC
>JAQHUG010000012.1:1408841-1435464 GCA_028555095.1 Dicrostonyx torquatus | reverse complement strand
TCAAAGGCCTTTGATGACCTTCTGTAATTATAGGGCAAAATGTCCCTGACAGAATCCTACAAGCTATAACAGCAGTCCTCCATGTAAGATCTGCAAATGACTTCAATAATGTCACAACTAGTATGTGGTGACTACTCTGATTGTATTTGAGGATTATTCTCCAGGTGAGATTGCAACTTGATACTGTAAACCTGGTCTTGTGGCTATGGAGATCCTAGACCTTAGCAGGGAACTCATTTTTATTTTTTAGTTAAATTGACCTGGTGTTAAACTACTGTTTTAGCATCTATGTGATTATACTCATTGTTAAATACTACCGTCAGCTTCACTCAGAGAAGCAAGCGTCTCTCTTCAGTCTGTGAGAGTGAATACAAAGAATCTTTGCTGCATAGAGTGCTAAGACAAAGGATGGGTGCTTGGCCCTAAGTAGGTCTTTATAACACCACATCTAAGGCTTGGGGATATGGCAGACGAATGGTGGAAATAATTTATCGATTATTTAAGACAGGGAGAAGCCAGATGTGGTGGTGCATGTCTTTAATCTCAGCATTTGTTAGGCAGAAGCATGTGGATCTCTGTTAGTTCAAGGTCACCTTGGTCTACATAATGAGTTACGGGACAGAGAAAGCTACATAGTAAGACTCTGTCTCAGAAAAGAAAACCCAAATAAGTAAATAAATCAATAAAGATAGGGAGAGGAGTGCAAATAGCTATCTTTTAGGCATGCCATAGCTACTTTAGTTATGTCATTGCAGCAGTCCGATTTCCTGCCATAGCTCTTCACAAGCCTGTACTCGTCAATAGTCAGTCATGTATGGTGAATAGGTCCAGAGAACCATACCCTTCCTGCTGAACGATAGGCTACTGATGGGTTCTGAAGGATGGGGAATCATTTTCTTTAGATGTGTTCCCACTGGTAAGCCCACTAAGTTCTACCAGACATTTCAGTACTCAGAGTCTAACAGAGAACACCAATTAAACTCAGATTGTCACAGAACACAAAAGACATAGCATAGGAAAGGGACTTGTGGAAAGCGGTCACTGGAAAATATCAGAGGGAGATGGAAGGGGAGAATATATAGAGTGCGTTACATACATGTGAAAAGTAAATTAATTAAATAAATTAATGTTATTGTAAATAGAGATAATTTCCTTTATTGTATGGACATGAATTAGAAAATTATTTTTGGATTATTGTGGACTTTTCTCTTTTCAATATGAAGTAATGTTGTCTGTAGTGGGAAAGAATTCAGTCAATAATGTCAAGAACAGAGGAAGAGAGAATGCAAACTTCATTCACTATGCCATCTCTGAGGTAGTCAGAGTTGGATTAAATTTCCTTTAGCTTTTCTTTTAAATTTGAGAACTTCAGTTTTTACTTAACAAAACTGTCTGACTTCTGTATTCATTATGATTTATGTAAAATCATTTTTATAAAGCTATTTAAAACTTCCTCTTCATTCAGATTTCTACTGCTTTGCTTCATTTATCGTTCCATCCTTGAACTCTCTTGAACACTTCACAACCCAACCTGGGCAGTCATCATTGTGCTCTATTGCACATAAATATATGTGCAATTAAAATATATGCATTACTTTCATGATTAATATTCTGTGGTAGCACTACAGTTTAAGATTCTGGACCTGGCTTATGCCACTGCAATTTGACTTCTGTATTTCCTGCCTTATCTCTTGTCATATTTTCCTAATTGTCTCTGTTGGAGACACACCAAATATATCAACATTTATTATGCTACTTTAGTTCCCATATGTGTACATTTCCTGTTTATATAGAATCTCACACCATCCTTAAATTTCTATCTTGATTGGGTAAATGTTTACTAGCCCATAAAGTTCAAGGTTCTGTACATAAAATTAATTATCCCCATTTCCTTCTTATCATACTGCGCTTCATGTGTAATAATTTCTGTATATGTGTGTGTCTCTCTCAACCTCTACATTATGAGCTATAATAGAATATATTCTTCCCTGGAGTCATTGTTTGTTACCAGCATATAGTAGTTTATTTAGTTTTCTTTCTAATTTAGAGATCACCATGTCTACACTTCACCAAAATATGTGGATTATTGTTCAGAAAAAAATGTATTCTTTCAACTCTCCCATTGTACAATGCACACACATGCAATCATAAACACATGTGGCTTTGTTGTATGTCATTATTTGGTCAGTGGAATTTAACAGACACAGTTCCAGCAGAAGCTTTAATGTGCTTTGTGTGATTTGGCCTGTCTTTATTATGCTGGTGGGTTTATGAGAGACAAGTTGTTCATATCTTAGTTCAGCTCTGTACCAGAGCACAGCCTGACTTTCTGCAGAGTAAAGCAGAGTTGCTTATATGAGACCATCAAACTACAGTCTACAAGCTTTTGGGTTCAAGAATAAGTGCTTATAGATGTATCTGCTGGTGGTGGGGTCCACATGGCTACAGTTTGATTGGTTGTAGTTTTTTTTTCTTTAAGTGGTCTCCATCTGTTGCAAAGAGAAATTTTCTTCATCAAGAATGAGGACTAATCTTTGGGTATAAGGACAAATACATAGAATTCAGTTAGAGATTAGGCTGGCCTACTTAGTTTAGTTTATGGTGGTTGTAGGTTCTACAGATACAACCACAAAGCAACTCCCACATCTAAGACTCGGGGATTATTGAAGAAGCATGAGAGGAAAGATTTGAAGTTCCAGAGTTTAAAGGAATTTGATGTGAAATTATATCTCCTAGGAATGTCAGATGCTACACCCATAAAGTGTCACCAACATAACTCCTGCCTAAACATCATCCAAATAAGAACAACAACAGTTGGAATGCTAAAGTGGATAAGGGAAAGTCCATGAGGTCTAAACCCTTCAGAGAACCTCAGGCAACTAGAGAATGTTCACACTAAGATGGTTTTTCCCAGAGGGGACTCACCCTTTGTTTATCTAATACCAAATAGTCAGCCTTGAAAACATACATAGAAGTAATATTTTATAGGCTAAGCGGGTAAATATGTTTATTTAAGAATATATATATATATGTGTACATTATGTGCATAACAATCAATGAAAACAGAGGCTTGAAAAGAGAGCAAGGAAGGGTATATGTGAATGTTTCAATGGAAGAAAGGGAGAGGTTAAATGATATAACTATATTATTTATGATATTAAAAATTAAAGAAATAATTTAAAACAAAATAAACACCATTGTAGGGGCTTAGGTAAGTGGCTCAGTGGGTGAACTGATTGGTGCAGAAGTGCACGGACGCTTGTTCATATACCCAGATCCCACAGCAATTCAGGCTTGGCAACACATGTCTGTAATCCATTGCTCTCACTGCAGCATGGGAATTAGAAGCTGGAGAATGCCTGGAAGCTCATGGGCCAGCTATCCCAGTTTATGGAGCAGCAAGAGACACCCTGTTTTAAACGATGTGGAAGGAGAGGACTGACACCCAAGGCTGTTATCTTATCTCCACATTTCTGCTATAGCACATGTTTGCACACATATCTGGACTCAGACACATGAGCTCATACACACACTCTTTAAAAATTGCTTATTGTTGTCATCCATGGAGATTTGGAATAATTTATCACTCAAGTAAGAACAAAAGAGAGTACTCTTTTGGATTCCAGGAGGATCAGGTTCTTAAATTGTATCATGTAATATTATTTCTTTTTTGAGTTATTTGCTCAGAATACTAAAGTCCTAGGAAAAAAGCTAAATGGGAAGCTAGATACTGCCTTATCCTTGGTTGGGCGGTATTCCTTTAACTCTTCATTCCTACCTTGTGTGCATTTCATTTACAAACACTGAGATTCTCTGATAGCATTGTTGACTGAGTCCTTGACCTTTCCTTAGTGGATTACTCCCTTTCTTCAGAGTTTCTTTTGGTTTCTAAGCATAGAAAAGATGCCACTGTGCTCATGGTTTTCTCCATAAAAGGAAGCTAAGTTTCCCAGAAGTTAATTAACCTGTTAAGAATCCCACAGCTTGGTGAGCAGTAGAGCAAAGGCTTAACACCAGGCTTTCTGACTCATTGATGCAGTCCTCAATCCCTTTGTCATGTGAGTGATGTGATGGACATTATCAGTCAAAGAATAGCAGAAGAAATATGAGGGCTAATGGAGAGGTTAATTCTGGAAGTCATCTTGCAAGAGGTAGTAGTGAACAAGGCTTTATTGATCAGATATAGCATTTAAGAGGACTTCTACTGTGGAAAATCTTTGAATAAATATGCCAAGACAATAAATGTTTGAAGAAACAATAAATAAAACTGTATGAAAATAGAAGATTGAATAATACGTAAAGTTACACAGGTTAGTGTCAGACTTTAGACTTTTGTAGTAGGGGGTTTTGACATTTTATGCTTTTGGTGGTGGGAAACCCAGCGAAGGCAGCTGAATGCTATTTGGAACAATCTAAAGCAAAGGGTTTGATGAAATTAGTGCTGAGTCACGAGGAACAATTCCATGTTTGTTGTTATGGAGCCAGCAAGAGAAAATAATCTGAAAAGGGACAGAAGGTGATGTGGGAATCTTTTCAGAGACAGAGGTAGGCTCAAGGTCACAAATAAAAATCAATGATATAACTGGGTGTTCAGACCATTCCAGTCATTAGCACATGCGCTGAAAAATATTTTTCAGATGTATTTTTTGATTTTTGAGGAAAAATGTCTTTAAAATAACATTTAACCTTCAAATCTTTAATTTTAGTCATTGCATAATTAGGTCTAGAACATCAATTATTCATCCTCTATTCTACGTTTATTGATTAATAGCACTCGGTATGTATTTCAAGGAAATCACTTTGTTAGGTTACTTAGAACATCCATTTCTGCAGAAATAGAAACGTCCCTCACTTTAGGAGTCACACTGCCAGCTCTCTCCATTTCTCAACGCCAAGGAAGTCCGTGGCTGACAGTATGTTAGGTTTTGTGTGGAGTGAAGTTTATATGAAGTTATGAAATGTGCAAAATTATGGAAATAAAACTTCTTCAGATTAAGAATGATTCTGTTAAATATTATCCTCAAATTTCATTCACTTTCTTGCTGATTATCAGTATACCCATCTCTGATAGTTAAAATCTTCCAATTAATCATTTGCCCTTCAAGTTCTAAAAGGACTTTTTTAAAAAAAAAAAAGTCTATTTCTTTTTTTTTAAATTGTTAATGGCTGCCCAGCCCCATAGACTTGAGACTCAGGGGAAGGGGACACAAACAACACCAGAAAGACTCTAAGAGCCAGAGAACAAGATTGCTGGCTTACCTTTTCTTCCCATTGAAAGTGAATCAAATATTTTAATAAAATTATCCATTGGGAACAAGAGTTTTCCTTTTCAAATCCCTGTAGATTCGATCTCTGGAATTAACTCTTCTCGCTGGTTCACTAGTGTTCTATCAATTATTGTTTAACCATTTTGTTATATTGATGATATATTATTGCTATCTCTTTCTTCAGATTATGTCTTCCTTATTTATACTGCCTTGACAAAAATCTTTTAAAGTTTGAATATTAAAAATTAAAAATAATCTTGCAGTTTCTCCTCATTTCTTTACCTTCATCTTCCTTTTCAGGTTCTTTTTGCAGCATTTCTTGTGTTGCTGGAACCTGACCAAAATGACTGACAGTTCTCTGAGTTCTTTCCCAGGATGAACATTCTGCCTTCTCATACTTGAGATGTAGAAGAATACTCACCCTTCAGGCTTAACTTACCGCTTACATTAAACTCTGCAAGCCTTGCCACCCCACCTAGGGTTAATTTATTTAGCTCAATACACTGCAATACTTTTCACTTATCTTAGCTCCAATGTCCATATGACATTGTTTTTATTATATGAATGTGGCTTAGCTGTATTTGGAGATATATATTGTTGGGTCGGTATTACTTTTGGTCTTATTCTCACAGAGTTTTATATTATTTATTTATTTGATAATTTATATATAAAACTTACTGTGTTTTAATTAAATTTACTCTATCCTGTCCCTTCCTTCTAGTGCTTTACATGCCACTTTCACCTTCCAACTTTATTTACTCTTTAAAAAACCCAGTGAGTCCATTTAGTGCTGTTTATAAGCAGATGGGGAAAGGGATATCTACTGGAGCATGGGTGGACCCTTAAGAGTTGCCTCCTTGAAGGAAACTTAATCTCCTGCACTAGAAGCTATCAGTTGCTAATAGCTTCTTATCTAGGAGTGGAATTTCACCAGAACCTCCTTTATCTGTGCTGGGAGTTTGGCTGGTTTGATCTTGTACTTCAACAGTAGTAAGTCGATGTATGGCTGTTTTTCAAATTCTTTAGTGTTATTCCTTCTCACGCTCCCTCCTGTTCCTCACCTTATTTGACCCTTTCTGCTCCTCTATTTACCTTTCTCCCTTTATAACATATGCATACTATCCCTGTTCCCTTAACATCCTGCCTATCCCACTGTGGTCCCTTTTTAATGCTATGACTTCTGTGGGTACTTCAGCTTAAAATAATGTATGATTCAAAGCTAGCATCCACATATGGGAGATAGTATGGGGTGCTTATCTTTCTGGATCTCAGCTCACTCCACATGATCCTTTCTAATTCCATCCATTTACCTGCAAAGTTCATAGTTTCACTTTTCTTTACAGCTGACTAGAATGACACTGAATATATGTCCCACATTTCATTGTCCTTCCACCATTATAAAAACATTTAGATTGTTTTCACTTTCTGGCTGTTGTGAATAGGGCGGCAATGAGTTTGGTTGAACAAGTATCTAGCAAGTAGGCTGTTGAGCTACCATCCACAAGAAGAGAAAGTGTGTCACTTGCCTTTTTGGATCCATGCTATTTCATTCAGTATAGTATTTTCTAGTTCCGCTCATTTACCCACAAAGTTCATGATTCCATTTTCCTTTATAATGGAATAATTTTTCATTGTTTATATACTATGTTTTCATTATCCATTCAGCAGTTGAAGGGCATTTGATTGATTCTATTTTCTAGTTCCTGTGAGCAGAGTGATAATGGGCTTGGCCTAGCAAGTATCTGTTGAGCAGAAGGGCTGAGGTCCTTTGGATATATGCCATGTAGTGGCATAGCTGGGTCATAAGGTTCATTTACTTTTGGCTCTTTTAGAATTCTACATATTTTTATTATTGCTGCTTAAAGTTTCCGCTTTCCACAGAAATTGAATGAGGGTTTCATTTCCCCACATCCTTGCCAGCATTTGTTGTTCTGGTTTCAGCCAGTTTGACTGGGATAAAATGAAATCCTAAAGTAGTTTTAATTTGAGTTTCTCTTTTTTTTTTGTTTTTGTTCTTTATTAAATTTACTTTATTTGCTACTGGAAGATTCTTAAACATTTTCATACTGTCTTATTCAATTGAGTGATGACCGAGAATGTTAATGATTATTATAAATATTTCTCAATCTTTTATATTATTGTAAAAATTTAATTTTTAGTATCACCCTTAAGTTTTAATTAGACTGTTTCTTAATATTTTAGTTTTTGATTTCTTTGTATATTGTAGACTTTAACCCTTTGTCAGGTGTATAGTTGGTATGGATTTTCCCCATTCCGTAGGCTGCCTCTTCACTAGAATGATGATGCCTTCTGTTGTTTAAAAGTGTTTTGGTTTTATATGATCCTGTTTGTCAACTGTTGGTTTTGATGCCTGTACTGTGTGTGTCCTGGTAATAACGTTTCTCCTGTGCCTGTACATTGATTGAACAATGTTCTTGTTCTACCCTAACAGCTTCAGGGTATTATGTCTTATGTTGATATCTTTGATTCATTTGTAGTTTAGTTTTATGTAGGGTGAGAAATAGGAATCTAGGTGTTTTTTTTTCCCTACATTTAGCTACCTAGTGTGACCAGCACCATCTGTTGATGATGCTGTCTTTTCTCCAATATGTGTTTTTTTTTGGAGCACGATTCCTTAATTCTATTATGTTATTCAACTGTCTGTTTTCATGGCAGTACCATGTTATTTTTTATTGTGATTGATATATCCAGCAGTGTTTCTATTGTTCAAAATTAGTTTTGTATCCTGGTTCTTTTGTGTTTCTACACGTTTTAAGATTATATTTTAAAGTTCTGTGACGAATTGGATGCTTTAGAATTTTTATGAGAATTGCATGAAGTATGCAGATTGCTTCTGGGAAGGGGGCAATTTTCACAATATTAATCTAACCAATCCATGAGTACGAGTTTCCACCCTCTGGTATTATCTTCAGTTTCTTTTATGGTATTTTATTTCTCAAGTTTTCATTTCCCAAGTCTTTTACTTCCTTGATTAAATTTATTCCAATTTTTTTAATTTATTTTATTTTGATACTATTGTAAAATGGATTGTTTCCTCATTTTTTATTTCCTTTCTTTTTTGCTGTGTTTGTTATGGTTCTTGGGAAGGCTACTGATTTTCTATGTTAATTTTGTGCCTTCCTGCTTTGCTCAACATGTTTATAAGACAGGAGTTTTACAGTGGGGCTTTAAGGTCTTTTTATACAGAATCAAATAAAGATACTTGGATTTATTCCTTTCTTATTTTTATCTCCATGTCTTAATGCCTTATCTAAGACATTTAGCACTATTTTGAACATGAATGGAGAAAGTGGACATTATTTTACTGGAGATACTGTGAGCTTTTCTTCATTTATCATGATACTGGCTCTAAGCTTATAGTATAGTCCCTTTATTCTGTTGAGCTATGTCCCTTGACTTTCTAGATTGCCATGACTTTTATTATGAAAGAATATTAGATTTTTTTTGATGGGGACTTGTATTGAATTTGTGGATTCCTTTCTGTAGCATAGCTATTTTTACAGTATTAATTATGCTGATCTGTGATAAGTGTGCATAAATTTTCTAGTATCTTCTTCAATTTATTTATTCAGTGTTTCAAGTTTTTCATTGCAAAGTTCTTACAAATCTTTAAGTTTTTCCAAAGTATTTTATTTTTTGAGGCTATTGTGAATGTAAGGAATTATTTTTTTAAAAAAACATGAAACATTCTTGTTCAGTTCTAGTAATATTTCTTAATGTCTACCATACCTGATCAAAGTGTACCTTTACAAATTTGACTTACTTTCAATATTCTGTAGAGTAATAGTATCATATAGCATTTTCTTTCTGTTTCTAGATTATTTTGCTTAGCATAATGTAAACAAGGTTTATATATTTTGAATATTTGAATATTTAATCCTTTTACATTTGACAAGTTTAATGGTATATTTAAGCTAAAATTTGTATCCTATGTGTATTACCCTATTTGTCCATCATTGTTTAGATTTTGCTTGCTTTCTTTCCTTGTCTTTCATTTAAATGAATAAAAATATATTGCTAGTATATTTTAAAATATCTGTTTCCTTAAGTCTATAATATGATACATAGTTGAAGTATTTAAGGAAAAATGGATGTATAGTTATAGTGTTATACAAAGAACAGAACACTTTAATCAGAAGTCTTTATTTCAGAGTTCCTTCCAGGTGATTTAAAGTCTGAATATAGATGGGTATTAAGTGCTTGTAGGTTTCAGGTTCATCATCATTGGGTCAAGGTGAAGATTTAATAATATGAGTAAAATTACTTTGAAACTTTATGCTTTTTGCAGTTATATATTATTATTAAAAACTCTGTACATAGTAGCAATTTAAAGATTTCTTCTTACTGAAATCCATGTGTACTATCCAACTATTAAAACACACAATATATGCTTTCTTTTGAATATTAGATTAAACATTGATACATAATTTTAGAATAGAAAGGTTGAAGTGTGCAATGACTCCTTTTAAGTTTTTATTGGTTTAGTAATGGAGTAGGTATCAAGCATAATGATTTAGAATCTGCTTCCATTCATATCTTTGTGATGCCTGTGCTAGTCTGTTCAGTGCCCAGCTGTCTAGTCTGATCACTGGTGGTTAGAGATGTTCTATTTGCATTCACATCAGTTGCAAATGCTACTAATTTACTTACTACATAACTCTGGAGCTGTTTTAGTTCAGTATTAATTGTTTTTCTCATATGTTTAATGGGAAAGCAAAAGTACCTCATTTGTGGGACATGTACTGAAAATTAAATTGATTGACATACTTAACCTTCAGGATGTCTATAGCATACATCTAAACTTAGAATTACTAATTTTCTACTAAAATTAAATTCTGTCTTAATTGCATAGTGATTAAAATTTGTATTTTCTCCTTTAATGTAGGAATAAATGCTTATGTTTCAATTTCTGTGACCTTTCCAATATTATATTTATTTATTTTGTGTGTGCCTATATTGGTAGATGCAAACCAGGGTGCTCCTGTGGAATCAGAGAACTACTGAAGGAGTTGCTTCTCTCCTTTTCCTGTTGGTGTTTGAGGATACTACATACATTGTTAGCCTTGTTTCCAAGCACTCTTACATACTGAGCCATCTACCCAGTCTCATATTCTTTACTTTATAATTATAAAAAGTATGTTGTATTTTTAAATGAATTTTCAATGTTTTAAATTTTTAGAAAATTTAAAATCAACCTAAATTATCTGACCCTTATTTAGTTTCATTGTGTAATAAATACTCTGACTTTCATAAAACATATCTTAATAAATATTTTTGATGATAATAATTTAAGGACCTAGTTTCATGTAAGGAATCTCTTTAGAATTATGAATATGATTGAAAGAAAATTTAGAGGCACGTCTTTGGTCTTGATTAGTTCTTATATGTACTTCCTCATCAATGTAAGGTTTTCAATGTAAATGAACTAAAATAAAGGTACTGTTATGTTCTGGAAGGGGAAATAAATTGTTTTCTCAGATTAAATTTTAATAGAGCATATAAAAGCAAGAAAAAGTTAATTGTTATATCTATGGAGTTATTGTCTTGAGTCACTGCCTGCTTATTGCTACAAACAGGCAGCTAAAGAAGGTATATCTGAAAGAACCTTGCGATTATATAATTCACCATTTTCATGACTATGAGAAAATAAGCAACTTTTCTATCATCACACCATTGGAATGAAGTGAAGTAAAATCCAGGTTTCTGGGTCCCTAGCTAGTTTTCCATCAATTATAGTACAATTCATATTCAAAAAAATTAGTGACATGTCAACAGAACTTTGAAAAGATATAGTTAAAACTTTGGTACATGTAAGTTGAAGCTTTATTCCTAAGCATTCCTCTAGAGCAGAAGTTCTCAAGCTATGGGTTACAACCCTTTTGAGTGTCAAATGACCCTTTCACAGGGGTCACATGTCATCTAGATATTGTGCATTATCAGTTATTTACATTATGATTCACAACAGTAGCAAAATTACAGTTATGAAGTAGGCATGAAATAATTTTATGGTGTGGGGAGGTCACCACAGCATGAGGAACTGTATTAAAGGGTCACAACATTAGGAAGTTTGAGAACCACTGATCTAGAGACAAGCACTCTAGAACTCATTTTAAGTAAGATATTGCTATTTTCCTTAAGATCAACACAATACCAACTTCTTATTCATTTATCTGAAGCCAGGTAGTGTCATCTTGACTCTTTTTTAGCAGCTGAATATCAGTTTTAGCAATTTACCACACAAACTACATAGCCATGTTGTGAAGATTAAAGAGGGTTCAGCATAATAGAAATAGCATATATTCTATCCTCATCCTTTTCTAACTGGGATTCTGTATCTTGTGATTCATTCTCAGGTTTTTGAAATCATACTACAGTCTTTATACCAAATATTGTTTGTTGCACCAACGATCTAGATCATAAGAGTTGTGTACTTCAACTTGAACTAGCTCAAAATCTTCCTTAATTTGGACTGCACTTAGAGTTGGTAGCATTAAGCCTATGGCTCTTTACATCTACCAGTGCTAAGTGAAGATTAGTACTAGTATCAGAGTTCAGAATATTGTTGAGATGCATGGACTTCTATTAAAACACAGTTCTCTTATGTTTTGCCATAGGTAACCTTGGCCGGGTTGAGCAAGTCTCTGAGTTTGAGTATGATCTGTTCATTAGGCCTGATACCTGTAATCCTCGCTTCCGGGTCTGGTTCAACTTTACTGTTGAAAATGTGAAAGAATCACAGGTGAGGTAAATGGTGGCTATCTAGTGTGATCTTCGAAAAGAACATTGTTTTCTTTAACAGGTGTTAAACTTGGGCTGTAGTAGATTATATTGTTTTATATCTATAGCAAGGCTAGTTATACTTTTGTTTCAAGAGATAGTGAGGAATGGGTAAAGAATTCCTGATGGGAATTCATTAATGCAAACTTATGTCTAAGAAAAAGTATGTTGTTTACTGATTAAATCCTTATATGTGAAGCTTTCTTGTGGCACGCTTTAAGGGAACATTGAAAGTGCCTTGTTCTCTATGTCTAATATGCTGTTACAGTATTTTTGCAAAGACCCAGAAAGACTTTTCTCATAGGCTCTATTTCAGAAAAAAATGCTTCTCCTTTTCAATAGGATGCTCATGTTTTTAAAGTTGCACGAGTCTTCTGACTGAGTATCTTCCTTAAAGTTGGTACTCCTGGAACTCAAAAGACTATTTTACAGTATCATCAAGTGATTATGGGAAGCCTTGTGTTTTCTCTGTCATGTTTAAATTTTATGAATATATTAATTCCCTTTAAACTTGATTTCTTTAACTTTACTTTCTAGCTGCTAATGATTCTTTTGGAAACTTGTTTTTTGTGAGAAGTTATTGATTAAAATGGACTGATAACATACATATGTTTGAAGTAAACATTAGCACTCTAATTCTAAGCAATTTTGCCATCCTATTCTATTCAGACAAGACAGACTGCACAAACTTTGTATGCATGGTGGTTTTGTGGTTCTTTTAGCATATGGAAACCTGGCCATGGAAAGTTCCACCCTGTCCTCTCCTGGCTTGTCTTTATCTACAACACCAGGGAGAAAGTAATGCTCTTCTTTGGTTTTTTTCTCTTGAGTCAGTCAATGCTGTTTGCACCTCTCTGTCCATCTGAGTTCCAACTTGATTCATGTTCCAGGCCCAGGCAGTGTCTGGATTTCAGGAACTCAGGCTCTTCCTTGACACTGTGTTGTTTCTGGCAAACTGACTTCAGTAAGGTGGATGCACTACCACAAAATTTTTCAACTAATTGTCTTAATTTTCTATAACACTACCAACACAACACTGGGGAACATGCCCTCTGTATTGGAGTTTAGAGGGTAACTGGTGGGATCTGGATATAGGAAAGATATTTGTATCCTACTAAATGTGATATCTCAGTTTTTAGCACATGAGGAATTTCACACAGAGACCTACTACCCCCAATAGTCCTAAGTCCTAGCTTTGCTTCTTGCTTTTATGCCATCTTACACAACCAAGTCTCTTTTACAGTTTCTATTATAGCAATATTATACCTTTTCTCCCTCCTGAGCATGTGCAATGGTTCAACTGACTCTAGAATTATTCCATAAAATAATCAGTACTCTTAAAAATACTTCTCCAATATCTATGTGGGCTCACTGCAAGGATCACTTGATATCACGAAGTGAACATACACCCTGGCCTTCTTCTGTTGCTGTTGCTGACTTATGTTGGTAATTTATGCTTGTCACATATACACTCCTCTGAAAAGCAAACAGCTATACTGCAGACAGTTTATATGGATGGAGGGAAACACTTTCTTGAATGCAGGAGAAATACGCCAGGATTTCCAAGTCCATTAAAAGGATTATACTTTTCTTTCTTAAATAGTTTATATATCCTTAAGCTTGCATATTGCATCTAAGAAGCCATTAACTACTAGAAAGGGGAATGCTTACTTTTTGATTTTGTTGTTAAATAGATTGAATATTAGTTCATTTCTTAATTTTTTTAGATTTCTTTAATTTTGAGACACATTAGGACCAACACTTGTTTCTTATTCACTTCGATCTCTATGAAGACTGTCTGTATATAGCTTATATTAATAAGTAAAGGAGAGGGAGATGTGCTGGTTTGCGATTTGGAGGAAATTACTTCCTTCGCTTATACTCAGACTGTTGGAAAAGTTCCTCATTTCCTCATGAATTTTAAATATTTTTGTTTGCTATTCTAGTTTGCTTATCAGAATGACTTTTTTAAATTTATTTTACTGTTTGACATATTAGAGCCGTGGTGTTCTAAGTTTCATGATGTACATTTAAATTATATTGCTTTTATGGCAATCTTTTCTAACATAAATGTTCTCTAAAGGGTTCTTTAATAAGAGAATTGGGTATGTTTTATGCACACTTATTTTGAAGTTGTCATGGCTGACATTTAATCTGTCTCTCTGGCTTCTAACTAACATAAGCATTACTACCCTATGCCTGTACACCCCAAAACCTTAGATGTGTTCATCTAGTTTTCTGCCTTGTGCTTCATTCATCATATTTCTGTGGCCACTGTCTCATCAGCTCTAACCACATTATAAAGTTATGGAAATCTGTCTCAAGGCTTAAAGATCAACTAGAAAGATAGAAAGTATGTCCCTAGCTCACAGGATATTTGTTTTCATGGTTGCCTACATGAAGAGAATGGTTTTACTATTAAGTTTGACTTGGGAGATCTGCTTTTATAATGTCTCTTCCTGTAATCTTTTTCCATATCTCTCCAATTTCCGTTAAAATGAGAGCTGCACAAATGTAATCTCATCGAAACCTTATTTAGTGGTTGGTACTAGCGGACAAGGAAATATTAGTCATCATAGGCAGACTCCATTAAATGAATGTTAAAAATCGAAGGATCAAATGTACTGTACATGCAGGACTAGCTCTGGGGTTATTTTCCTTGATGTTTTTAGGAAGAGATAAAAGCTAGGAACATGTGCTGCTGTATCACAGGACTGATATATTAGCCTTCTGAAAGTAGTTGCTAAATAGTACATTTGCAAGAGTTGATGGAAACTAAATGTCCTCGTACCTTTCTGAAAAAGTAATTTTCTCTCTGAAAAAACTGATATTAAACATTCTGATGTAGAAATGCATTATTGATACAACAGAACACTTGTGTGAGGTAAAAGCAAATTTTTCTATTTAAATACTTACGATAAAATTTTAGCCAATAAGAGAAAATAAAATGATATGCCTGGGCTATTAAGCTGTTTTCGTTCACACATATTTTTTACATTCTAAATTTATCTTTCTTTTTTCTGACTCCAAAAGCAGCCAATGCTCCATGTAGTAAACATAGAATATAGATAATCTTTAAAATCAGAGAAATGAAACACACACACACACACACACACACACACATACACACACTGCTTCCACTTACATACCCACATACTCATCATTTTTTCTAGTTTGAAACAGGTAATACTAAGTTGGGATATTTTCTCTATGCTTGTTTATTTTGGATTATAATTAATTTGTGCTGTAAATATACTTTAGTATCTTGCTTTTAAGAATCTAAACATCATTATAATTATTTTATCATTAAATTCTTAAAAACATGGCAAATCGCTGTTTACTACAAGACTGGTTCTTTACTCTTGAATATAAGTATTATTGACTACTCTGTGTTACTGTAAATAGTACTGTTGGAAACATATTAATGTAGGAAATGCTTTTATAACATCGCCTTTAGGAAAAATGTGAAGGGGAGATATTTGACAAGGATGTGCATATGCATATTTTAGACAGCCAATGCATGCTGTCTAAAGTTTCTGCTGCTTGCCTGTCAGTGGAGAGCAAGGTGTCTTTCTTTGAATTTCTTTGTTGGAATTGCCTCTTTTTTACTCAGATATTTGCATATCCAGAGTGAATTGTTTATTTTCTTCATTGTAAGATTTCAGATAGATAAATAGCTTATGATGGAGTGCCCCAGGCCTCTAGTCATAAAAAAAATTAATTGCTTTCTAGTAACAACATCACACAAAGGACAAGTTCATTTTTTATATTTGGTTACCTTTCCTCTGTTCATCATTCCTATTTTATCTGGGTTTACCAATAGATTTTATCTAGATACAGAAAGCAGAATAATAAAGTCTATTGTCAGCCTTGTGTAGGAGAGAAAGACCCCATTTCTCAAAAGAATATTATTTTCTTATTAAAATTGTTGATATTTTTCATACATGTAGAGCTGATTGGACTTTCAGGTTTGCTTTAAAGCTTTGATAAGGGAGGCATAATGTAGGGATGGCAATCTCCCTACTGCACAGACATGACTCTTTGGAAGGACCTCCTGAATGATTCAGATCATCAGTGCTGTACCTGAGCCTCTCTGAAGAGTGTATCTTAAAATTCATTGGAGACCTAGGAGTGAAACTATTCCCTGACTCTTTAGTAGGGATCTCCAGTTTCGGGGTTCCCATTTCCAACCTGGTGTATATTATGTTCTATTTCAACTCGTTGGTTTTGGTAACTGGGTGTGTATGGGAGCAGTTATTTCATCATAGTCATAAGGTGACTTTTATGTGCTGTAAAGCTGTGCCTATAGTAGCTTCTACTTTAGGACTAGTTAGTTGGAAGTTACTTTCTAGTAAATCATATTTGTTCATTTTCTTGGAGTCTTACCATGTGTGTATGTAACTTTTCATACATCGAGTGGTCCCCAGTGTAATCCTCTAAAGATTTATGAAACAGTTTTCTTTGCCAATGTTTCTATTCTAATATTCCGTTCTGTAATTCTAGCTCTACCATCTTAAATTCATCCTTTATTCTTCTAACTTTGGTTTCTTCAGCCATATGTTGTGAAAGTCCCTTATTTTTCACATCATAGTTTAGGATGTGTTTTGTGTTTGGATATGTTAGGAATTATAGGTCTTACTGTACCTCGTTTTTTCCTCTCATGTTTCAGTCTTGAGTTGCTGGGGACAGTGTCTAAAACAACTGTTAACTAATAATATATAAAGGGAAGATAAATTTACTACCAGATAGTCTGTTATGGCTGAGACTCTATCATGGGTTTAGTTTTTACAATATATATCACTAAGTTGAAAGAGGATAAAGACAATTCAGTATATATGAGAATTCTAAGGGAGAGAGTATATTAAAGGGGTGGAAGGTGTGGGGCTTGGAAAATACGATAGAAAAGGGCATTGAATATAGGTCATTTGAAATGACCATATCATCCAAAATTGGCCATTTTTGAAATAAAAATTAACCACAATAATTACTATTAAACAACAAGCATAAACTTTACTTTATTGGAGACTGTGACGAAGTTATAGAAGTTGTGGAGTTAGAATGTTGTTTAGTAAATTGTAAAGTGGTGTTTAGTGGAACAGGATGGATAAAGCTGACAGGATTACAGTAATTTAGCTATTGATAATATCAAGGTGTAAAGTATGGACACAAGATCCGTAGCTGAGAAAAATGGAGTAGAAGCTTTTCTGGAGAGAGGGTGCCAGTGGCCAGTCTGTTGTAGCAATTGGCTTAAATATATATTTGCCAAATTATAATGAACTTTGAGCAACATTCATTGAGGAATGAAGAGGAATAAGATATGAGAGTTACCATCAACATTGAAAGGCAGTGGAGGAGCAATCTGAAGTACTGAGAGCCAAAGCTGTGCTCACATAAGCAAAGTCTCAACAGTACAAAGATCTCTCAAAATTAACATATCTCAAAACAATTCCAATAAGAATTTTCTTTTTCCAATTTCTAATAGAATTTGACAAACCAATTCTAAAATTAATGTATAAAAATAAAACAAGATGATCTCTGTCAAATTTAAAGAAAAACAATAAATTTCATATATATTTGTTAATGCAACTGGCACATCAACTAACTTATTTATAGCAGTTGCAATGTAAAATCACCATAACGTGGCATAAGAAGAGAGATGCCGTCTACTGAACAGTAGAGAAATCAGATCAAAGCAATTTATAAAAGTTACATTATGACAATAATTGTCTTACAAATAATAGAAATAGCAGGATGTATGTATAACAAAATAGTAAAAATAATTTTTAAACTTTTATAGGTGGATTAAAGACTTCACTATCAGAACAAATTGAGAATTTATACTGTGAAAACACCAATAAGACCTGCCTTACCGTCAGTTTGTGGAAAGCAACCCATAGTCTTGGAAATAGCCTGAGTTGTTTGGTTTCCATAGGGTCCTTTAGACCAACAACTTAATTAACCTATTTCTGGCACTGGGAGGGGACTCCATTTGATGGTGAGAGAGGTCTAGATGGGCCTTTGTCTCTTTCATTATTTGACATAGCTACAGAATGCTTTGTATTAGGTTTCTGCATGACTTCAAAAATGGTCCTTAGTTCAGCTACCCCTCCCTGTATTCCAGTGGTTCTCAACGTCCCTAAATCTGTGACACTTTCATCCAGTTTTTCATGTCGTGGTGACTCCCCACCATAAAATCATTTTGTTCCTGCTTCATAACTGTAATTTTGCTACTGTTATTAATTGTAATATAAATATCTGATATATAGGATATCAGATATATGACCCCCATGAAGGGTCACGAAGGCCACCATTGTATCCCCTTCCATGCCTCCCCCTTCCTCCATTGCTCTGTTTCATCCTCCCATTCCAGTTACCCCACACATCCATAACTTTCTAGGGAGATGCCCTGCTCAGTCCTTTACTCTGTACCTAAACTTGGTTGTTATACAGATTGTAGCCTGTTTATTGAAAACTTGACAGCTAACTTCCACATATAAGTGAACACATACCATGTTTGCCTTTCAGGGTCAGGGTTACCTTACTCAGGATGATTTTTTTCTAGCTTCATCCATTTTCCTGTGAATTTCATGATTTTTAACAGTTGAGTGATATTGCGTTGTATAAATGTACCATATTTTCTCTATTGTTCATCTGTTGATGAACGTCTAGACTATTTCCAATTTCTGTCTATTATAAATAGAGCAGCAACAGTTGAGAAAGTGACTCTGTAGTCAGATGTAAAGTTCTTGATCTACTTTGAGGAATGCTACAGCTGGATCTTAAGGTAGATGAACTACTACACTGATTTTCACAGTGGCTACACTAGTTTGTACACATACCACAATGGATGAGTGTTTCCATTACTACACATTCTTGCAAGATGAGCTGTCAGGTTTTTTGTTGATGTTGGCCATTCTGGATGGTATAAGATGAAATCTCAAAGTAATTTTGATATGCATGTCTTCTGATAAGCAAAGATGTTGAAAATTTCTTTACATGGCTTTCAGCCATTTTTCTGTTTCTTCTTTTGATAACTCTCTGCTTAGATTTGTACCCAATTTTTAAAATTGAATCATTTGTTTTATGTCCAGTTTTTAAATTTTTTTTATATATTTGATGCCTTAGCCATTTATCATATCTCTAATTGGTAAAAGTCTTTTCCTATTCTATGGCCTGTTCTTTTGTACAAATGATGCTGTCTCTGCCGTACAGAAGCTTTGCAGCATCATGAGGTCCATTTATTAATTGTTGTTCTTATTGTCTATGTTATCTGTATTCTATTCAGGAAATCTTTTTTCTATAGGCACATTTATAAAATTTAAATTTAAATAACCCTTCTTTTTAAATTGGTGGCATATGTAGAAATTGTTTTGTTACTATTGTTTTTTCTCAAAAATTTTGATAGACTATAAACTGTGCTACATGGAACAAGGGTTTTTTTGTTTATTTGAGGAAATGCTCAGAAGATCGGGCATTTTAGAATGTATAGAAAAATAAACAAATTAAGATAGCAGAACATAAATCTTTCTGTTTCTATATCAACTGTATCATTTCAGTTTCAGTATAAGTGCTGCATAGATGCATTTATTTTAATTCTTTTAAGTTGTCTTACATTGTTTTGCAAAGATAAATTTTAGTTTCTTGAGACTGTTAAATTAGCCTAGTAACTATGTTTGGGATTATTTCCTCTGTGTGTCTATGATATACATAAAATGCATTACTGTGTCCATAATGTTTGCATGCTTCCCCATGATATTCTAGACAGATACTATCATTATAATGTGAAGTGACAAAGCCCGATGTAAACAGCCGGCATTTAACTTTACAGTATTTGTTAATTGGCTTTTTACTATTGTATAGATCATTATGGTGTTTGTTAAACTTAGTGGGCATATTGTCCTCACTGTCTTAATTTATCTTTCACTTGGTATTGTTGCTGTTTCACTGTTAGAAACCGTTTCCTTGGAGTTCTGATCTCATCTTTTCTGATTCTCCTTCATAGGGTTTCCCCTTCTCGTTATATCTTGTGAAATATATATATTTCACACTGTACATATTGTCTCTCTCCCCATATTTCAGCATTATCTCTAGTCTCCTGGACTACACAGCCTAGCTCACACTAATTATTTAAAAAAGAACTGCTTCTCTTGCTGTGTAAAATTATGTCTTTATTTTATATTCCAGTGAGTGTTGCTACTGTTTATATAGTCATGTAAACTCAAAATGTGTCACTTTTCTAAAATTCCTCTGATGTGGATTTATGATGGTTTTTTTTGTTTTGTTTTGTTTACCAGGATTTTTCTTTTGGGCCACCAACAAGCTCCCAAATCATGACAAGGAGACTTATTATTAGTTATGAGTGCTATTATCTTATAATGACTTGTCTTAGCTCTTACTTTAATCTATTTCTCTTTATCTATGTTTTGCCAGGGACTTTTTACCTTTCTTTCTGTATGTCCTACCCTGTGGCTGCTGATTGGTGGCTGCCTGGCTGGCCCTTTTTCTCCCTGTTCTTTCCATTTGTTCTTCTCTCTCTTGCTCTTCTCAAGCCTAGATTTCTTCTCCTGTTTGCTCTCTCTGCCCACTAGTCCTGCTTATTTCTCTTCTGCCTAGCTTTTTATTACCTCAATCAGGTGCCTTAGGCAGGCAAGGGGAAACAAATGCAACACATCTTTACTTAATTAAGCAAGTGCAGTACAAACAAATATAACACACTTTTACAGAGTTAAAGTAATATTCTGTAGCATAAACAAATATAACGCATCTTTATATGTTAAAATATTCTACAACAAATCATAGTTTTTATAGTAATGCATTTATCACAAATGCTGTGGCAACACTGTTAAATTACTACTATTCAGTTTTTCCAACAATTCTGCGAGGTTATTTCTATCTTTATTTATAAATTATATAATCAGATTCCATTTAGATTAGAAAATCTGATTTCAATTATAGGTTATTAAATTATATTATAAATCTTCATTTATAGATTACAAAGTCCTATGTGGTCAACTTTAAAATTCCTTCCTGAATTTGTTTGTACTGTTTTGTCACTGCTGCAGTCATTCAGCCCAGCTTGTTACCACATGTTTCCTAGCCTGTCTTTGAAGCTGCCACTTTGTCTAGACTCTTGCTTTTTAAGTCTCTCTTTCAGACAACACCTGGGGTATTCTATGTAAAGTTCAAATCTAACCCTACTGTTCAACTACTGCAACTCTCAAATATCTTGCTCTTGTCTTTAGGGTAAAGGTCAGCCTTCTCTGGCATATGCTACTCTTACTTGTCAGGTAACTATCTAATCCATCTTGCTTTAAGCACTTTTTGAACTTTGTAATAGTCCATTATAGAGATCATGTTGTTTGATATCTTCCTGCATCTGCTCTCCTTTTTCTGAAATGACCTTTTACCATTATTTTATTTGGATTAAGCTCAGACTTGTTAATCAGATTATTTACTGTGTTATCTTGAGTAAATTATGTTATACAAGTGTGTATGTGTACATACATATATTACACAATGGAATTAATTTTTCAATGTAGGCGGAGACTACTCTTTCATTTCCTGGCTGCCCAGACCCGAATAATCACACAAAAACTATATTAATTACAACATTTTTTGGCCTATTAGCTCAGGCTTTTAATTAACTAACTCTTACAACTTAAATTAACCTATTTTTATTAATCTGTATATAGCCATGAAGCTGTGGCTTATTGGTAAGGTTCTGTTCTGGCTTCTTTCTCCTTTGGCAGCTACTTAGAGTCTCTTTGACTCTGCCTGCTCTCTCTCTCTATATATTTATATATCTATATATCTATATCTATCTATCTATCTATCTATCTATCTATCTATCTATCTATCTATCTGTTTGAATTTCTCACCTGGCTTTACTCTGCAAAGCCATTTGCCCGAAACAGCTTTATTCTTCAACCAAAAAAAAAAAAAAAAACCACATATACAGAAGGGTATCCCACATTATTCCAAGTAGACAAAACAAAAAATATTTGGTTTAGCAATAATGAATACATAAATGATACCAGAAGCCATTTTTTCTGTTCTCATGTTTCAATCTATTATGCCATATATGTCATATTCTTTATGTTTTTGGCTTTATGTCTACCCTACATACTGTGGATGTTCCTTGACTTATGATGAGGCTCTGTTCCAGTTTCAGTTTCAGTCTAATTTGAAAATATCTCAAGGTGAAAGTGCATTTAGTATCTCTCCTGCTATATGAAAATTGTAGTTTAGCAACAGAATACACAGCAGGTTTTTTGTTGTTTATTTGATTTTTCAAACAGCTGATTGAGAATCATCACACACACATATGTAGATGTAGCTATAGAGATATATAGTGATTGCATTTTCCCTTTCTTTATAGTCAGAGAAATGCTTCTAAAGTGTTACTTTCATATCATTTGTGGTCAACAAACATTTATTGTATATGCTAAGTGCTCAGAAACCAGCATAAAATAGAACAAAGAAGGTCTATAGTCAGAATAAATAAAAGTAGTAACAAGTAAAAACTAAGATATTTTTTAAAGTAGAAATTCCTACAGTTTATTTAGGTGTTTCACAGATGTTTCTTTTTGACAGTTGTGAATTTATGTGCTACTTGTGTACTGTTTGGTTGTGTTTGTGAATATAAGGGTTATTTCACTAAGCTAAAATACTTGGAAGAAAGATTTCTTGGTCACATGTTAAGTGATTATTAAACTTTACAATAATTTTAAAACTAAGTTTCAGTGTGGTTCTATTAGTTTGCATTTCCATCAGCAGTACGAGATAGTCCCAGTTGTTGCACAGGCTCATCAACTCTTGTTGTTGTCGATATTTTTCAAACTCTGTCATTTTGATGCCTTAACTATATCTCACCATTCAATTTCTTTGTATTTCCCTAGAGACTAATAGTTCTGTGTTTATTTGATATGCTGTGGTGTCTTTTTCAAAACTTTTACCAGTGTTTAAAGTGAAATTGTTTAGTGTTTTCAACTCATGGGTGTTGTGCAGGTTAACTGTATGCTCTGTGTATATCTCTTTGGGGATGTAAATGGAAGTTAAACTTAAAAAATTAAAATTAAAAGGAAAATTAATGCTAATTGTACTTTTTAAGCATATAATATAGCACCTTATATTCTGCGACCTTGATGACTTCATTTCATTTCTAATAACATATTTGTGAATTTGACATTGTTTACATAAGAAATTATATCACACAGGAATAGTGATCAGTTATATACACATATTCCAGGAGGGAGGATATCTAATACAATGTTGAATCTAAGAAATGTGAGCCAGCCTATTTATTTGCTTCAATCATGGAGATATTTACTGATTTTTATACCACTAATATTTTTTCTTTATGTTTGTAAATAGCTGTTTATATGTAGATGTGTATGTGTGTTATGCCTGTGTACATACCTGCAGATGTGTGTGTGTGTGTGTGTGTGTGCATGCACAAATCTGTGCTGATTTGTGTGCATGTGCTTGTTGATGACCAAAGTCAACGCTGGGTGTTTTTCTTAATCACTGCCTACTTCATTGAGGCACTAATTTCTGCTTGTCTAGCTAGTAGGTATGCCACAAAGACTCTTGTCTCTGCTTCCAAAGTGCTGAGATTACCAGTGGCTGCCACATTTAACACACACAGCTTTTACATGGGTTTTGGGGCTCTAAATTCCAGTTCTGATGTTGTACACCAAAAACTTAATGCTCTGAGCCATATCCCCAGTCCAGCATTTGTGGTTTTGATTAGATTGCAGGCGATCTTTCTTACTGTTAATTTGTAGTTATTTTTCAGCATGTTATATTTTGTCAAATGTCATTGGACTATATTTAAAATAGCATATTATTTCAAATGCCAGCATTTATTTAAAAAGGCCATGTTGTGTTTAATCCACAGGTGATAACCTGGCATACTTGTGGACTGTAAGCCCGTGTCTTCAGAGTTTAGACAAATTCTAGGATGGTTCTGAGACTTGGATCCTGAAACCAGTGCTCACGAAACCATGTGTGATGACCTAACATTGTTGTGGGCCTGGCACTGAAGTCCATGGGAACAGGCCTAGTTCTGCAAGGCCTGTAAGCTCAGCTGAGGAGTACCAGTCTTCCAGTGCCCACTAGAATGGTTCTTGGCCCTATGTCTGTTAGAACAAATCTGGATGCTTGCTTGACTTCATCTGTGGGCTGGTATGAACCTGGTCAGCCTTGGAATCTGTAGGTAGTTTCTTACCTGGCACTGAGTTGACAATTTATGTGCAGTCTACGCCTTTCGTGCCAGCATCTTTGAGGCAGAGGCAGGATCTATGTGCTTTCAAGGCTAGTTTGTCTACCTAGCAAGTTCTAAACTAACCAGGGATAGTGAGATGCTGTATCCCAAAACCCACCTCCCAGCTTCCTCTGACCCTCCAAAACACTCATGTGCAAATGGTCTATCTTGAAGACTGCATCTGTGGGTAATGACTTGAAGACTAGTTGGCCTGATGCTGGGGGCCAATCAGACTTGGAGCCTCTGGATTCAGTCTACTGGTGGGGCAGTCCTTGAGACCAAATGAGACTTGGAGTTTGAGTTGTGGAATACTGCCCAATAAGGAGGCTTGGAGGCTCCGATTCTAGGTGCCATCCTGGAGTCTGAGGATATGCGACCCTTTTGGCGTGACTTTGACTTACTTGCCAGGTACAGAATTGCAACTTAGACCAGGTTACTTGTTCCCTGCCCACTCTTTTTGCCAAGTGGAGGCTGTATTACTGGAGGCTATGGGTGAGAGGCATGTGACATAGATGCTATTAGATATTTGATTTCTCATCAGTGCATTTTCTCTCATCCCTCACCTGGTTTCCTTAGTTCTTATGAAAGTATTTTTGCTCATAGATGATTGTTCAATCAGAAAAATCTTCCCACAACCATGATAAGATTGATTCCCTCAAAAATCTGATACTGTATATTTATCATCGCTCAGAAAATTGTATTTAGAATAACAATGGTGATTATTTGATGCTGAAACTATCATGTGGCAAATAAGAGACTTTACAACATTCTCGTTTATTTAATTAAGTGATTAATCTAAACAATAATTCTGTGAAGTAAATATTACTATTGGGCAAGAAGAATGAGTCTAATAAAGGCTAAGTAATTAGCTAAAAGAGAGAAACAGGACCTATGACAACTTGCTGCTCTTCCGGTACAGCGTAGCCTGTTAATCTGGTTACTCTTTCCATGTTCCCTAGCACCTTCATATGCCTCGTGCTGAAAAATTTATATCTCCCCTTCATTTCTTCTGATGAAATACCCGAGGTTCATTAATGATAAATACTTCCCCCCGTGTCATACTCTATGACATATGTGGCAGGACCGACCTTACAGACCAGGCCCCTCGACTTCCATGCCAATCTTCTGCCCTTCTGGTAATTTATGCTCAGATTTACATTTCAACTGTATTTCTTTTTCTTAATTTTTGTTTAACATTTCATGAATATTTGGGACCTTGTTAATTTTTTTCTCTCGTGTCTCCTGCAGATTTTGACAAATTATTTTCATTTCAACAATCAGTCTATCCTACTCAATTTCATAACAAGATAGCACTTTAAAATAATTATATTTGATAGCTTATTGTATATCATCAGAATAGATAATAATAAAATTATCTAAGTTTTTTATGATATGCAAAATAAGGTATTATTCTAGTATAATTTTATTTTGGTCTACTTAGAATAAAAAACCTGACTTAATGAAATTCCTTTTTAACATATACAAATATTACATTTTAGCTGTATGTAATTAAAGATACTAGTGTATGAATGTACAGGCCAAGTAAAAATCAAACATGGAAGCAGTTTTGCTTCCTTTTTATTTTTCCCTTTTTGATCAATTTAAAATGTTTAATCTGTAAGAAGTACTACTTACTTGATAATCCAAAACATTTCTTTATTATGTAATGTTTTAAAGGCATGTCTAGATAATGGATGACTATATTTGGCTCAAGACATTTAACTTGCCACTGTTTGTGTTTTATATTGGTTTCATATTTAAACATTTTCTTGAGTGTTGCTAATTGATTGCCTCCATTACAAGAGAAGAGCCAGGAAGATGCGCTTTTCTTTCATGGGATTTAGCTGCAGGTAATGGAGGCTTAGACAGTATCTAGTTAAGGGAGATAGAGTCAGTCTGTTCTTTAATTTCAAATTGAATCCTGATCATGTGGTGACATTTTTATATAGTGAGCACTTTTAGAAAACATTTATCAATTGAGAGGAAAGAAATGCTAGCTTTTTACTTCTAACTTCTTTAATAATTATTTTTATGTTTTTTTCCTTTTGTTATTTGCTTGATTTTTGAGACAGGGTCTCTCTATATTGTCCTGGATGTCTGGAACCCATATAGACCAGTTTGACCTTGAACTCAAGAGATTGACCTCCTTCTGCCTCCTCAGTTCTAGGATTAAAGATAAATCACCATGTTCAGCACTGTTTGCTTTTTTTTTTGATCTTTTTTTTATTGTTAAAAGAAAAATTTACATTTACTACCCTTGTTCCCGGCCCTCCCGCTCCCCCACTACCCCACC
>JAQHUG010000012.1:1376354-1402784 GCA_028555095.1 Dicrostonyx torquatus | reverse complement strand
AACAGGGGGACTCACCAAGGACCAACTGCCATCAAAAGGGCTGGCTTCTCTGCTGGAGCCCTGCAGGTTTATACTGGACCCACCCTCGTCCAGGCCACAACCCTGAAGCAGGGCAATTCCAGTGGGGAATCCAGGACCCCGCCAAAGGGGAGTGTTGCATAGGGACAAGCTGAGGTGTGGAACACAGAAACGCCGGGCGGGGGGGGGGAGGAAGCCTACTAATTGAGCAGAGCGTTTTGGAGGTTGGGGGGGTGCTCTTACCACTCCAGTCGGACCGATCTGAACCAGTGGGGCTCACCAAGTACCAGCCGCCATTAAAAGGGCAGGCTTCTCTGCTGGAGCCCTGCAGGTTTATCCACTGTTTGCTTTTTAATTAGCACACAAAATAATAGTTTTTCATCATGTCAATTCATACATAACTAATTTTTGATTGGTTCTTTCACATCTTCTTCTCCCCCATACCCATGTCCCCTTCCTTGTTCCCTTCTTCCCCTCAGTGGTCCCCTTTCCATTTATTGTCCCCAACACCTCCCATTTAAACCTCATGTTGTATTTCCATGGTCACCTTTTCAGCCTCACAACACATACCTATGTAAATATATACATATAAAAATTAAAAGATAGAATTTATATATGAGTGGGAGCATTGATAGTTGCCCAAGTATGGATTAAAGAAGTAGTAATGAGACCCCTAATACAAACCAAGCCCAGAAAATCTGGTGGCAGGAAAGATGTTCCTATGCTCCTTAGTGCTTATAGCTTGATGCAGAAACAGAAGAATAAAAAACGAACAAGCCATATATTAACATCACTTAACCTTAAGTTTCACAAGGTAAGTGGACCATATCACTGAATGATAGTGATCATAATCATAATACTAAGAATGTAAGGAATACTATTAATATCTTACAGGTGCAGTCAGTTTTAACTGGTTTTTTACCAGCAGAGAACATTGTTGAGCTGTTTATTAAATGAATAACAGATAATTTGTATATTGATGAAAATGTCACATAGCTAAAGAGATAGTTTTCTTTATCCTGTGTGTATAAAGGTATTAGATACATTTTTGACACATAGGAAACATGCCTTCTATCAATGAGGAGGAACCAAGTATGTGGAATATTAAAGTGCAATATAAAATGATAAATTCATACTAAAACACAGGTAAATTATTATTAAAGTTCAATATATTTAGTTGGAGTGGAGGGTTTTTGAAGGAGCTCATTAGTTGACTTGGAACTTAAAGCTATTCTTGTTAAGGAAAAAAAACATGGTAGATAAATATCACAAGCCTTTTTTGATAGCCTAACTCTTCAAGTGACTAGCAAAGTAAAGGGTAAAACAAACAAAACCTGTAATGGTACCAATTTATGTTAAGCAAATACAACTTTGTATTTTCATTAATAATGCAAACTTACCCTTAGAAAAGTCATATTTCATCATCTATTGTGTTTCAAAATCAACACCAAAGTATACAGTTGCTTATTTATGAGGAAAACTAAGATGGGCATGACAATGAGGAATCATCCTGGAAATTTTTACTCTGTGTAAAATTTTAAACTGCTGAACAATTGAAAAAAAACCCATCAAATTTAGATTAGAAACTTATTGTGACATAAACTTCTAAATATTTCTGTTGCAGTATAAATAAAACACAGATGTAAAAAGTGAAAAAGACCGTTATGCAAATGAAGCTGTGGGTACTAGAAGCAGAACATCTTAGGCTAGAGGAATCTTAAGCTATGGGTTTTTGGCTGATCTACTGCCAAAGGAATGAGAGACTGATATTTAAATTTCATGCAGAATTTCTTGGGTAGTATAAGCTTTGCTTTGGCAGAACAAAGCAATAAAATTATGAGAAAAGATACTGAAACTTTTGTGGACTTGGATTTGCTAAATATATGCTCAAAGCTCTGGGTCTCAGCAGCCTCCCTGCCAGAGATCTGAAGTTCTCTTGTAACAGCCCAGAGTGCTTGTGGCCTATTGTGTGCTGATCTTTGTCTTTCAGCTAGCTTCTCACAGTATCCTGTGGAATGACAAACTAGATGCTGATGACTCAAACACAAGTTTCCTATAATCCATCCTCATAATTACCTGCCATAAACTTTGACATCAATACTGAACAGAAAATTTTCTCTAGTTTGCACCATCTTATTTCAGCCTTCTGCTGTCCACTTAACCACACAGACTGGAAATCTGACTCTGCTGGTTGATTAACTCCTGTTTCTCGCTTTCTCCTGTGTGGTAAGTCTTTCTGTGTTTCTCACTTTGCTTCTCCCCCCACTACCCCCATCCCCGGGTCCTGGAACCCTGACTAGGGACAGCAAAAGAATGAACAAAAGAGAAAGCGGACACACATGTAGTAAAGCTAGTCTAGGTGGGATTCTGCTAACGCAGCAGTGATATGGAACTTCACTGTGGTGTTACATACAGCACAGGGGAAAGACTAGTTTAGTCTTCCTAGAAGGTCTCTGAAGGTGAGCAGTCTCAGGCTGTGAGTGTCCTGGAGGAGGAAGCTGCAGTTGCTAGTCTTTGCACATATTGGTCCATTGTTTATAAACACTCAGACTCAGATTCCCAAGGAAAACTTCGCTGTTTTTACCTTGGTCCTAGGCCTGGGAGTCCTGGCCTTGGCTGTGCAAAGGACATTAGTACTCACTCTCTCAGGGCTTTTACTCTGCTCCCTATTCTTCTCACATATCCTTTTTGGATGTGAGTAAAGATTCTTCTCTTCTGGGCAGTTTTTCCTGACTTCATGCTGTGCTCTTGATGATGCTAACTCAGCATGGTTGCCACATGCTTTTGTAATTGTGGCTTATTGTCACTCCCTGAATTTTTAGCTTCTTTATTTTAGAACTGAATGACTTCTTATTTCAGTTTCTATAGAAAGAAGCTTAATGGAAGGATTAAATGAGCTCATTCTGTTGTATTATATACACATATGACCATGACCATAGCTATTATTATTTATTATTGTTGTTTTAGTTTCTTCAACGTGTTAAAAATATGTTGGTAAAACCAATGTGTTGACCTTGACCTTTTCAGCGATTCCATGATACTGATTCCTTTTAGACATCAGTACCTAATTTGGGGGTGATAACCAGATGTTCTTTCCAGCTAATCTAATTCTTTAGCCAGTGCCTTTGCTGCTTGACTTTGTACCTTGTCTGGTATCCAATTCCTGGCTACCTGGCTATGAACAACTTCTTTTAACTGTTTTTTTTTTTTTGTTGTTGTTGTTGTTGTTGTTCCTTGAGACAGGATCATACCCTTGGCTGGCTTGGAACTGGCCCTTCTCCCAGGCTGACCTCACAGTTATGATTGCCTTGTCTCACCTTACATGTACTTGAATTACAGACATGTGGCACCTGCCCAGATTATTTCTCTTTTTTCAATTGAAATACACATTAGGCCCTAGTACGTGCTGAATTTTTTGTTGTTGTTGTTACTGTTGCTTTGGTAGTTGCATGGGTGAGGTGTTTTGTTTTGCTTTGTTTTAGATAAAGAGAGTGGCTGTTAATGGCAATCTAAAACAAACCTAAAACACACACCAGATAAAGATTTTAGAGAGGGATAAGGGAGAAAGAGGGGAGGAGTGGAGGGAGAGAGAGAATATGTGTATAAATGTGGGTGACTGTGGAAAGGTCAGAGCAGAACATTAGGTGTCTTATTCTATCATTCTCCACTTATTCCTTTGAGACAAGTTCTCTCACTGAACCTGAAGCTAGACTGGTAGCCAGCAAGTCCCAGAGATCATTCTGTTACAATAGAAATCCCTGTTTCTATAAGGGAAATATTTTCCAATGGCTTTCTATTATTAAGGCAAAAATGCTAACTGCCCCCCAATATAATAGACATATTTTCTTTCCTTCTTCTACTTTGTACAAATAAAACCATAGCAACCACGTTTACAACAAAGGTAAGACTCTTAAGGGAGGTAGATGTGACTCTAGAGTGCCTTTAATCGTGGCACTCTAGAGTCAAGGCAGGTGGATCTTTGTGAGTTTGATGTTGCTTGTTTTACACAGTGAGTTCTAGGCCATCCAGGTACACATAATGAGACCCTGTCTTAAAAAATAGACTCTTGAATACAAAAAAGGTAAATCATCTAGAAATTTTCTTATTGGTTAAGGCAGGGTCTCTCACTAAACCTGCTAATTGTCTAGTCAGTCTGTTCAGAAAGCTGCAGGCATTCTCATGTTTCTGACTTCCCAGTACTGGAATTAGAGGTGTGTGCAGTGCCTGGTCATATATGTGAGTCTGAGGATCTAAACCCAGGGCTTCATGATTATGCAGCAAAAAGCTTATCAACTGTACCATCTCCGAGCCTCAGAAATATCTAATCTTGAAAGAGTAAAAGAAAATCAGTAGATGTCACATATTAGAATAATTTGACATGAATTTAGAAACAGCCATCATAAAATATTTTAATAAGCTACTACAGGCATAATAAAAACAGAAAAATTCCATAAGAAAGATTATATAAATAGGAACTATATGTAAAATTTAAAATTGGAAAATTCAATAAATAAAATAAAAATTAAGCAGTAGCATTGATCTAAAAGGATTACTCAGTATTTGCTGAAGATATAAAGACACAAAGGGAAAGGCAAGACTTTATTAATATTTGAAATGAAGTAGGCCATCCCAACATAGGCCATGAGGATATCAAGAAGACAGCAAAAGTATGAAATGAAGGGCTCTACCCAAATAATTTGGCAGGTTAATTGAAATAGAGTAAATCCTTGAAAAAACATCTCACTGAACAATGAGACTATGTTTATAATTACTAAGAAATAGGACTTGTAGTAAAAGAGATACAAATATTCCATTAAGGATCCCTCTGGGAAGGAGAAATAGACAAGATTTCCTGAGAAAATTGGGATCTTGGGGGGGAAAGGAGGAGGAAGGTCAGGAGGGGAGGAGGAAGGGAGAAGGGTCAGTGGGGAGGAGAGCATGAGGAAACAGGGTGGTGAAGATGGGGGAAGGACAGAGATGAGAGCAAGGAAAGAGATATCTTGATTGAGGAAGCCATTATGGGGCTAGCATGAAACCTGTCACCAGGGAAATTCCCAGGAATCCACAAGGATGACCCCAGCTAAAACCCTAAGCAATAGTGGAGAGGGTTCCTGGACTAGCCTTCTCCTATAATCAAATTGATGACTACCTTAATTGTCACTATAGAACCTTCATCTAGCAACTGATGGAAACCGATGCAAAGATCCATAACTAAGCACTGAGCTGACCTTCTAAAGACAAGTTGAGGAGAGGGAGGAACAATAATATGAGCACAGTGGGTCAAGACCATGATGAGGATTCCCACAGAAACAGCTGACCTGAGCAAATGAGAGCTCCCTGACTTCTGACTGATAGTGGGAGAACCTGCATAGGACCAAACTACTAGACCCTCTGAATGTGGCTGACAGTTGTGTGACTTGGGCAGTCTGTGGAGCCACTGGCAGTGGGACCAGGATTTATCCCTAGTTTATGAACTGGCTTTTTGGAGTCCTTTTTTTTGGGGGGGTGGGGGAGGGATACCTTGCTCAGCATAGATATAGGGGGAAGGACCTTGGTCTTGCCCTGAAGTTAAGTGTCAGACTTTGTTGACTCCACAGGAAACCTTACCCTCTCTGAGGAGTGGATGGTGGGTGGGATGGGGGAAGGTTGAGTAGGGTCAGGAGGAGGGAAGAAAGTGAGAACTGGGATAGGTATATAAAATGAGAAAAGATTGTTTTAAAAACAACAAATTAAAATTAAAAAATATATTCCATTAAAAGAAAAACCCTCAGACTCCAATTTTTTCACTGGAGAATTCTATTAAAGGTTTCAAGAAAATTAACATGCTTTTCTGTCTTATACTGCTTTGGTACCATCACAAGATGTCATAGATTGGGTAGTTGAAACACGGCTATGTGAGCTGCTAGGCTGAGAGCAGGACAGCAGCAAGCATGTATTCTGATGAGGGTTACCCCCTTAGCTACATTCTTGATGTGTTATCACATGGAGAAAAGCAGGCTTTGAAGTGTTTGCTTTTTCAGTTGTTCTAATTCCAACAAGAGCTCTTCACTCTCACAACTCTCTTTCTCTCTTCTTCTGTCTCATAGATGTGCATGTGTGTGTGTGTGTGTGTGTGTGTGTGTGAGAGAGAGAGAGAGAGAGAGAGAGAGAGAGAGAGAGAGAGAGAGAGAGAGAGAGAGATCGAGAGAGAGATCTTTCATGCGTTTGTGCACATGGAGGCTAGAGGACAACCTCCATGTCTATTTTAGCACCGTCATTTCCTTCGTCTGAGTCACTCATTGACTTTGAACTCATTAATTCGTCTAGACTGACTTGTCAGAAAGCCCAGGGATCCTCCTGTCTTCATTTCCTCAGCTTTGTGTGCTCCTAATCCACAACATGGTTCTGGAGTTCAAACTCAGATCTCCATGCTTAGAGAGTGATTTCTGTTCTGACAAAATTCCCTTAACCTCTAATAACCTTCTTGTGCTCTAGCTTGGATCATGGTTCTCTGCCAACTTCCCATGGGTTAGAAACTTGGTCAAAAGTTGACTTTTGAGACTTTTGGTACCTTTAAAATGTGTGGCCTAAAAGAAGGCTTTTTAAGGCCTTTAATGGGCTAGTGGTGATCTGGTCCCACTAGATCTAGTCCCAGTTTGCTTCCCTCCTTTTCCTTGCTGAGTTGATTTGAGTAGTTTTATTTTCTTCATGATTCTACATGATGTGTCACCGCAACAATAAGCCAGTTGACCATGGACTAAAATCTCTAAGGTTTTGATGTAAAAAGAACCTTTCTCCAATTATAAGTTGATTATCTCAAGCATTTATTACAGTATAACTAATACACCTTCCAAAGGCCTCATCTTCAAATACCATTACATAGAGATTAAGTAAGGCTTTTACATGTTAATTTGCAAGTGATGGGTAAAGGGAATAATTCAGCCATTAGCTGCCATATTTTCTTTTTTCTTTATTATTATTATTATTACAAGAAAAATTTACATTATTTACATTTACTCCCCTTGTTTCCGGCCCTCCTGCTCCCCCCCTCCCCCACTTCCCTCCCCCTGCTTCCTTAAGATGGGGCAGGATACCCTGCCCTATGGGAAGCCCAAAGGCCTCCCCCCGTTACTTTGTTGAATATCTCAATCGTCACCATAGAAATTTTGCATGATGGAAGGAGATAGAGCCAGAGATCCACATTCACACCAGAGCAAGGGATTGTGCTACCAAGGTCCAGTGGAAGAGCAGAAGGAGGGAGAAGATGAGCAAGGACGTCAGGACCGTGAGGGACTGGCCTATCAACAGAGACAGTGGGCTTGATCTATTGGGAGCTCATCAAATCCAGCTGGACCAGGACTGAATGAGCATATGACCTAACCGGACTCTCTGAATGTGACTGCCAATGGGGACTGACTGAGAAGCCAATGATAATGGCACTGGGACCTATCTCTTCTGCATGCATTGGCTTTTTGGGAACTTATTCTATATGGCTGCCATGTTTTATTGAGAAAAATCTGGTGAACACTGATGTGTTGTAGGGTTGGTCCACATCTGATGGAAGTGTTTTGGAAGCGGTAGATTATTTATAAGTAAGACCTAGTGCAAAGGTTAGTAGGAACACACCATTGAAGGGGATGTTGGGACCCTTGCCAATCATCTTCTCTTTGTTTCCAAGCTACTGTGAGCTAAAAGCTTCATCCCACCATGTAGTCTTGCCTTGATGTATTTCACCATCAGCCTGGAGAGACAGAATAAACAACCATGAACTCTGAAATCATGAATCAAGTGATCTTTTCTTTTTATAATTGATTATTTCAGATATTTGTCTCATGATGAAGAACTAATACACTGGCCCTATCTCTTCTAGAAAATGATAAAAAGGAAACATTTTCTACTTCATTACTAACTTAGTGTTATTATGAAACGAAAAATGGGAATGAATGGAGTAAATCAGGATTGCAGTGATAGTATAGAGAAATATAATTATGGATCCAAAATTGTTTCAAAACATTCTCAAAGATAATTCAGCAAAATATAAAAAGACTTATACATTAAGAAGTAATTTGGTCATGTTCCATTGATGCAAACCTGGTTCAGCATTTGAAAATTAAAATAATCCATCAAGTAAACAGATTAAGAGTGAATTCATTGTCTACAAGTTATAAATCATGAAGATGGGAAAGAGATATAGTGTACCCTTCCTAGGTTAGATACTAGGTTTCAATATTTCAGTTACTAATCTATAAGGTTGTTGTTTTTACTCTAAAGTGTTCAGATCAGTTTCAGAAGAAAGACTAGGTAGAAAAAAATTGACTATGGCACACGTGTGAGAAAGAGAGAGAGAGAGACAGACAGACACACACACACACACACACACACACACAGAGAGAGAGAGAGAGAGAGAGAGAGAGAGAGAGAGAGAGAGAGAGAGAGGAGAGCACATGAACATTAACAGTCACTTTTTGGAAATGTCAGGAAATGTTTCTTAAACTTTGGTTATTGAGCTGGGTCCAGAAGGATGAATAATAGATACTTAAATCTGTTTTCTGCTGCTATAACAGAATGCCTAGACTAGATTATTTATAATAAAGTGGATTTATTTTGGCTCATGTTTCTAGAGTCTTGAACACTAAAATCAAGTGGTTGTATCCTTTAAAGGCTTCAGAATGCATTTACTTGTGATAGAAAGTGGAAGAGTGATCAATCAGATGCATGCAAAACAAACAAACACAAGAGCCATGCCTTGTTCAGAACGTGAGCTCATTGTAACAAACCTGCCTTGGAAGTGCAATACCTCATACATGAGAGAACACTGTTAATCATCCCATAAGTGCTGTGGTCCTCATGACCCGACCACTTCCTACTATGCTTATTTTCCCACACTGCTGCACTGACAAGCCTCAGCATGAGTTTTGATGAGCATAACCTGTATTCAAGTCATAGTAGGCGGTATTCTAATCAAAGAAGAAAGTGGTATTGTAAGGAGATAGAAAATTAAAAGACAGCAGCAAGAATCAGAATATAATAGATGATCATTCAATATGTCATTCATCCCCTCCCTCTGTCCGGGACTCACAATCACAGGTATGATGCTATGACACTTGATTTTTTGTTGATAATCACCTTAATTTTTGGTATAAATACTTTTTCTGTTATTATTAAGAAGAAAAAAGCACTTTTACACAGTGGAATGAATATGAGCACTAGCTACAGCTAGTCAGGCTTGACATAATTTCAAATTTATCAACAGTTTTAATTTAACATACGTAGCTATACAATGGGACTGTATACAGGATTTACCTAGAGATGTCATAAATAAGACAGTACATATAAATACTGTATCTATTTTTGACATACAGCTTTGTTTCACTTGCAATAGTTTTTTTAAATTTTATTTATTTATTTATTTATTTTTTGCAATAGTTCTTAAAATGTGATTTCAAACTATTCACATTCTTTTTGTTGTTCTGGAATCACTGTGCGTCCAATGGCCTCACTTTCCTCTAGTTCTGCAGGAAAACAGAACAACCACATGCAACCAGCCTCCTAGATGGCAATGTGCAGACCAGACCCCCTCAAGTTCTTTATGAAAATAATTTGAAGTGATAACTTAAGGTAAACACAAAGAAGTCTTTCAAAACATACCCAACTGTATACTTGAACTTTCAGAGAGATGTAAGTGAACTCGGGTGTTTCAAGTGCAGAAAGGATGAAATGACTTTAAACATTCAAAGACATAAGATTATTGTTAGCTATAAGTCACCTAAAACCTTTATATATCTTCCCTAAATAGAAGCCCCTTTGATGTCGTATCAACATCAGGGTTATGTTTATACAATTTTTAAGACCATATATGCCCTTATAAAATTATTTTGTTTATAAAGCCTGGATTATCCTTTAAAGAGTTATGAAAACAAATTGGGCCATAAAATGAGAATTTCTTATTGACTTCTGAAGGAAAATAGCATTATCTTAATGAAAAAATTAATTGAGTCCAAATGAATTAGTATATTAACTGACAACAGATTAAGTTTCATAAACACTGACATCCAAGTTTCCCTTTGGCAAATTGTCCATGTGATCTTGGGGAGACCATTTAATCTTTATGGTTTATTTCCTTATCTATAAATAGAAATAATAGTCCTTAGCATGCTAACCATGTGTACATAAATGAGAACACAGAAATATTTTGTAAAGCAACCATTGCTATGGTTGGCACAGTAATATTTTTTTCTGGCAACATTTATGCCTAACTTACAGTAAAGAAAATAAGCAAGCAAGCAAGCAGGCAAACACCAGAACAAAAATTTGGTTCTTAGTGAGCTCTGCTTCGATGGTAGGAATTTCTATGTTTGGAAATTATTTTTTTCCCTTTAAAATATCTTAGTTTCCTAAACTATGAAATTAGGTGGTGTCTAAATTGTGAGTACTCAGTGGGAAAGTGTGTACCTCTGGAGAATGTTTTTTCAAATCCCATGTTCTTCCTCCCTGTGAAGAGTATAGTTGAAGATTAAGCCTCATTATTTATCTACTTTTAAGACCCACCCATGGATAGCACAAGTAAAATGCTAGTTCTGAGCCTTGTGTGGGGTCATGCAGAGATAAACAGTGTAGACTTAAAATGTTATGTTCTGTAATCCTTAATATTTTATTTAAAAGTGTTTTTCAGTGATTATGCCAAAAATAGTCCTGGAAGAATACAATGGTGTGGACTTTTGCCTTCTTCAAATATCTTGACTGGATTCCAGCCAACATCCCTCTACGAGTGACTGATATAAGGGTATTTTGTTCCTTGAATGGAAAACAGAATTACAATCACTGTATTAGATAAACCAAAGAGACCTCTACCCTCCATACCTCAGGCCTTGAGCTGAAGGTTGTGGAGACATTTAAAAGCACTTTAGTTGACAATAATTTGTAATTCCAGTTTCAGCTGTGCATATTAGTTTAGCAGAGCTAATTCCCAGGTGCTCTAATTTCTTATCTTGATGTAGCCATCACTCAAATGTCAAAAACTCATTATAAATGTCATAAAGAAAATCACTTTTGAGTGAGAAAAAAATCATGATATTAACTGCATATGCAGCACTGTTTTGTGACTTGACATTTTTTATGGTTCCTATTTGACATATTTTTCTTGTATCAAGTTGTGATTAATCAAATCTTATGGTGATACTTCACTATCTTTCAAAGATACTATCTAAATGTGAATTTGTAGCTATGTAGGATAAGGTCTTCCAAGTAATCAGTTTCTTTATTTTTTGTTTTTTGTAAATCTGAAAAAAAACATCAAACTTAGTATGGTTAAAACATTATTTTCTTCTCTTTTCACATTTTCCTCTAGGTCAAGCTTTTTTGTAGAACAGAAATAAAAAGCATGGGTTGGGCAGTTGGGAAAGTTGGACTGAGGATCTGATTTTGTATTTGACTCTTTGTGAGGAGGAGGGAGTCATGAATGACCCATGCTGGAACAGAGACTATAAAATATGATAAGTTATGATCAGTAACTGTGGGGTGACTACATGGCCTTAAGTTTTATAGTCGCAGTTTACCCACACACTCGCAAAAGAGTTATATAAAAGTATGTCTTTGTATCTTTAAGCCCGGGGATGCTGTGAGATCTCAAATGGAATTCTTTTTTTAAAAAATATTTATTTATTTATTATGTATGCAATATTCTGTTTGTGTGTATTCCAGCAGGCCAGAAGAGGGCACCAGACCCCTTTACAGATGGTTGTGAGCCACCATGTGGTTGCTGGGAATTCAACTCAGGACCTTTGGAAGAGCAGGCAATGCTCAACCTCTGAGCCATCTCTTCAGCCCCTCAAATGGAACTCTAAAGGAAAACATAGACTTCCAATGTTATGAATACTTTTACATCAGCAGGCTAGATTTTAATCTACTTCAATACTGAGTAGAATTGGTTTTTGATTATAAACATTCAGGAATTTCTTCTTCATAGGTTTCTCAATCCAAAGTACTTTTCTATCCTTTCCCAAGGGATCATTCAGGCAACCATTAGTTACATTTCAGGAGATATATCAAGATACCACCATTTGGATCTCATTCATGAAGATCACATTAACACAAATGCACGTGCGTGTATACACACACACACACACACACACACACACACACACACAGTGTTCTACAGATTCCAGCACACAGGATCCTGGTGTGTGTGTGTGTGTTTTCTTTTCACTGAACTAAGGGCCTTGGTTTTGAGTAGGGAACATTGTTTTAACTTTGGCACAGTGGCAGAGCCTTAATCTACTGCTATGTCACCTAGCAATTGCAACTCCACAGTTACTGGCCTGCTTCCCTAGCAGCTACAGACTGTTGAGAATATACTCCCATAGGCACTGGCCCTGGCCCTGCCACTAAAGGTAGCTTTAACTAAGTTTCCATCATTCTAATTATGGTTTGTTTTTTTTTTTTTCGAGACAGGGTTTCTCTGTAGCATTGGAGCCTGTCCTGGAACTAGCTTTTGTAGCCGAGGCTGGCCTCGAACTCACAGAGATCTGCCTGCCTCTGCCTTCCAAGTGCTGGGATTAAAGGCGTGCGCCATCACCGCCTGGCTCATCATTCTAATTATGAATAAGACTTGAGATCCTGAGGCTGGGGTGAAAACTTGCAACCTCAGAGAGGCCCAGTAGCAACTAGCTAACACTCTCTTCTTACTGGTGTCCATGGAAGTTTGTTACATTTGTCCAATGTGAGACACATATTTCTTTTTAGGGCCTGAGAAAGCTGGAAAAAAATTAAAACCACTTGCCTTCCTAGTAGCCCAGTGCTCGTAGCATACAGAGGTGCAGCTCTGACAGAATGAGCACTTGAGCAGCCTAAACATTAAGCAGAAACAATAAGCAATTTAAAAACACCTGTCACAAATGTGGGCATCAAATTCCTAGAGCTGGGTTGGTTAAATGCAACTCCCAGTTTAATGTAGCTCCCAGTTAAATGCAGCACTCATCCAGACCTGTGAGGCATAAAACTTGACTCTCACGGACCTGAGTGGGGCAGAACCAGCTGCCAGTGCAAAGCTAGGCAGTGAGTTTAAGGTTTGGCACCCATGGTCAGAGAATGCTACAGGTGCACAGTAACGCAGGTCCAGACCAATCATACAAACAAATAACAACAACAACAAAACAACCCACCAAAAACTCTAATCAGGTTATAGTGTGTTTTAAAATGTGCATAGGTGCTTAAGAAAAATAAGAAAATGGGTATAGATACTCATAGAAAAAAGTAAATATTTTAAAATAAAGATAATGTAAAGTCTTTCAAGAGAAAGTAAAGTAATATAAAAGAAAAAAGTTTCGTGAAGATGGGAAATATATAGGGAGTCAGGATCCTCTATGGTGTTTTGTTGACTTTGAGTTTTTTTAATTCTGATGAATATATATCTATATTTGTAGACCTGGTGTGATGGTGTTACCTTTGTTGGCTCTCATCACCAGGCTAACACGGTCATCTCCACTGGATGTTATAAACTGCTGATATTTTGGTATATCTATTTGCCTATATATCTACCATCCTATCTGCTGCTTGATATTTATTTTTTTGCTTTGTTTGCTTAATCTTAATCAACTTACTCATTCAAAACAGAAAGAAAATGTGACTATTATAGAACATGTTCTATGGAACATGAACAATTTCTGGAAAAATACATTAAAATATAAAATATGCTTTAATTAAATGTAGCTCCATAATTCCCCTTTCTCCTTTCCTCTCTCCCACCTCTCTGATGTCCTTCCCTCATACCCTCCTATGCTACCCCACTCTCTCTCAAGGTGATACTTTTTCTGGTTACATATGTGCATAATTATATAAATACAACTAATAAAGACCATTTAAAGGCACAACTGGACATAATTCATAAATCACAGTAAATTTGAAGATAAAATTCCATATAAGGTAGCATTTCAGTTATGACACTCCTACTCTTGAATAATATTTGGCAAGGTGATACGTTTGGAGACAAAACCTTATGAATGTGAAACTAAAAACATGAACTGGGGCAAATACTCTTGAGTTTTGAAAATTCTCTAGGACTTTAAGTGCCATTACTGCTTTTGAAAATATACATGTTCCTTTTTCTTTTATCCATTCCCAAACTATAGTGTCATGAGTTTTCTACTGTTTCTATGTTTATATTTTTTCCATTCTGACCTTTTTACTTATATTCTTCTAATTCACTAGGATTTGATTTATTATTTTTTATTTTTGAAGTAGAAGCTTAGTTATTGATTTTAAATTTCTGCTTAATAATGTTGTAAATTTCAACATAAGAAATGTGGCGGTGTTAGCTTCATTACTTTTGCCCTTTTCTTTCAGTCTGGTTTTCCGTAAGTCAGCTCTTGTGCACATATTGCTTTGGGATTTGTGTGTCAGTTGTCTTAGTTACTCCAGCTTTAAGGAATGGACAGCCCTTAGGATAGATTTTAACAAAATCTCTCTATGCCCTAAAATTCTCTGGATATCAGTTTACTTATTTGTAAAGTTGATGTAGTAAAATATGCCTCACTGGTGACATAAAATTAGAACATATTTTGTGTACCTAATCTAAGATTTGGTATACTAGATATTCAGCCATAGTTACCATTCTCGGCTGGTTAATTTTGTTTTTTGTTTGTTTGTTTTGTTTTCTTTTTTCTTTTTTTGTTTTTGGCCCACTTGACACAAATTAGAGTCACCTGGGAAGAGGAACCATAATCAAAGTATGCCTCCATCAAATTTTCTGTAGGCACATCTGTGGGGCATTCTTTTGATTAATGATTGATGTGGTAGGACACATCCCACTGTGGGTGGTGCCATCTCTGGGCAGGTGGTTCTGGGTAGAATAAGAAGGCATGCGTGCATGCCACATGGAACAAGTCTGTAAGCAGCTTCCTCCATACCTTCTGCTTCAGTTCCTGCCCTGAGTTCTCTCAATGATGGACTGTCATTTGAATACACAAGCCCAATAGACTGCTTTCTCTTCAAATTGCTTTTGGTCATGGTGTTGATTATAGCAATAGAGATAAAAGCAGAACAGTTTTCTTTCCCAGCTTCTATCAGTGTAGTTTCTGATATACATGATTCAATGTAATATAATGCCACTTACAGTTCACACAGTATTGTTATTCTAGTAGTCAGTGAATAACACAAAGGATCATCTCTTTATAATGAATGTTAATTTAGAAATAAACAATACCCTTTGCAGTTTGAGATTGTGGGTTATGACAACGTTGTCTAACCTAAAGGATGATATTTGAATATTTCATCATATGAATCAACTCTGGTGAAATTTTCCGACACTTATTTGGTCACTTTCCAACTTCTAATCAGCACTCAGAATAAAATCTAATTTCAAAATAACATGCAAGGAGTAAATTTTGTTTTTCTGTTGTCCCCGCCTTTACTAGGTTTCTATTGGACAAAGGCCTACTTGTGGACAGGGGGCTTTTTATATTCAATACCGTGTGTCAGTTACCTTAATCACAAATATCTAGCACAAATGGAAAAAAGCACAGATAAAAAGGTGAGAACTGGTGTACTTCTAATAACACAATATAACCCTGGAGTTAAGACACAATTTCCTAAAGCCCAAATCCATTTTTCATTAATTTGAACAAAAACTTTAGCAGAGGAGAGTGTCTTCCACTTTCACTGTCAGGAGAAGGAAGGAAAACAGCATGTTGGTTTCTAGCACAGCAAGTTTTGAGGTCAATTCCTGCATTCCCACAGTATGGGCACAGGTAACATGGACATTGGGTTGCAGGTGAAGCCACCTGCTTTTCACTGTCGAGCCATTTCAGTGCTCTGTCTCATTATGGTAAGCTGTGGATAGCTATTGATGAGATTGCAATCACTTTCTATTTGAGGGAAGCATCAGTCAGCTACTGGGAGATTCTGACACACCATTACAGAATGCTTACACTTAGCAGGTAGAGAAAAAAGAAATGGATGTGAACCTATTATTATCAGAATTACATGTCAGAGAGGTATAACAGAGCTCAATTTATTTCTGTAATAATAAGCAACCAGAGATTGACTTGACAATTATATCTATTTCTGCCGCTTGTATATTTTTCTGAGGTGGACATTCTAGTATGAAATCAACTTCTTTGGACATCTTTTAGTAAATAACAGCATGTGTAAATTAAGAATATTTCATGTAAGATCAAACTCAACCATTATAAGTGGGAATGAGTGTTTTATAAGTTTCTCTGGTGAAGAGAGAACACAAAGTAACATTATTTGATGAAATATGAGAGCACAAGGCTAAGATTTAATGGTTGTAAATTCTAGCCTTGTTTCTTAGATACATTTTAGGGACTTGAACAATTATGGTCTGCTTGGGACTTTAGTTTATTCAAGTGTGTGAACCAATGATGACAATCTAGAATCACTGAATCTCTAAAATGTATCTAACATAGATTATGTTGATATTCTTTCATAGCAAATAATTGCTAATATTTTCCCATTTCATACTTAAAAAACTGATATTCAGAAATGTTGAATATTTTGCTCAAGTTCACTTAGAGTAAGAGGAAGAGGCATTTTCCAAGACTGTGTTCTTTTTCTTTTCTGCTTTTTAAAATCATTGATATTACTATTTTATTTTAGAGATTAATAATACTGACATAGGGATTGAAAGAGCTTTTATGCATACGAGTTTAACAGCATTTTAAAGAAGGGTTATATTAATTTGTGTGTGGTATGTGGTGTCTATATGCATACATGTATGTATGTATGTGTGTCCATGAAGGCCTGGAAGAGACATTCGATCCTTAGGAGCTGGAATTAGAGGCTGTGGTGAACCTCTTGAAGTGGGTGCTGAGATCTGTATTCCTGTCCTCTGAGAGAGCAGTCAGTTTCTTTATTGCTGAACCATCTCCCCACTTCTGGTACCATTATGTTTATTTCTAGCTCAAGCTAAGCTAGCATGTGCTCTTTTCTATTAGCTTACACAGGTAATCGAAAAGATATTCTTACTTCTCTTTTATAGATACCTTTTTCTTCTCTACCTATAAAAGTATGTTTCAAAATAATGTTATTTCCTTGTAATATTTATGTTCATCTTTCCCCCCATTCCTCTTAGTGCTTCCTTGCTGTATTTTTAGAAAAATACAGAAAAGAGAATATTTGTAATTATAATATTTATGCTACTGATGTCTATAAATTTATTGTTCACTATGAGCCACACATAATACTAGGAACCTCATAGAAATTATAAATATTCATGAACTTTGAGTTAAATGGTATTATTTCCATTACAGAAATGATGGGCCATAAATAAAGGCACATTAACTTTTCTAGCTACATAAGATTTGTAGAACTCTTCAAGTACAGGAATGTCTGGTTCCAAAATTTATGCAAGGGGAGAGGATGCATATTGGAATTTATTAAGATTGTGTATGGTAGATTTCTGTGAAGAGTCTTGAACAAGGTAACAAGAGGGTACGTTTTTGGAATTTTTCTTGAAACAGAAAAGGTACTGTAGACAAAATAATTTCTAAAAAACAAAAGCAATCTAAAAGAACCATTGTCCTTTATTGAAAAGTATCATAAAACTTACATGTATAAATTATTTAAGTATCATATTGTCATATTACCACAACATTTAACTTGGCATGAAAGAGATGCTTCTGAATTTACATTATCATTAGATTTAACATTCAGTACTGTTTTAGTTAGTTTTCTCTTTCTTTGAGAAACACCATAACCAAAAGCAACAAGAAAATGTAAGCAGAGACTGTTCTTTTGTTTTCCGTTCTTTCAGACCCGAAAAATCTCATAGAAACTATATTAGCAACAACACTGCTTGGCCAATGGCATAGGCATATTCCTAGCTAGCTCTTATATCCTAAATTAACCCATTTCTAGTTATCTGTATATTGCCACGAGGCTGTGACTTACTGGTAAGGTTCTGGCGGCTTTCTTCTTTGGCAGGTGCATGGTATCTCCCTGACTCCACCTACTCTTTCTCTATAGATCTCTGTTCAAATTTCCTACCTGGCCATATTCTGCTCTGCCATATTCCAAAGTAGCTTTTTTATTAACCAATGATAATAAAACATATTCACAGCATACAGAGGGGAATCCCACATCAAGAGAAAGAAAGGATTTATTTCATCTTTCAGCTCTCAGATCACAGTTACTGAGGGAAGTCAGGACAGGAACTCAAGGCAGGTACTGAAAGTAGGAACTAATGTAGATGCCCTGGAGGAGTGCTGCTTACTGACTTGCTCAGCCTGCTTTCTTATAGCACCCAGGACCAGTGGGCTGAGAGCTGTCACATCAATCACCAATCAAAAATGAAGCACATGGCCCCAGGCAAGTCTGGTAGGGGCATTTCCTCCATGAGGTTCCTTCTAAATGAACTCTACCTTGGGTCAAGTTGACAGAAAACTAGTGAGCACATGCATCTAGTGATAGCAATTCACTTTTGAAACTCCCTTTTAAATTAAAATGTTACAATAAATGAATAATATTTGCTTCATATTATATTGATATCAAGTTTGTTAATACATATCAGTAATATTAACTAAAAGCTGCATTTTAAAAAAAACGTATAGTAATCTGTCGGAAATGTGGGACCTGCTGCCAAAGATATCAATCTCACAAAGAGCTTTTGAGAGACATGGCATTCTATGCTGCCAGGATTTTGTTATTAACATATTCTGTCACACTGGTAAACTACTGGCATCCAGCAAATTGCTAATGTGTTATTAGTAGCAATGAGGGATCATCTTTGCTCTCAAAGTCTAACTTCTGCAGTTAGAAAATTGCTAACAAATAAGAAAAGCATTTCGTGAAAATATGTTTTAGTCTTGTCATACTAAACTGAAAATGTTTTACATGTGTTGGTCTTTGCAGAGCATATACCTCTGCTGTGATGAGTACAATTGAGGAAACAGGAGATACACTTTTCTAATAATATTAATTCTTTTTATAAAGCAAATATTTATCTTTACGATTATGAACACATATAAACCATGGTGTACATGTGGAGGCCAGAAGACAGCTTTTTGAAGTTAGCTCTATTCTTACAACTTCATGTGGGTCCTGGAGTTTGTACTTAGGTTGTCTGGCTTGTGTGGTCAGTGGTTGCCCCCTGAGCATTCTCACTAGTCCCAGTACCTTCCTACTTTGTTTTCTGAGTTTTACCTCACTTGAGAAATGGAAGCCTCCACTGTGTTTGTTCCTTTGTAGGTAACCTGTTGTGTTTTCCTTTCTGCATGTCTGTTAAGCTATCCCTTGCAGAACTCTAGTTAAAACTAAGCCTATTTCCAGGTAGGTCTCACTCATTGGTTGCATAAGAAACAAGTCACAGAGCTGAAATACAGATTACTCATAGAACTTTTGTGTAATGTGTGCAAGGCCCTGGGTGTGCTCCTAGCATTACAAAAATTTCACTCCTGGGGCTTCCTTCTCTTGTGGTTTCTGCCCTCAACATCGTGTTTTCTCCTATTTCTTCAAATCATTCTTTTAAGTCTTTTTTATACACCGAGAAAGCCCACTATAAAATTTCAACTTCATTTTATCGATTATATAAGCATTATTCCCTCTCCTTCTTATTTTCCCTCTCATTTCTTTTCTTCTTTTTCCCCCACATTTCTTTCTTTAAAGGGTATTTTCCCATTATTATTTATACCTTAAAAACTGTTGAAAACACCCTTACCATTTTGTTGCTATGATTCATTCTGTTGTTATTCCCCACTAAACTGCTTTATCTTAGTGACATTTTGTTCATATGTCCTTGTCTTCTAATTAAGGTACAAGCAATTGTTCTACTAATTAACTTTAATATCTTAGTTACTGAACACAATGGTGTTCTATTTCTCATTCACATGCTAATCCTGTGAATATTTCTGGTTGCCTGAGAGTTATCATCCATGTTTTGATTCAGGAACCCAAATACTTTCAGTTTTGTAGTTTTGATATGTCATAAATCTACCTCAAGACTCAACTACACCAATCTTGGGCATATACCCAGAGGATGTCCAGTCATACCATGAGGACACTTGCTCAACTATGTTCATAGCAGCGTTATTCCTAATAGCTAGATCATGGAAACAACCTGGATGGCCCTCAATTGAAGAATGGATAAGGAAAATGTGGTACATTTACACAATGGAGTATTATTCAGCAGTAAAAAATATAATAAAACAATGAAATTTACACTCAAATGGATGGAACTAAAAAAATCATCTCAAGTGAGGTAACTCAGACCCCGAAAGACAAACATGGTATGTACTCACTCATTGCATGGATATTCACTGTAAAGGAGAACCAGTCAACAATCCACAGACACAGAAAAGCTAGGAAACAAGGAGAGCCCAAAGAGAGTGGAATGGATTTCCCAGGGAAGGGGAAATAGAAGAGATCTCCTGGATAAACTGGGGCTGGGGTGGGAGCAGGGTGGGTGGGGTGTGGGGGAGGGGAGTGGAGGTATGGGTATGTGAGGGATCAGATTGGGAGTGGGACAGATGGGAGAAAGAGATATCTTGATTGGGGGGGGTATTTTGGGGTTAGGGAGAAACCTGGTGCTAGGGAAACTCCCAGGCCAGGAGTCCACAAGGATGGCCTCTGCTAAGACTCCTAACAATAGTGGAGAGGGTGCCTGAATGGCCTTCTCCTGTAATCAGTTTGGTGACTAGAGAGCTTTTATCCAGTAACTGATGGAAGCAGATGCAGAGATCCATAGCCAACCGCTACGAAGTCCTGTTGAAAAGAGAGAGAGGAAATATTGGACAATCCAGGGGGATGGTCATGACAGGAGAACCCACAGAAACAGCTACTCCAAGCTCTTGGGAGCTTACTGAGTCTGTACAGAAGCTAGGGAGCCTGCATGGGACCAACCTAGGTCTTCTGAATGCGGGTAACAGTTGTGTAGCTTGGTCTGACTGTGAGGCTCCTAGCAGTGAGATCCTGACCCGTCGCTGTCCAGTTTAGCTTACTGTTGGAAACCTGTTCCTTTGCTGGATTACATTGCCCAGCCTTGATTCGGGGGGAGGAGCTTGCTCCTGCCTCAACTTGATGTGCCATGCTTTGTTCAAGCCCATGAGAGGTCTGCCCCTTTCTGAATGGAGAAGGAGGAAGAGTGGATAGGGAGGGGATAAATGGGAGGCAGGGGAGATGGGAGAAGATGGAGGGGGAACGACGGATGGTATGTAAAATAAATGAAAAAAATAAAGGGTCTTGGCCCATTCTACTTCCTCTTAATGGAAGGAGAATAGAAAGTAGGGAACTCTGACCCAATTTCTGAAAATGCTAACCTAAAGAAACACATATGTCTACTCAGATTCCATTGCTAAGTTACAGTGTGATACCAGAGTACTGGAAAATGTATCTGGGAAGCAAATTTTTGGTTCTGTGAAAAGGAAACATGTTTTGTAGATATCTCATCATCTGTCCTCTCGTGTCCCTTGTCCCTTTCCATTGTATATGTGCATGTGCAGGTGTGTCTGTGTGTGTTTGAGTCAGGGTCTTTGCACCCAGTTGTCTTCAGCTTATGATCCACCTGCCTCAAGCCCCTGAGCACAGAGATTATGGGATTCACAACACTATTCATACCATTCTAGCCCACCAACAGTACACAATTATGGGGTTACTTCCAAGTTTTAGTGAATAACTTTCATAGTCATAATCCCTCATGATTTTTTTCCAGTCATTTGTCTACTAATTATCACTTTTCTTTCACAAGCTTCAATTTGGTAATCTTATATTCTATGGAACAGAGAGATATGTACACACATCCATTAGTACCAGTAGCTGTCATATGTAAAATGCCTTTGCTCTACTCATTGTCCATTTGCATTTAGAATCTTCTATATAAATTTACATTTAATTTCATAAGATTTCATTTGCCTGTTTGTGGTATTATTTATTGTAGTTTTTAAAGTCTTAAAATGTGATATTGTCAGGTTTCTCAATTTTCTTCTTTGTTTCTAGGATGTGTGGCTATTTTAATTTTTTTTCATTTCTCTGGGTGTTTTAAAATCGGTTTGTCTGCTCTTACACCAAAAAGTATTAATATTTAATCTATGGGTCCATTTAGACAGAAATAACATTTAATTAATATGGAGTCTTCCTTAAAGTGAGTACACTATTTTTCTTCCGTTCTATTGAATGTCTCTAAAGTGTGTTTTATAACTTTCAACTTACAAATTCATTCACATACCTTGTCAGATTTTTCCTGTTATATCTGATGCTTTTTGGTAGACATTGCATCTTAAATTAATAAATGAGTATTTTTCAACACATTGATCCTGTATTTTGAAGTCTTTCTGAAATAGTTATCAGTAATAGAAACATGGAATTTTCTGCAGAGTCAGTCATGTCATTTGAAAAGGAGGGAATTGATTTCTTTATTACTTACTTCTAATCTCTAATCTTTTAACCTTAATTTATTTCATTGCTATAACCTCATTACAATACTGAATGGAAGTGCAGCCTGATCTTTATTCAAAAGGAATATCTCTATATTTCCTTAATAAATTCTATTTTAGATCTGGATGTTTTGTAGATGACCTTTACAAAAATCTCTGAGTAAATTTTTTAATTTATAGTTTATTCAGAGTTCAGCCATCACTGTTGGTTTTAGAAAAATTCTTTATCTTTCTATTTAGATAATACTATTATACTGTCTCTTCTTTTGTTTAAATGGTGAGTAACATTGACTTTTTACAGTTAGTGCAACCTTATATCATTATTTGATATGATTTTTATAAATTATTGAGTTTGATTTTTGCCAAATTTTGATAAGAATTATTTGTGTTTATGTATCTGCTGTGTGTGTGCATGCACACACATTCACAATTATTTGTCTTGTTTAGGTGTCATTGTTACATTATGCTATTAGATTGTTAAGCTGATTTATTTATATACTTTTTGTTGTTTGTTTTGAAACAGGGCTTCATGTGTCCCAAGGTGGCCTTTAACCTTCTATGTTGTCAAGGCTACTTGTGAACTTCTAATTCTTCTGCTTATACACAATCACTTACTCTGTGATATGGTATTGCTTATAAGAAGCTGTGGCTTACTGGGTAAAGTTTCATCTGGTGTCTGTCTCTGGTGGCTCCATGGCTTCTCACTGACTCTGCCTTCTTTCTCCCAGCATTCAGTTTAGTTTTCCTACCTAGCTCTATTCTGCTAAGTCATTGGCTGAAACAGATTTTATTCATTGACCAATAAAAGCAACACATAGACAGAAGGATTTCTCATACCATATAGTATTTTGGTAAATAGTCGTTATTGGTTGTATTTTTTTTTTGTTATACCTGAGTGGTAATTTATGTCTCATTTTCTTCCTCATTATAATTCTGGTTGTACTTTTGGAAAGAATGTTTTACTGATCAATTTTGCATATTGTTTTCCTCTATATTATATTGCTTATTAATCTTTGGTAATCGTTACTGCCTTTGTTCTGCACTTAATAAGTTTAACCTTGTCTTAGTTTTCTACCTATTGCTGTGTGGTTACAGACTGTTGTACTGATACCTTATTTTTGCTCCAATTTTGTGCTTTAAGTTCAGCACTATAATATTTAATGGTATAGACCGGGTGTTCATAGTACATGCTTTTTATCCTCTGTCTTGGGAGGCAGAGGCAGAGGCAGGTTGATCTAAGTGCTCAACATCACCTGCACTGGCATACATCCTCTAGAAAGGCTCTATCTCCCAAAGGACCCACAACCTCCCTAAACAGCACCACCAACCAGGGTCCAAGGGTTCAAACATGTGAGCACATGGGGGAACATTTTTCATTTCAGGCCATCACAATTATTGGCAAAGTTATGTTAATTTTTATTATATTATTTAGCATGCTCCATTTTCTACTCTGCATTAAACTCTTTTGTGTCTTCTTTCATAAATTTAACATTTTTGATCATTGCACCTGTTTTCTTGATTGAATTACTAGCTGTAGGTCTTTTGTATATCTGTTTAGAAGTTACTTTATTTTTGAATATCATCCAATTACACTGTATGGAATACTCAGAGATAATAATAATATTACTTTTAAATGAACTTATTTTAGGAATTGCAGGGTATATAGCTTGAATTTATCACAAACATCAAATAATATTGTACCAGTTCATTTATTAGAGTCCCACAGAAGGAGACTTCCATATTACCTGTTCACTGAATGCTCTGTTTTGGGAGTATATGTGCATGTGTTCATGTGTGTATAGGTGTACATGTGTGTATATGCATGTACATGTTCATGTGGAAGATGGAGAACAACCTCTGGTGTCATTCCTAATGCGCCATCCCCCTTTTCCTTTTGAGACAGAGTCTCTCACTGTCCTGGAACTTGCTAAGTAAGCAGGCTTCCTCTCTGGTAGTTTCCAAAGATCCTCCTGCCTCCACTTCCTTGATGCTAGCATTAACAAGTGCAGGTGTAATTCTGCTACTCAAACTTACATCTGACACTTTACTATTGAGCTTTCTCCCTAAATGGTGATAATTTTGTTATAATTTTTATCATTGTTTATTATAGAATTTGCTGTGCATTGTTATGAGCTGTACTTAAAAATAAACATTCAAATCTTAGAAGAAAATAACTATTTTATATTTATCATCTTCATGTGTTTCATCTTTCTGATTACATCTACATTTTTATGTTATATTTTTTCTTTCCAAAGAAATTTTATATTTATATAGTCCAAAGCTGTTGGTGCTGAATTATTTCTCTATACATATGTCTGATAGAAGCTTTGGAAAGGCATTTAGAAAGATGCATTTTGCTAGGCAGAAAATTTTAGATTGAACATTTTTCCTTCCAATTTTTAAAAAAGATGTGTTCTATGTGCCTTTGGTTTGAACTCCCATAAATAGTTTGCTTATGTTCTTATATTTGTTATGGTTATTCTCTGATACCTCAATATATTTTATTGATTGTTGTTTGTAAACAATTTGATTATAATTTGGTATTTTCATGTTTTTTGTGGTTATCATGAATGAATATGTTATGCTTATATAGTTATTGTTTTATAATTGTTGTATAATTTTATATATAGAAAATTATAATACACATTTATTTATTACATATAATATATTATATTATTATATATTATCATATACACATTACACATACACACATATATTTGTCTATATAATACATATATAGTTTTATATATACATAGATACATATATGAATACATATTATATATTTTATATCATGTATATATGTATGCATGTATCCTATTCCATTTCCCCCATATTTTCTGTGTGGATTCTATTTACACATTAGTCCATCTGAAGTTAACTCATAATTTATTGATGCTCTGTTTCTTTTTACATATTTTTCTCTCTGCTTAAAATGAAAGATATTTTACTGTAGCAGCATGTAATCTGCATTAATCATAACCAGTGTGTTTTTCTTCTCAGATATAACTTTATCCTTCCTTAGCAATCTGGTTTATTTTTAGTCTTCACATTTACTCTTAGCATGTTAATAATTTTTTTCAGTATCTTTGTTTACTAATTTGATCATCTGCATAGTCCCTATGTCAGTTTTGGTCTTCTAAGTTCTTTCCACATTATGAAGTGCCCCACTTGCCTGTATTTCCTGTAGTTTCCATTAGATTTCACACAATATAAAATTTGCCTTGTTATGTGCTGAATATTTTTACATTTGCATAATATTTTTTAAGTTTTGTTTGGGGATATTGTTATACTATGCAGAAGCTAATGTTTCATCAATTCAAATCTTGTTTACAGACTTGATAAATGTTGAAGGCAAACGTTTTCCAAGTGCATCAAGCACCTCAAACACTGAGGGTTTTTTTCACACTGAGTGAAGGAACTGTTTGTGGATTTTCAGACATGACATTGCTATTTTGGGAGGTTGTGGAACTTTTGGGACATGGATCCCAGGGGGGCTTTTCTGCCTGGAGCTCATATGGTCCACTCACTGGTTCTTGATTTACCTGGATCTGATCAAGTATCTTCACATTCCTGCACCATAGCCAGGAGTTCCTATCCTCTTGCCTACCTCCCTATCCCTAGATCAACCCTGATTGCCACCTAAAATAACCTCCTCTCTTCTTACTGTGTTCCTGTCAGGCATTTGTCCATGGTGATGTGAACTGAGACTGATAACTGAGACTGATAACACTAGAACACCATTTATCCCTCCTATAATTCTTAGTGTTTTCTTCGGAAGTTCATTTACATACATAGGTGGGCTGGTGCGTACTTGAGGGAAACCATCTCCCTGCAGTTAGAGCTTTCTCCTTGAGACTGTGCCTTACTAGCTATCCTGGCTCAGTTGAGCATAGTCTCCTTATCACTCCTCATTCTGGAGCAAGGGAACTTCAGGAAGGAGGCAGACCCACCTCAGGACAGCAGTTCTCATCTTGTAGGACCATGGCTCTGCTGTTCCAGTTTAGATAGTTTACACCTTTAACGCTGGTGTTTCACAGGTAAATCCACCCCT
>JAQHUG010000012.1:1359231-1376288 GCA_028555095.1 Dicrostonyx torquatus | reverse complement strand
CCCCCTTTAACGCTGGTGTTTCACAGGTAAATCCACCCCTCCCCCTTTAACGCTGGTGTTTCACAGGTAAATCCACCCCTCCCCCTTTTCTGCTGGTGTTTCACAGATAAATCCACCCCTCCCCCCTTTTTTGCTGGTTACCTTCCATACTCTTAAACTCTGACATGTTTGTCGAAGAAATAATCTTATTTCACTACTAACATGCTTAATATTGCTAAGAACCATAGTTTAACATAAACCTTACTCTATTTTTCTATTTAAGATATGTTTTATTTATTTCTTTTGGTTTTTTGTTATGGTGGTCGTTTTATTTTTATTTTATTTGAAGTAGTACCTCAAAGCCCAAGATGGCTTTGAACATGAACTGATCGTCCTGTGTGAGCTCCTGAGTGGTGGGATGTTAAGCACTTGTGACTTCCTCATAATTTATTAGTAAGTATATAAATATAACATGTGATACTTTGCAACCTTAAAATAAGGAAATTCTGAGTCAGACCAGTATACCATCATGAATGTTTTAGCAAAGTTGCCTCTCAGAGCTGTGGTGATAGTATTCATTGTTCAGGATATTAATGTTGAATTAATGATCCTACATACACTGGCACATAGGATGTAATAAAGTAAGTTCAGCAGCAATAATGAAATTGTTAGCAGCAACAAGGATTAATGTCGCTGGAAAGTTACATGTCATGTGGTTAATAAGGCAGTGTAGATAAGAGGCAAACACATTTTAAATCAGGGAATTTAATGACCCCTCTTCTGAACATACAGCTATTGTTAAATAATAAATGCCTCTAGTCAGTGGTGGTGCAAGCCTTTAATCCCAGCACTCGGGAGGCAGATGCTGATGGATCTCTGTGAGTTTAAGGCCAGCCTGGTCTAGAGCTAGTTCCAGGACAGCTAGGACTGGTACACAGAGAAACTCTGTCTCGAAATACCAATAATAATAATAATAATAATAATAATAATAATAATAATAATAATAATAATAATAATAATAATACTCTAAGATAAAATAAGCAAGAAAATTAATTGTTGCCAGCCTTGTATATAACTGACAGCCTCTACCACAAAAAGAAAAAAGTAATGTTAGACATTCAAGTTCAATTACTTTTGAGAGCATTATAAGAGAGTAATACTTCAAGCTCATGAAGTAAAGTTTCACTTTCTAATTTTGATATCCTCATATTTACAGAAAAGATTATTTTATGATGATTTACATAGGTCCATGAAATATTTAACAATATGGATTCAATTTGGTCCAAAACAGTTTTAATAGTCTACATACAAATACCTTTCTAAAAGTAAGAAATAAAAAAGTAGTAAAAGAAGAAAGGTTTTAATTGAAATGGAATTACATAACTTTCCTCCATTCCTTCTTTCCTGCAACTCCCCCCCCCATGTCCTCTCCATTCAAGCTCTCGCATGTCTTCTGTGTTCTCAACTTGATAGTTTTTTCTTTGATTATTATGGCTACATTTGTAAATATGTGTATTCAAAGATATAGAAATACAACATGTTTAGTCTGCTTTGTTGTGTGAATTTGGTTTCATGGCTGACCAGTATGCATTAGGAATCCAATAAGGGGGCTAATTTCTGGTAGAGTCTAATTCAACTCATCTTAGCTGGTCATTGGCCTTACAGTAGTCAGCACCTGTGAGTTTAACAGGTGGGTGTAATTACAAGAATTAATATTTGGGTCTTCTATTTTGTTAGATGGTCTATATGTACTTATATGTCAAGACCATATTGTTTATTACTATAGTTCTATGGAATAGTAATTCCTCTAGTATTCTTTTTGCTTAGGATTGCATTGGTTCTCTGGGGTCCTTTTATATTTTTTGTTTGGTTCCATATGAATTTTATGATTTCATTTTTTATTTCTTTTAAGAGTGTTGTGGGTATTTTTTTATTGGTATTGCATTGACTTTCTAAGTTGCTTTTGGTGAGATGGTAGTTTTCATGGTTTTGATTCTAATGATCCATGAACGTAGGATGTCTTTCCATTTTCTAGTGTTTTTCTGAATTTCTTTCTTCAGAAATATTAAGCTTTCAAGGTTGATATCTTTTAATAAATGTATTCTTGGATACATTTATTGCAAGATATTTTATTGTTTTTGATGCTATTGTAAGTGGGAGTGTGCCTATGATCTCTTTCTTTCTCTATTTGTTGTTGTTATATAAAGGTTATATAAAGGTTAATGTTACATAAATATACTGATTTTTAGTTTTGTACCCTGCTACTTTGTTGAACCTTTTGATTGTTTATAAAAGTTTTCTGTTAGAATTTTGGGAATTGCTTATGTAGACTATCATGTCTTCAAATAAAGATAGCTTGACATGTTTTCCTAATTGTATCCATTTTATGCCTTTCTATATCATGCTTTTGGTTCTAATTTGTTCCCCCCTCATTTTCTGGTAATCTTGCTCTTATTCACTGGTAGTAAAATGGAAATCATTGAGTAATTGCAGCAATACCAACAACTGCAAAAACAAAGTAGATAAAATAAATGCCATTTATTGAAAAACACATTCATGATTGTTTTGAAAGGTTTATATATCATACTATATTATTTAATTCTTATACAAGTTTGTTAAATATATTCTTTTGTTAAGCAAGGGAGCAAGTTTAGAGGAGTTGTTATAAGTCTTATGTTAAGGAAATTAGAATCAGTATTGAAACTAAAACCAGAGTATATTATTAAGAGTTCTTTTTATTATATTAGATTTTAATATAACCAGAGTCAATATTTTTGTGATGTGTCATAAAGTTGAAGCAATCATTTGATATAATATAAAGCAAGGCAGTGTGTTTTCAAGTGTAATCCTAAAATCTGCACATGTATTTGTAAATGGAGACTGCTCATTCTTTTCCTGGCTGCCCAGATGCAAATAATCACACAGAAACTAAATTAATTACAGCACTGTTTGGCCAATGACTTAGGCATATTCCTAACTAGCTTTTTTTCTTAAATTAAGTCATTTCTATTAGTCTGTATATCAAAAGAGGCTTTCTTTGACTTACCAATTAATGTTCTGGGTGTCTTTCTCCTTCAGCAGCTACATGGTATCTCTTTGACTCTGCTTACTCTCTCTCTATATCTCTTCTAGCCTGGCTATATTCTGCCCTGCCATAGGCCAAGGCAGCTTTATTCATTAACTGATAAAAGGAACACGTACACAGAAGGACTTCCCACATCATGTATTCCTCTCACTGTGTGCGTAGTGGAGTGGTATTGGGAAGAGGTTTGAAATGTGCCAGCATGTTGTCATTATGCCTTTTTTTTTTTTTTTGCCTTTTTTTTAAAAAAAAAAAAGTGATGTGGTTTTATGTGACTTGACCAAAGCCTTGTAACCTTAGTTGAACAAATAAAATTTGAATTATTTTCACTGGTTTTTACTAAACATTGTGTCATAAAAGACAGGTTAGTAGAGAGAATGTTATATTTGTAGTCATTCAACCTTGTAGTTCAAGACTTTATTCTGCATGAGACCACATTTGTGGCTCTGGGTGAAAACCAGGCTTCCATGAACACTTTCTCCATTGTTATAAACAAGGTTGTGTTTATAACAAAATGATGAATAGTTTTATTTACTTACATGTAAGAGTATGTAAAGGTTTGATAAAATCTAAAAACACTGTAAATACATGGAAAACAGTGTTGTTATTATGTAGTGTATCATGGACTGGTTTATACACAACAATTATCTGCCAGATTATGTACATTTCCCTCAAAAACTGGGAGGAATTTGGAAAGATTTTATAAAAAGTCACATGTAAGTGGTTAGCATGAATAATTTTATTGGCCTTCCCCATATAGAAATAAATAATCCTTTCTAAGACTATGGGGATCACCTTTGAGGGCTGAGTTCCTGAAAAGAAGTCATGGAAGGAGGCAATGAAGTAAGATAATGACTAGGGCAGAATGCTTTTCCATATTGGAGTCCACATTGCTTTAACTCTCTGCTACATCAAAGAAGAACGTGCCAGGAAGGAGGTTTAGAGGTAGAGCCTGGAAGACTTTTGCTGTAAGCACACTTTCCAGAGAAGCAGTCCGTGAAGCATGGTGCCCTGAAGATCTCACTCTCCCCTCTCTTTCTCTATTTCAAATGCTCTGAGTTCTTTTTGCAAAGAGTTAGTCTCTTCTCAGAACATGTTTGCTGCAATTATATTTATTTCATTGTTTAAGTCTCTGTCACCTTGGCAACAGTGTTCTATTACAAGAACAACACCTGAATCTTACTAAAAGCTACCTTAAAGTAAGTTGCCTAATGAGCAAAGCTTCAGTCCTGGTACTTTGCTAAAAATATAATTTTGTTGGAGCAAAATAACTAAATCTTCATGTTGTTCCCATGAGACCTTGGGTGACCTAGGCTTTGTATGTATGTTAGTTCTTTCAATGGAGTGTCTATATGTTGTTGCACGAAAAACAGGTGACTTGCTTTCTTCTTTCTGCCTACCTTTCTCTCAGACCACATTTTTTTCCATGTATGTAAAACTATCATCTTTACATGCTATGTTTTGTGCACACATTCTTTCCATATCTGAAATTCCTTTTCTATTCTTTTGGTGTTGCATTTATTCTGTTTACTTTTCAAAACTCATTTAAAGAATTCCCATCATTTCCATCTTGATCTTTTACAGCAAAATCATTCATATATCTGGATGGTAGTTAGCTGGTTTCTCTCTTTTGATGCTTTCTTTATATATCTGCTCCCTGGTTATGTTGCTCTGTGAGGTTGGGTTTTCTTTAATTCATGTTTGTGTGCATTCTGTATCTGAGTGCCTGACATTTGGTACGTACCTAATGACATCTGTAATAAATTTGCTTATTAGCTATATGGCCTTGGTCAAATCCTCAAGTTTATATTCCTCATTTTTAAATAGTACTAAAATATTGCCCTTATCACATTGTTATAAGGACTCAATATATATTAGGTGTATGCATGCATGTGTGATGTGTGTGTGTATAAAGGTACACACTTATTAAATATATTTACTATCATTATTTTTCATAAACTGTTTTGTGTTTCAAGTATATTCTCTTCCCATTCTGGCAATGGGACATCATTTAGAAAACTTTAGCGTGGCTGATTCTCTGAGGCTCAGTTATGTTACTGGTCATGTGCTTGATATTAACTGGCTTCTGGCTTTTGTTCTGGTGACTTTACAGGTGCTGGAATTTCTTCTTAGGGATGAGATTCTGGTCTGAAACCAAAGTGAATGCAAAGATACTTCCAGTCTACGCTTGATGTAGCCTTTGTGGCTAGCTTTGTTTCTAGATCTATAGTATATCTATTAAGATTTTTTGCATACTAGATCCCTAGATCTTATTCAACTTAGACCCCAGCTTTTGCCTGTGAGACTAAACTTCATATTTTGAATACTAATCCCAACTGTGATACTTGGCTTTAGCTTCTGGGAGGGGGGGTGTTTGTACCTCTCTACTCTCCATCACGGGAGGACACAGTACAAAAGACATCTGTCTTTAAATAAGAAAGTGTTTTTTATTAGCACCAGATCTACCAGCATCTAGAATTCTTAAAACCTCTTCTGTCGAGGATGGTACCACATAGGGCTGCAGTTTGTTGGGTACCATGCTTCGACAAGTATACCACTTACCAGGATACGAGTATGGGGATTAGAAAAATAGTAAAGGGAACAAAGACTCGAGTGAAAATAATAAAACTGAAAATATATGCTAGTACCGGCATGGGAGGGAGTTCCAGTGAATATTGAAATTTTCTGCGTTTATTTTTCCATTCACTTTTTTACCCCAACACAACAGGGGGAAGAAGACAAAAGACTGATTTAACATGATGCAAAGGACAACCAGAAGTGTTATTTGCTTCAATACTTTGAGCCATCAAGCCTAATGCCTTAATAATCCATGAGAAAAGCATTCTGTTTTTAGGCAGTGAACCTATCCTACACCAAGTGGCAATCACTCCCAAGGTCAAACTTCCTATTTCAAAGAAAGGAGCAGAAGTATGTTTGAATATCCTGACCACTGATCAAGGGGGAGTGGATCTACCTGTATGTGCCATCTTAATGTCAAAAGGACCAAGTAACCACACCCTAGGTCAGAATGTGTAGCCACACTTGTCAACAACTTTGAAAAGCTAAAAGTCTCTGACATCCAGACAAGGTGGAGATAGGCTCACATTTTTTCGACCTCCTCACTCTTTTGTTTACTGGTTTGTTATTTTGTTGCACTACTTCAAACACAATCTATCTATTTTGCTGTTTACATGGCAGAATAGTTATTAATATACTCAGTTTTCCCACACTCATGACATTTTGCTTGTTTGGTCTAGAACTAATATGTATGAAGATCTGAACCAACTCTAGTAGTTGCAAATGTGTGGTAGAAGTAAGCTTTGTTTTTGAAGCCTTTCAAGTTTCTATTTTGTTGCTGAAGCCCTTAATTGCAGTTCAGGATTTATTGGTTTTCTTTGAGGAGGTCTCTGCTTGGGCCAAGACTCATCCTCAGCCTGTATCATGAATCAGAAAATATTCTCAAAGGGGTTGGCAATTGTAAGTTTACCTCAAAAAATTAACCTCCTCTTTGGAGTTTTGTTTACATTCTTACTACTTTTCAATCCCTTTGACTCAAACATATCGTTTATGTAATTTACCTTTCTTTTTCATTTGTATTGGGAAAACTATGCTTGTTTGATCTATTATATTTACCTTAGAATACACGTTATTGTAGGACTTTTTGAATTGTATAAAATACATGGACTACTAATGCTATATTTATGCCCATCTCTATTATTTAACAAAACACCATGTGTTTCATAACAAAGCATGTTATGTTATTTAACATGTACTTATTTGATACTCATGTACTATAGAACATTTTGATCAGTTGTGGAATGTAATTATGATGGTGATACCTTAAAGTTATAATGAAACTGAACAATCTATGACTTGTTTTTATTGTACTTATTCTTTGCTTAATTATGTTTAGAGAACTGGGTGGTGGTGGTGCATGCCTTTAATCCCTGGTGAGGTAAGAACAGGCAGATCTCTTTGAGTTCAACGCCAGCCTGGTCTACAGAGTGAATTCCAGGACAGGAACCAAAGCTACAGAGAAACACTGTCTTGAAACACCAAACCAACAATTAAGTTTAGAGATACAAAGTATTTAGCATTGTATTACAATTGCCTTCTGAATTCTGTATAGTAATACACTGCACATATCGATTATATAGGAACAATACACTGTAAAATAAAGCATTTATATTGATTTTCTACCATCTATGCTTATGTAAATAGATTCTAAATGTTGACACAATGCCAAAATTCACTTAATAATGAATTGCTTAGAATAATCCAGTCATTAAATGATTGTGATTCATGACTATAATTTACTGTGGTTTATAATTTATTTATAGTAAATATACATATGGAAATATTTATGTTATTCATTGACTTTGATTTATGTTTTGATCATAGAGATAACTTTTTCTATAATGAAGTGTTTTATATAGTTTATTAACTTTCCATATTTTTGTTGATTACATGACTTTTTGAAGATACTGTATCCTTTATTATTATATATCTAATTTGAGTCCTCCTGGAAAGGCTTGTTGTCGCTATTACTATCTTACCATTCAGTGTTTATTGAGCCCTTTCTATGCATCAGTGTTCCTGCTATGTGGCTTGTGCAGCTAATGAATGAGACAGAAACAAGTATGGATGGTATGAATTCAAAAGTGCTATTACGTTCCAGGTATTATACTTTAAGAACAACTAGTCAAGGCCTTTAGCTGATACATTCTTTCTCTGGACTAGAATAGATCAGAGTTTGGTCTGATCTATACTACATAAATGATTCTACATTTCTGTTTTTTTTTATGTATGATAGTTTTCTTCTTTTTCTTTTCTTCTCTTTTCCTTCCTTCCTTCCTTCCTTCTTTCTTTCTTTCTTTTTTTCTTTCTTTCTTTCTTTCTTTCTTTCTTTTCCTTATCACTCTAGCATGTACAAAGGTGACCCAATTATCTTTAGGAACTAGTTTAGGAGCATTTGTATCCATTACTCTGGAGTCATTACCAACATGTTGAAGTCTTATGCCTTAAGGAAGTATACCTAAGTTAAATAGTTCATACATATCCAGGCTTACTGTTCATTCTAATTTTTGACCCTCCTTAAAATTTCAATCTCTACTTGCTATTGGTTATTGTGGCTTTGAGGAACATAGAACTTCTTTATTTTATTTTACTTTTTAAAATCAAGCTTACCAGAGCCTTATGTGCTGAGTAAACTTAGTTACATAACCTGATATTGGATAAGACCCAAAGGTGACAACATAGAGGTGTTATTTTTCAGGGAAGTAGCCTATGCTGAGTACAAAAAACTGCTAGGGATGGGGCAGGATACCCTGCCCTGTGGAAAGCCCAAGGCCCTCCCCCCTCCATCTCGGCCTAAGAAGGTGTGCATCCATATAGAATAGGTTCCCAAAAGGCCAATACATGCAGAAGAGATAGGTCCCTGTGCCATTATCATTGGCTTATCAGTCAGTCCCCATTGGCAGCCACATTCAGAGAGTCCGGTTTGGTCATATGCTCCTTCAGTCCTGGTCCAGCTGGATTTGATGAGCTCCCAATAGATCAAGCACACTGTCTCTGTTGGTGGGCCAGTCCCTCACGGTCCTGACTTCCTTGCTCATCTTCTCCCTCCTTCTGCTCTTCCACTGGACCTTGGTAGCTCAGTCCCTTGCTCTGATGTGAATGTGGGTCTCTGGCTCTATCTCCATCCATCATGCGAAATGAGGGCGGTGGGGTAGTGGGGGAGCGGGAGAGCCTGGGACAAGGGGAGTAAATGTAAATTTTTCTTTTAACAATAAAAAAATAACAAAAAAGAAAAACAAAACAAAAAAATAAAAACCAGCGGTCGTTTTCCTAAAAAAAAAAAAACCAACTGCTAGTTTGTACTTCTGTGTCCAGGGTTTAGCAGGCTTTGAGAGGAATCACCCTATTAGAGGCATAATTGATCCTGACTAGCATGATGGCTTAGGGCAGGTTTTACTCAATGATGACAGAGAAGAGAAGGTGTGTAGCAGCCACATGACCACTTCTCAATACTCTCTTGTACATCTGTAAGTATAACTGGATATGTGCAGCAAACCCTGCAGGAGACAGGTGTGATTAGAGGGAATTCATAGCCTGTTAGAATGAAAGTTTGGTCTGTTAGCACCAGATAATGTTGTATACCAAGCTGAAGTCATGTTTGTGGAAATTAGAACCAGGGAATTAAGAATGGTTCCTCGAGAAATGAATGGATAATAGTTAAGGCCTCAAGATGAGCTACAGTAATATGTGGGAAGCGTAGTTTGTTCAACTGACCTTCAATTTCTAAGTTTCTGCTCGGAAGTCCACAAGACGGTAAAGAAACTTCTTTTACCTATAGAGAAATTAGTGAAACTCTCTGATGAATTCTGACAACCATAGAATCATCTGTCGATGGCTTTTGCTGTACAAATTTTGACTGACTTTCTCAACTCCTGCCCTCTGTATTCACCAGAGGGAATCCCTTGGTTTTCCTCAGTTCACCCTATTGACATATTTCCTCCAGACTGTTAACATCTATGTTAGTTGGTGTTTTACAGAGGCAGAGGCAGATTGATTTATTAGATGAATTGACTCATATAATTATAGGGGCTAAGGAAACTTATAATAAGATTCTGTAAATTATAAATTGATCCTAGGAAGCTATTAAGTTTAAGACTGAAAAATTCAGAAACAGAAAAGTTGGTATTAAATGTCTTTGCCCAAGGCTGAAAGCCTGGAGACATCTAGGAGAGAACATCCACATTTCCTCTGCCATTTGTTCTACTTGGATCCTCCATTTGGATGGTGTTTGTCCACAGTAAGGACAAAGTATTCCCACCAGTCCACAGACATAGCTCTCTCGAAAGATACACCTAGGCATAATGCTTTCTCAATTCCTAAGGTACAGACCTTAATCCAGTATGTTTCCTAAAATTAATTATCATGTCATCCAGTGACAGAACACAGGAAGTCTCTAAGTCCTAGGTCTCTTCTTTAGACTTGTATTGTGGCCTGAAACTCTTGCTACACATTATTGCTCCCCCCCATACACACACACACACACACACACACACACACACACAGAGAGAGAGAGAGAGAGAGAGAGAGAGAGAGAGAGAGAGAGAGACACTTAAAGTAGTGTACTACCCATTCACTATTCTTTCCCTTTATCCATTTCTGTTGTCTAAGTAAACTTCTTGTATAACTAAATAACTAATTCTATCTTGCTCTGTACTTCTGAGCTTAGAAGTAACATAAACAAATAGGTTATCTATAAATGTTCACAAATATGTGTTTAATGTTGACATTATGGGGCACGATTTTATTTGCTACTTCAAGTCTTGATATAACTGTAAAACAACCTAAGCATTTTTAGGATTAAATATCTATTTAAACAGGAAGGAGAGCATATCTTATTTGCTTTTTTTCAACCTGGTATTTTTGAAAAGAGCACATCATGCTAAAATAGACATAGTTGTATGATTCTAATAATTTATTTTCTTTGCTTCAACAGTGTGACCTGTGATATGACAATGAATCTCTTTGGCTTGAGCTACAAAATGCAAATCATACTGATTATGTGTGGTGTTTTAATGTGGACTGAAAAAATATGGACATGCCACATTGGTATCTGGATCATAGCAAATGCTCAATGAACCACAATCTTGATTCCAGCACTTATGACCCCTTGCTGTCATCTGGCTTGTGTGTTTTTTTTTATTGTGGTTGTTGTTATTGTGTTATGGGTGAGCATTTTGAGAAGAGGAAAATACTTTGAGTTCTCAGTGTCTCCTGACAGTCTTTATCCTTTCTAGTTTGTGTCTGGTGCTATTTCAAATAAATACCTAAACATAGGTCTTAGATTCTGCTGCATTGCCCCAACCAGCCGATCATGCCAATTAGGGAATTATGGGATACCTATGATTAGTTGTATGTAGTTTTCCAGCATTAGAAGAGAAGACACAGCTTCTGTCTTCAAAAAGCTCAACTCTCCAGAGTTCATTATGAACTACTGGCATTCCTAATTCTCTCAGCATGATATGATTGGTCCTCCTTTGGGTCTAGTAATGAAACTCTAATGCTTCCACGTACCCAAGAAAGTCCAGCAGGCTCCTGTGGGAGCTGACCTAAGGCCTCATGCAGTGTACCTTTTTCATCGGCCACGGCAACGGCCTTTAGCCTAAGCAAAGAGGACAACAGAAACATGATGCCTTTCAATGAATTCTGTGTAATTAAAGGTTCAGACTAACAGGGGAGCAAAGGGATGACAGAGGAGGAAAAGGCTGACATTTAGAAAGTGAGTCACTGCTAGGTGTTTCACGTGAGCTATATGTTACCTAACTTCAACATATGCCTTGCAGAATGGCATTACGCCAGCTTACTGATCCGGATATAAGTTAGAGAGCTAGTACACCTACTGCCAGGTGTGTCTGAATCCCTATACTCAACACAAGTCAAGGATTCCTTGAGGTTCAGGTGAACATAAGAGAGAACTTGGGAAGAATAGAAATATTTTAAAATGGAACATCGAAATTTTAGCTTAGCAGCACAGTAAGATGGCTCAGCAGGTGAAATTGCTTGCTTCCAAGCCTGATAACCCAATTTCAAACCCTTGGACTCGTTTGTTGAAGGGAGAGAATTGGACTCCCTCAACTTGCTCTAAGGTTTCCAAACATTCTCTGTAGCACACATGCATACAAGCACACACACACACACACACACACACACACACACACACACACTGTAAATTAAAAAACAAAATATGCTTTTTTAAAAAGAAAAAGTGGCTTAGGGTTAATGTAGTAGTTAAAAAAGGAAAATACATAGATGATGAAATGATAGAACCTGGGTGTGATGATATTACTAACACTGGCCTAAGAAACTAAACTTATAGCAATAATGTTTGACTATAAAGCAACAGCAAATTCATTGGGTTCATTTCTGTAAGCACAGAGATTAGACACAGCACCAAGGTTATTATGGAGTTGCCGTCTGTTGGCTATAAACTGAAAGAAGGGGAACTTCACATCTGTGATGGTGCAGGAAAGAAGACAGTAGGTGTGTGAATTGAGGCTGAACTTCACTATATATAACAGAAACCAAAGTCTTGTCTGCTCAACAATGTTAGGGTTTCTTTTTCTCTAACAACAACAAAAATAATGTGTGACTGAAGGGTTCTGATGGTCACATATGATGTCATCAGGCATCCATCTTCTATTTTTATGCTCTATTATATATTTTTCTTGGGTATATTCTCAGTAACACTATATGATTTTAAGAAAAATCTATATTCTGTTCCATTAAAAGCAACTAAAAGGGAAAATAAAAAAATATATCTCCCGACAGAATCAACTGCTTAAGATCTTATCTGTAAAATATATCCAGTGTCTGCCTCTTACATTTGATTGACTGTTACCTGGTGGGCTGAATTGTTTCATTTCAGTTGGGCACAGTGTTCCCTTCCACAGATTCAGGGCTCTGCTAACTAAAGAATGATAGCAAGATACTGGATAAGGTTCTGGCCGTCCCTAATACAGGAGGTTTATTTGCTTGCCTAATAAGATTTCTCTCAACAATTTTAGGATTATTACTACCAAGTAATATTTTAAGCACTTAGGATATGACATGAACTGTGTGTTTCTTTCACAGACTTTAATTTGATATAGGAACCACACAAAATGATACTACTTTGCTTTGAAAAAAAACATTTGATATATATTACTTGGTGTTAAAAATTGTTAGTGATGATGATGGAGATAATTATCTCATGTTTATTGACTGCTTCTGATATAATTATTGCTGGGGTGGGGTTTTTAAGTCACTATGCACCCCTACTGCATCTTCAAAGCCACATGAATTATAAGAAGACTTACCTCTGCCATTGTGTTTTGGTATAGGCCATGCCCAAGCCACAGGGAGAATTTAAAAATGATAGCCTTGTTCTTCATCCTTGAACAGCTCCCAGTCCAGCCTGTTGATTCCTATATCATATAAATCATATAAACAATTGCTCTGTCACTTCACAGGGCTGTATTTTAGGTTTGTCAGGTTGCAGTGAGACCATAGAATTTAACAGGAGTGCTCAAGGAAAATGGATTTATTACCTTGGTCCTTGGACCAAACTTAGTAGTTTGTGAAACCATTCAGGTAAAGGGCTTTGTAAGAAGGGAAATGGGGGGGGATCATAGTAGACATGGGGGAGAGGGAAGGTGGGGAGGAGCTAGGAGAAGTGGAGGAAAGAGAAACTGTGTTTTCGTTGTATTGCATGAGAGAAGAATTTATTTTCAATAATAAAAAAGGGCATTGTTCATGTGAGACTTTGATCTTATGATCATTCAAACTTTAACTTGCTACTCTCAGCTAGCAGAACAGCTGGAAGATGAGGGAAAGTCCCTGAAAAACAGATCTCCTGGGACATGGAGGATACAGATACATTGAGAGGCTTCTGAGCTTGCTGATGTCAAACCTGGTTCTGGAACTAAAGGATCTTGATGTTTACAGGACCTTGGTAGTGGAAGTGCTTACATTCTTTTTCATGTAAGTTCTTCCATAATTGCAATGCAATGAGTATAAAAAGGGCAGAGAATTGGGAGTCACATAGGAATGACTCCTTAGGCGACAAAGGGGACAGAAAGGACATGAGATGGATATGATGCTTTATTCTCACCCCATGTGGCCTCTCTTAAACTAAGTTACCATATCTCTGATGAATTAACCAGTAAGAAATTATTAAGTCAATACATCAAAAAAATACTTCCATTTTAGAGAGAATGCTTGATCGTTTCCTACTAGTCTATAACTGACTTGGAAGTGCTGCCAAGAGGAAGTTTATAAAAACAAAAAGCAATAAGCAGTGATTTCACTTGGAGTGGGTAAGGAGAGTGATGGGAAGGCATTCAAAGCAAAGAGAAAAACTTGGTAAAAGAAGTGAAACAAGGTAGTGGTAATGGTGACAATTGTTTCCATTTGGAGGTGTTTTCTTTGTTTGTTCTACTGTAATCTCCAATAAGAAAACCTTGCACGATAAGCTTTATTAACACTTTCACAAACTAGGAAATGAAGCAAAAATAATTTTGTGAAATATATTTATATATAATAAATGTACAGCCAAAGTATTTTTTATTTCAGTGATTGTAGTTTTTGTTATGCACAATTAGTTTGGTTATATTGCAGAGTAGTATGTCTTATTTTTGTTGTTTTTCGAGACAGGGTTTCTCTGTAGCTTTGGAGCCTGTCCTGGAACTAGCTCTTATAGACCAGGCTGGCCTCGAACTCACAGAGATCCGCCTGTCTCTGCCTCCCAAGTGTTGGGATTAAAGGCATGTGCCACCACCACCTGGCAGAGTAGTATGTCAAGAATATTTTAAAAAATACATAACCACCAAAATAAAGACAACTAAAATTATGGACTGACCTGTAGGGGTGAAACTTGACATTGATACAATCAGTCCTTCACATCCTGGCAGTTCAGTGGGGCTTAGATCTAGCAATACTTCTTCCAGATTTACTATTAGTATTTCTTAATACTATTTTCTACCTTGGAAAACAATGAGAATGTGGCAGACTGATAAAAAGAGTAAGAGAAGTGAAGGAAACAATGATGTGTCATTTATCAGCTTCCAGGTCTGTCGTCTTGTTAACCAAATACTGTGAGGGAGAGGGAAAAGGACTGAGCAATTAGAAATGGCGCAGCCACACTACATACCAGCTGTGTGCATCACACCAGTGGGCAGTTGTTAGGCTTTGGGGGCTAGCAAATGTGCTATCTCTAGAAATAGGGGTTCTGATGAGATACCAGAGTGAAACTGCTTCCAATGAAATAGTAGACGCACGAAGAGGCAGGCTTAAAGGAACGCTGAGGAGCCTAGTTTTGGGGTATGTTTAGTTTGAGATGCTTGTTAGCCATTCAGACCAGATAGATATATGGACAAAGCAGTTGGATAAATGTGTCTTGAGTTCAAGTAAAAGTCTGACTTAAGTTATAAAATTGAGGGGCACTGATATTTAGAATGTGTTCACAATTGGAGACATTTACAAGGGGGAATGCTTATATTTTGAAGGAGTAATGCTACCACAGCTGAACCTGGAAGTGACATTTAGTTGTCAAGGCTATGAGGAGAATCTTCCTTTTTAGAAGGAGCAACCAACGAAGGCAGAATGGATACAGAGTATACTCAGCCAAGTGAAGAAACCATTTTAAGGTGACAGGAATTTTTCTGTGCCAAATGCTACTATTTGATTATGTTACAGATAGTGATTGATTTTAGAGTTCAGAATGTGAACGACATTGAAGATATTGGCAAAAAGCAGCTTCAGTGCAATAGTCTGGTCAAAGACATGACTTGATTTCAGTTTAAGATAAATAGCATAAAGATTATGTTATATGATGGATTTGCTACATGTGGTTTCATGCCTGGCACACACATATGTGTTATTTTATCCCTCCTGTCACCCCCCCCCCGCTTCAAGCACAGGACAAATGTAATGAAATAGGACATTGATAGGGTATATACAGGAATAATGTGGTGCATAAAGATAATAGAATATGAAAATCAAAGAGAATAGTGTGTATCTGATTGATTGGGTGCCTAACACAAATTGAGGACTTTTATTTTGTATACAACAGATTCATTGAAGATTTATGATCAAGAAATTGTACTGATAAAATCCTGTCATGTTTCCTTATAATCTTCATGCACACAGACAATTTTAAAACAAATTTATTGATTAAAATGATTTGTGTCTAAATAATTTAAGTAATTTATAAAAGGTCCTGTTTATTCTTCAGGGAAATGAAATAATCTAAGAGCCCTTCATTTTGAATTTTGTTAATAGTCAGAATTAATTGTACCCCTTTTCCCATTTCTTTCTCAGTGTATTTGCCTTGGTGCTTTATAAAATTAAGTACAAATCTCTGTATGAGAAATTTATCTAACAGCACTCTTTAACATTAAGGCATATCTGTCAACTGTCTCAGTTCTTCATATCTACATAATTCCTTAAAATCAGATGCTACAACATCCAATAATTCAGAAATTCAGAACATTTTATGCACGTCATAAGCTGAGACCATGTCTCCGACTTTTAGGAAACTTTGGGTGTGTGCATTTAAGAGGTTTTCTCCAGAGAACTCTTAACCCTCACTATTTTATATCATGAATATTTGTCTGTCCTGCAACATAGTTTTTCTTCTACTTGGGTTTTCTGGCTCAGCATACCCATAGGTATTATGACCTTCTCATCAATTTATCAGGAGATTTATTGTGCTCAGCATACCCATAGGTATCATGACCTTTTCATCAATCTATTAGGAGATTTATAGTGCATAATTTATATTTTCTTTTGAAAGAGAGAAATATAACAAAGCTTCTCTGTGGGTTTGTTGTTTAAGGGAAGCAGAAAAAGCAATGGCATAGAAGGCAGAGACCTGACTCTAACCCCATCTATGTCATTGACTTCTGATGTTTTGGCTTCTCCCAGGATAGCTACTTCTTTTTAGTCTAAATTTTCTCATATCAAAAGCTATGGAGTAAGATTAAATATTTGAACTACTCATTCACTCTACAAATATTCTCTCAGCTTTTGGTTTTGTTTGGTCAGGAGTAGGGTTGCTAACATAGAAAAGATGTACTTCCTGCTCATAAGGAATTTGAATAATATTGACATAAACCACAAACAAGTTACCTATATAAGCAGTAAAATTAGAAATAGAAGATTACAATATAGTGGCATAGAGGGACTGGGTGATAATCCTTCCAAGAGAAATTAACCCTAAATTAAATGTATAATATTGATTTCTCTAGTTCTCTTTTGCATACTATTGGTAGAAATGAAAATTGGCATAACTACTTTTTGACACTTCCCACAACTACTTGCATTTTGAAAATTCAATGTAAAAATAAAATCAGGAAAACGATTTTATATTATACCTGTAAGAATGCACAAGATCAAAAACACTGATGACAATTTATGCTGGAGAGGTTGTGGGGAAAAGGGAACA
>JAQHUG010000012.1:1340085-1356931 GCA_028555095.1 Dicrostonyx torquatus | reverse complement strand
TGAGAATTCTCTGTTCAGATCATTACCCCATTTTTTAATTGGGGAATTTAGAATTTTTATGTCCAGTTTCTTGAGTTCTTTGTATATCTTGGAGATCAGGCCTAGCTACAGTATTGAAAACAGCTTGGTATTGGCATAACTTTGTAAGTTAAGTGGTATAAGCTTTGGCATTTTGTCAAACTCATTATATAGAATGACATTAGCATTAAGAGTAAGTGAGTTGCAATTACATGTAACATCATAGAAGAATCTCACAATAGTAAACTGACAGGCACTAAGGATTGTAGACCACATGACCCTTTTCATGGAAACGTAATAGCAGACAAAACCCACAGTGTTAAAGTCTGGATGGAGATTCATGGAAAGAGACTTCAGAGTGCCTTTTACACTCTGCACTGTGTAATGTAGGCTATATATGCAGGTTACTGGGCTTCTGAAAATATTAAGATATGCTTTATAATTTGTGTAGTTTTCTATTTTATGTTTTATTTCATATAAATTTTACTAACATGAGTAAGAAATAGTGAGGATCATGGAAAAATGTATTATAAATCAAAAAAAGCATGAATTCAGGGAGCAAACCTCTTAAAAATTTACTAATGTTTTCTATTGCTCAATCCTGTAATTCAAATAATTTGCATTTTTATTTACAACCAACCCATAGATTCATAACATGCATTATGCCTTATTAAACAGTGAAAGTAAGATGATAAATTGACCTGAGGGCTTTCGCTATCTAATTAAGTCATTGCATACAGGAATAGTAACAAACAACAGCAACGACTTGCCTTGACTTTGTGCAGTGACCATGCTTTCGGGAATCCGTGTCTCCCATTCCATTCCACTGAATTGCATGTCTGCTTTTTGCCAGTGCCACACAGCTTTTATGGCTATAGTTCAATAATATAGCTTGCCACCTGGTCTGGATGTCCTCCAGCATTGCTGTTTTTGCTCAGGGTTACATTGACAAATGTTGTCTTTCTCTGAATTTCTTAGGGTAGTAGATTACAAAGAAGCAATAAGAATAATTGGAAAATTGTCTGTGTTCTTGGAACCAATAAAATATTTCTTTTTTTTTTTACTTTTTTTCTTAATCCTTGTGGCTATGGGAAAAATTAAATGAGAGAAATGATAGATTAATTGTTATGTACATGTACAGATAAAAGTAAAAATAAGAAATTCAGAAAAAGAGCTAAATAGTGGCAAAACATGAGTCACTGTGGTCCCTAGATTTAAAACCTATATATTTCTCTATAGTAGTATCTTTTCTCGTCATCTTGATGGCCTTTTCTTTTGATTCATATTTGCTAAATTCATGTTATTTTATCATTTTCTATATTTTTCTTCAATTTAATTTTGTAAAATTAATCATTTTTTTCTCACAAATTTCTGTTTGAGTGTGTGTGCATGTGCACATGTGTGCATTGTGTGCATGTATGTGTGTGTGTGTGCATTTGTCTGTGCGTGAATGCGTAGGTGTAAGTGCATGTGTGCGTGTCTGTGTGTGTGTTCAGATGTCTTCGGAGCAGTCTGCCTTGTGTTTAGAGACATCTCTTGAAGGGGCCTTAGACTGGACTCACCATTAAGGTTACATTGGCTGTCCAGTGAGTCTTGTAGCTCTACCTGTCTCTGGCTTCCTGGTCCTGGGAGTACAGTTGTGAACTGTCACACCTGGCTTTTTAATTGAGTGCCAGAGAGCAAACTCAGTAACTCATTCTAATGACTGAATTGTCTCCCAGCCCTATATATGAAATTTTCATCTCTCCTTATTAAATGCTTTTTTTAAAAAAATAATTTACTTATTTTTATTTGAATTAGTATTTTGCCTCAATGTTTGTCAGTATGAGGGTATCAAATCTTGGAGTCAGATACAGTCGTAAACTGTCATGTAGGTGCTGGGAGTTGAACCTGGGTCCTCTGGAAGAGCAGTCAGTATTCTTATCCTCTGAGCCATCTCTCCAGCTCCGAATGCTTTTTTTTTTTCAAGAACACACAATGATACACTTTTTAATTTATATATCTATATATCTATATATATCTGTTCACCTCTTTTCCTCTCCCTCCTCTTCTGCCCTCTCTCAATTCTCATTCTCCCATTTTACTCAGGAGATATTGTCTTTTTCAAGTCATGGGAAGAGGGGTTTATCCTATACCAATAATACATTTTTAAAAAGTTCTTATAACTGAGAAACACAGAAAATAATCATATTGATTTCCATTGATTGGAAGTAGCCTGCATTTTCTTTCACTATTGTAACTTGCTGTTGTCTTTACATGCATAGCTCTGTTGCTACATGAAGACTTTTCTCAATTTAAGGAACATAGAAATACTTAGTGAATGACAGTGCAATAGAAATAGCAGAAATGACAATGGCATTATTACTAGTAGGTCTAGGAATTCTGGATTCACCATTTATTGACTGCATGACCATGGACAAGTTAAACTTTCTCATCATAATTCAAATTCCTTGGCCTGCTGTGGTGGTATAAGTCTTTAATCCTAGCACTAGGGAGGCAGAAGCTAGTGGATATCTGTGAATTTAGCAAACTGATCTATGTAGCCATTTAAAGTCTAGCCAAGGCTACATAGTGAGACCCTTTTAAAAACTAAACTCATACTCCTTTTTTATAAATTGGTAGTGATAATGGTGGTGGGTGAATGTGGTGGCTTGTAGAAAAATGGCCCCCATAGGGCCCATAGGGATGGGACTATTAGGTGTGGCTTTGCTGGAGGAGGCATGTAGCTAGCGTATCACAGTCACTTCCTGCTACCTGTAGATCGAGATGTAGAATTCTAAGCTACCTCTGCAGTACCATGTCTACCTACATACTGCCATGCTGATAATGGACTAAACCTCTGAAACAGTAAGCCAGCACAATTAAATGTTTTTCTTTCTTTATAAGAGCTGCTGTGGTCATGGTTTAGTTAGAAACCCTAACTAAAACAATGAGATAAAGTGTTGTTAATGCTCAAGAAAGCTGTGACTTTCTTGAGGCCTTATGATACTTATATATGATAGCACATATAAATAGAACACATAACTGAATGTTTTCAATAAATAGTCATTTAAGAACCATATGTACTATTATTGTCATTTGAAAGGATATAAAAGAATGATGTGTTTTGAGTTCTTATTCAGGCTGCTATGCCTACGTAGGGAAGAACAGAATAACTATGGATTTGGAGTCTGGTTAGGCCATTGCCAAACAGCTGTCAAAAGGCACAGCATGTTGGAGCATACCCAGTAAGAAAATTTTCCTTCATTCTGCTTGCATCATGTGTGATCTACAAGACCTTCTGCTTTGGTGGTATTGCTTGGGTATTTTAAGGCAATTTGTATAATTAATCAGGCTGAGGCCTGGTCTGTTCTAATAACAGCACATGGAGGCTGAGTCTTACCTAACAATATCTCTGGCCTCTCTAGGTTCCCTTGGTGAAGATGATTCAATGCTAAAGGCTTGTTACAGATGAAGAACTTCTGACACCAAGACTTTCTACTTTAGTTTTTTTTTTTATGGAAGTAAAGCAAAAATCCAGAATAGGATGAAGTATATGTTGGAAGATGAATATTTCACTAAACCAGTTGGCTTAAGAAATGTAGGCAGTGCGTGAGAATAGTTGTACTCACTCCAACTCTGGATCTTAATTCATGGCAGTCCCTTCACTTCTCCATCAAATGCCTGCTACACCTTCAAGAACCCATTTAATTATCTCTTTTGAAGCCTTTCTCATTAGACTATGAGACCCTGGAGAGGCATGGCTATCTTTCTCATCTTTTTATCTTGCCAAGTAACACTGAGCCTGGCATGCTAAAGGTGTTTGTCAAATGAATAACTTTAATTTAGGTATCTTGCATTTTGAGATAGCCTTGCTTCTCCCATGTATTTCAAATCCAATGTCCACTGGTTTCTAAAATGATATTCCTAGAAAGTTGGTTTAATTTATCTTTTGTTCAAAATACAATAAAAACAGTAAAACATCAAACTAAACTTTTGGTACCACTGAAAGTCTAGATGAGAGAAATATTATCGTGAATGAGGAAGCCTAACTAAATGAAATCTGAATGTTTACTTGCCACAGTGCTCTGCACAGCAGTAGCAGATGAGAGAGACCCAGCTGATAGTTCTCTCAAGGAGAGCATAGTTCTGCTGTAGGCTAATGCTACCCTGAAAAGGAGTTGAGGTAGAGTAGAATTACGGTCTGAAATAGATGCAGTGGATTTGAAAAAGAGGAAGTGATTACTAGAGCCAGATAGGCCTGGCAATGTCTCCTGTAAGAGGTGAGGCTACAAGAAGGCTTTAAACAAGACATAGGAGACCAAGGGCAAAGAATGACTGGTAAACAGAAGGATTAAATGAAGGAAAGGTGATGGATGGGTGTGTCCATTTTGAGAAATCGTGATGATCAATTTGGAATAAATGTCTCATTCAGGAAAACAGCCAGTTTTTCTTTTTAATACAACATAAGGTAACATTAATTTCTGAATTCAGACTGAAGAATTTGGTTTATCCTAAATAGCAACATTTGAGAGATTAACTAGTAATTTATCACATTGTATCATAATCTTGGACTTAATATTTGGAAGAAGGTAGTCTTGCCAGATGGCAGGAATGTTTCAGCTCTTCAGCTTCTATCCAGGGAACAATGTCTACTAAGAACACATGAACAGTTTGTATGTTAGGACCATTAGTAGTTACCTTAACTTTGACCTTTTCTTGAGACCATAGAGGAATGGTGCTTAAATTGAATTTTGAAACATGAGTAAGAGCTCAGTTTGAAGATTTTGTGTTTAGCATGCAGGTATTTGGTGGGTACTGCTGTCTGGGGGGCCAGCCCCCAGCAGCTCAGGGCTTTGATAGGAATCCACAGAATCCGCAGAGCTAGACTTTGTTAACTGAGGGGTTTTGGGAAAAAGGCACTCAGAAAAACTCTTGATGCTTCCAAGAAGCTGCACTTTTCTTTCTTCTTTCTCTCTCCCTCTCCCTCTCTCTCTCTCTCTCTCTCTCTCTCTCTCTCTCTCTCTCTCTCTCTCTCTCTCTCTCTCTCTCTCATGTTTTTCCATAGCTTTTATACCCCATGCAGTGCAAGAGTCAAAATGGTTGCATTCCATTTCTCAAGTGAATGATTATTGGTGAAAACATGTTTTTCCTCTCACTTACATAATTAAATATTTTATATAGTACAGGTGAAAAATAAATTATCCTAAGAACCCACATACATCCATACTCAAGCAACTGGTTATAGATTAACTATGTGGGCAAGCAAGCTGTTCTTGTCAGGTCTTTTACTGGCAAGTTGCATTTTGCAGTTACAAAGAAAGGGTCAATTACTTTTTTACTTAATCTGAAAGGTAATCTTACAAGGAATCACAAACCTGAACTTTCATATATGAGAAAGAATAAGTCAGCTCTGCTTTAAATCTTTATGGAACATCATATCCATTCATTAATAGTTTTTTTTATATCAGGAGGTTGAGGACATTAGTGGGTTTAAGGAATTAATCATCACTTTTGGTCATCAAATAAAGCTAGCAAGGAGAATTGGTGGAGAATTGGATATGTCAGCTAGTAATAATTGGGCTGCTTTGTTCTTGTTCCCTGACCTTAAAGAGTTATGCATTTAACTCTGTGCCTTTCTAAAAGTTTAGATTGCCTTCTTGGATTTTTCACTGCAAAGTTATTTAACAAAAGCATTTTAGTCTAACTTTGTTATTTTCAAAACTTAGTTTCAGCTGTGATATACTCTGAGATTTGTGAACATATCTCCTGATATTAAGGTTAGAAGAATTTAAACTATCTGGGCTATTGGGAGTCAATTGTTAGTCATTAACTTGAGCTACAATCTATGCAGCTACTTAGGTGAGACTCATAGACCCTGGTTATGAAATATGTACTTGTATTTATTTTCATTCATCAACACTCTGTATAAGCTATCATTTTTACTATCAAATCAATAATACAGCTTAGGGAGGGGTCATCTTCTTGACAATCCACAGGTAAAAATGCCCAGTAGAATATGTTTCCAAGAAATAGACACACTTTATTACAGGTAGTGGAGCTCTCCCCTCGTCCACTCACAGCATGCTAGATACCAGAGAAAGCTGTGGCGAACATATAGAAAACATAGCAGAAGCAAAAGATGTTCCAGGGTCTGCAGTCACATGGCCTTGCCTAAGCTATCTTGGCCCATCAGAGGATTCCCTTCTGGTGGGCTGACACCGGAACTTCCATTGCATCTTGGGGCTCCTCTGGCATGGCCAATTGCTGGAGACCAGCTCCTTATACAGACACCTGAAATGGAACAGAGGACCAATTGCTCTGGTGGCAAAAGGCAAAGTTCTTTATTCAGATCATCTTTTATATGTACTGATTACATAAGTGTCATAGTTAGGTATCGATGGTGATACAATCGAAACACTGATCTCCAAGACAAAGTGATAGACTCGAAACATTGAGACAAAATGATATCCAAAATAAACCCTAGCCCCTACAATATCTCTAGTATAGTTATCTATTGATTAATGACTTTATAACACACTTCAGTAAGAACAGGGCCACTTCCTTAACAATTGTTCCCAGGACTTTATGTTGTACTCAAAACATTGAGAATGTGGACCTGAGGACAGAACATACACAAACCCTTTCAGGCATGGTACGTTGTCCCCAATCAACCCCAGCAGCTTCTCAACTGCTGCAGGCAGCCACAGCCAATGGCAAAAGGGAAACAAGAGTCAGAGACTACACAATGGATTGAAAAGGATAGAGACCATAGAATACTGATTCATATTCTTATTTTCTGTGTGATCTTGGCTCTGTCATTTCACCTCACTGAACTCTATTTCCTGATACATAAGTTTAAGAATGTTTAATTAAGTGAACTATTATGCAAATTAAATGCATTTATTTGTAAGGAATCAAATACTCAAAGCTTTGTTGTCCTGAGCAGTGTGAAGAACAATGACTGAATCAGTCAAGTCTGGTAACAGAAATGTGAAGACCGAGCAGCTTCAGTCTACATCCGTGTAACCACTATCATCAAGCACAGCAAAGAGGCTAAGAACTCACATAAACAGGACCCTGTAAATATGGATCAGAGCATCCTCATTGACTGTCAAAAACAAGATTGTAGCAGCATTAAGGAACCCAGATGAAACACACCAGCACTTATCCACGGTGAAATCTATAAAGTGCTTTCGATTGCTCAGGGGATCTTTAGATATAGCATCATTTTCTCTATCTTATGGATGACTTGGCCACCTCCGCTATGAATTTTTCATGATTCCCCTGACCCAGCAGCTCTTGCCTGCCGAGAGAGTAATACAGTATTGATTTCGGAGTTAGGTTTCTGCCTTTTTCGCCACAACAGGATTTTTGTAGCCTAGAAACCTCAATCCCCTATTACTCATTAGCGACTAGGGCAACTTTTCTTAGATCTGGAATTCAGAAGGTGAACCATTTTGCTGCTGGTGTCAAAGATAGTCTTTATAGCAACATTTTAACTGATCTTAATAATGAGAGTAGCTGTTACTAAAAACTTTCTTAATTGAACCATCAGAGATATGATTATAGAGAATGTCAGGAAGACAGTAGTCTCCTTTTTCTCTGTAATTATAATGTTTTCCTAGGTATAGCTTTCTGAGTGAACCTATAAAAATATATAAGACACTAAAAAGAATAAAAATAAACCCTATAGGGAAATCCTGTTCATCTGGTTGTGTTTTTTTCTTGTGTATAAGTTTTGGAATAGATGTCAAAGTGGTTCTTATTTTAGTGGCCCCTGGTCATATAGGAGAAATGAAAAAGCACATGCTGTTGGTAGTTTTTATTTAAACTGCTTTTAAGAAATCAAAAAATCCATATCTTACATCCTGTGAAAACTTGTTCTTGGCATTGCCATGGAAACAAGACTTTTAAAAGGGAGTTAACTGAAATTTAGCTGCATATATTATTTCTTTGTGATTCATACTTCATAAAAATGCAAATGTCACACTAATACGTGTTTTACCTTAATGTTTTATACTACTATTTATTCTTAATTGATCTAATGTTTTCCTTAATTAAATTTTGTGCTTTGAATGTGTTTTCTCCTCCCCCTTCAGCACTTTTTTTTCCTATGGTCCCATCAGACTATACATTTCTCTGGGTGACATGCAATTTAGGAAACTGTCACGCGGGAGATCAATCATCCCAGTCTAAAAACTCCACAGACAGCTTCTGGAAAACAGCTCTGTCTCACAGTTCAGCTCTCCCCTTACTTTGTGGAGTATTAGTATCTCCTTCTTTGCCCTTGGGCATTCTCTCTCCATTTGGCTTTTCCCATTAGTCTCCAAAGCAGTATACTTTGATGGAAAGAGCATTGCTGTTGTGTTATGGAATAAGATATGGCTTCTATTACTGTCCAGCTTCATGAACTTGAGCAAGTCATTCATATGTTTGACCCTTTATCTCTAACAGGTGATACAGAGGTTAAAAAAAAACCTTTATCATAGTTCAAACAAAACAATGTGAACAACAACTGACACAGGTATGTGCTTAATAAATGTGTCACCATGTCTGTTGTAATAGTAATATAATTTTAAAATTAAAAAGAGTGAGAGAAGGTTTCATTCAAGCTCAGCACAGATTGCCATGTGTTTGAATTTGAGAGCTTTCCAGACATGGAGAGTTGTTGTAATTAAAGGAGAGGTATGGGTTATGTTCCCAGCGCTTGGCTCCCAGCCCCCAGCTGCTGGCCCGCTCAGCCACTGGTTGCTTGCTTATGCCCGAAATAACAACATGAGAATTATATTCATTTAAACTCTGCCTTGCCCATTATCTCTAGCCTCTTCCTGGCTAGCCCTCACCTCATAAACTAACTCATTATAAAAGTCTGTATGTCACCACGAGGTGGGTGACTTACCAGACGGATCTATGGTACTTCCATGTGCCGCGGGAGCTTCATGGCGACTGGCTCTGACCCAGTCTTCCCAGAGTCCTCTTTTCTTTTCCCCGCCTATCTAAGTCCTGCCCTACCTATCAAATGGCCCAGGCAGCTTTTTTATTTAACCAATCAAAGCACAGAAATACAGATGAACCCTCCTTCAGAGAGTGAAGCTCCAAAGGTGGAATATTATTCCTGACAAAAGGTGTCAGATTCACCTCTTCTCTTCAGAAGGTGAAGGAGAGTAAGAAACAGTGAGATGGAGAGATACAGCTTGATGACATAGAGGAAGACTCCACATCCTCTGACATTCCCATCCCCAAAGCTTCCTGGCAAAGGTTTGTCAAGTCAGATGTGTGTGTGTGTGTGTGTGTGTGTGTGTGTGTGTGTGTGTGTGCGTGCGTGTGTGTGAGAAGAGTGGCAAAGAAGCCAAGTTTCCAATGCTGAGACATGTAGACTAGGTAGAGGCTTGCCGGCTGACACAGTCTTTGACATGCCAGGACATGTTAAGTATTCTAGTCTCCTAGAGTTCAGAGAAGAGGCAGGTGCATTGATATGGTCTGAGACCAGAGCAGTGCACGGGTACAACGTGGTGTCTTTCCGGTGCTTACCAGACAGGAATGCCTCAGCTAATGTCTGGGTTCACATAATGGCAATGGTGGCCATTTTGAATGTTGTTCCTCTGAGAGGCCTTTAAGGGCTCTCTAGGCCTTTGTTACTTGTTTCTTTTCCTGCAAATGTATCCATGGACAGTTCTCCTCAGCAGCTTTTACCCCTGCCCTCTTTTTCTTTCCTATTGTGTGCTTGTCTGGTTCCTTTTCCCTTTCCCGTTATTTCAGGATTAAATCAGAATTTAAAAGACTGATCTGGACTCACACACTGTCTCTGCCAATGACTGGCTACATAATCTCAGAACAGTCATCTTAATCTCTTTGATCCTCTAATTTCTCCTTTAAAAATGGAACAGTGATTCTTACCCACATAGAATTCCTATAATAACTAAATTACTTAATGTATTTGCAAGCACACAAGATTGGACCCTTAGAAAACATTTTGTACTTTTCTTTTTATGGTTGCCTCTTGAGCTTCTTTGAGAAGCTGCTCCTGCTGCTATGATTTCCAATGGAGAGACAGCCAGGCAACAGTGTTATTGATGTGTGGCATCACTTTGTGTTTCCTTGTATGTTCTCCAGCCATAGTGAACATGGTCCAACTTGATGGGTGTATATTGTTCTCTCCTTACAGTGGGCCCTTCTGCCCAGGTGTAATTCTGTCTGCTTGAGGATGTTCTTTCTCTTCTTGGGAAGTTAAAACTAATTCAGCAAATGTTTGACTTGAGAAGACTCTTCACCAGAAAAGCATTTAGTGATCTCCAAACAATATTAGTATCCACATTTTATTTTTCAATTGTATCATGTGCTTTATAACATTTTAACTTTCATAATAATTTAATTAATAAAAAAATTTCATTTCTTACCTATATTTATGGTATGCTTATGAGCTATCTGTGACTTTAAATGCAAAGTATGATGCCTGCATTGATATTAAGAGTTCTCTAATGGTTTCTCAGATCTTTGATCCTTAATATTATTCAAACTAATTGAAAATTGATGCCATCCAAAAAGAGTGTTATATATATATATGTTCAGTGGTAGACCATTGGATGTTTAGTATAGTAGAGTGTGCCTAATAAATACCCAACAAATAGTGACCTAGATCTGAGTTATGGAGAAAAGCCAGAGTGCGTGTACTTTAATGTACATTCTTGCTTTCTCATTTTTCAAAGTTCTTCTGGCTTCATTAGGGCATTGCTTCCCATACTGCTTGCTACACAAACTAGTCTGAAAGTAACTAACATTCGTGTAAAGGCTTTGCTCCCTCTCCTTTGTGAGATTCGCAATGTACATGAGTGTTTTCAAAGTTTTGAGAAGTCTGGCAGTAATGGGAATTAACCATGCTGCTTACCTAGTTTTTCTACGTTGTATTTATCGTTGACTTCCTTTTATCCTGAATACTTGCTAGCATTTGTAGGAAACCTAAGGACTAGCATATTTTCTTCACACTCCTGCCAGATGCTAAAATCTCAAATGAGTGTGTGTAGAACTTTAGAACTTCAACCCAGCAGAATGTAATGCCCTCTAACATACTTGGGCCTCTCTACAACAAGTAAAGGATTTGTTTTGGAAAATCCTTGGCAATCTTGAAGCAGAGCTATAGTGTCACTGCTATGCATATGCAGAAGGGAGACATTGGCATTTTCTTTTGTAGTATACTCTAAGTCCAAGTCCCAGGTTCTTCATGGCAGAATTTCTGGAGATCCACTTTGGCTCTACCACTTGTTGTTTGTGACCTTTTCCTCAATTTCCCTCTTTCCTGACTGGCAGTTGCCTCTTTTGTACAATGAGGATCAGAGTTGAAGTTGCTGCTTGTGGGTAAAGAGGGAATGAGATTACAGGGAAAGCTTCCACCTAGGGCCTTCATGTGTGGGGAGAGAGCCTCTTGTTCTAATATCCCAGGTGGAACTGCTCAGGGAAAGAGAGTTGGATGTTGAGAAGGAAAACATGACTTGTGATCCTTTTCAGCTCTGCCACCACAGTTACTGACAAGTACCTTGTTTCAGACAAGAGCTGTATCTGTGCTTTTGTTTTTATTGTCAAAACACACAATTTTTCCCTCTTGCTCCTTCGTGGTATAAGATAATTGCACTCTGTTCTTGGTTATCCAATACAGGAGGTCAGTCATCTATCTGTGATATGGAACTAAGAGGAAGACCCCAAGGCTCTGTTCTGAATGCACCGTTCTCTGTTGCAGTTTCAATTGCTCTCTGCAGCTGGAATATTTCCAAAAAATGCTCTTTGGCATGTCACATGCTTTTTTAGGTATTCCCTGAAAAAAATGCCGCATAGACAAAAATGTTGGGGATATTCGTGGACTACCAAATTCAGAAAATAAAAATATAGTATATGAAAAAATAATTTATTCTCTGTTCTGCTATCCATTTCTCTTTCCTAGAGAAAAGTAGTGCTATTGTATATCTCTAAATATTTTCATGTACAAATGGTTACATCTGTATATTTATTTCTTTTACACCCTAAATATATTCATGTAAAAATAGTCACCACTATATATTTTCCCAAGACTCTAGTATTAGCAGACTTCATATTTTGTTTTCCCACTTCCTGGTTTTCACCAAGGAAGTATATTGTAAAGAATAATACTAGTTAATATTTTTATGCCTCTATGGCAGCACATTCTCCTATGGTAGTAGTTCTTAGCCTGTGGGTGGCAACCCATATCAGATATCCTGCATATCACATATTTACATCGCAATTTTATAGCAGTAGTAAATTTACAATATTGCAGTTATGAAGTAGCAGTGAAACAGTTTTATGGTTGGGGTCACCATAACACAAGGGGCTGTATTAAAGGGTAGCAGTGTTAGGAAAGTTGAGAACCAATATTCTATGGACTTTATTGTAGAATTGTTGTAACTATATGAAGAAGATAATAATTTTCCTCATCTTACAGAGGGAAAAATTGGAAGGAGGGAGGTTATGAACTTGCCCTAGGTCACACTGCAATTGAAGAACTGAGTTCAAATAGTATCACTCAGGTTTCAAAGAATTCCTCCTAATCTTAAACTCCTCCACTGTTACATAAAGATACATTTATATTTAATTTTAATTTTTGTTTTTATATTTTAACGTAGCCAGTTTTACTTATACAGATTTTTGTTTTTTAGATATAGATAGTTGTATTCTTAGTGTTTGAGGAAAGTGATTTTCCACATGAACAAGAGTATCTATAGCACAGCTTCTTAGAAATAGAATTAAACAAGAGGTATGTTTTTAATTGTAATATTTGCTGTAAAATTACATTACATAGGAATGCACTAGCTTGGTCTGGTTAAATTTCAGTTATCATAAATTACAAATGAGAGAATACCAGTTATTATCTTTTAACCTAATAATGATCTATGCTTATGTCAAGTAGTGAACAAAAATGGAATATGTTGGAATAGTCTCCTTGATTCAGGCACTACAGAAACTCTCTAAAAATAATTTTGAAATAAAACAAAATCAGGCTAAAGGTAACTTTTTGTTATCAGACTGAACTGACATTTCTGAGCAATGTTAGTGACAAAGTATTTCTTCCTGACATGGATGACTCCTATCATGGTTCCCTACTAAGTATAGCCACTGCTTGTACCAATTACTTCTGTGTGTGAATGTCAAAATACTTAAAATTTCAGCTGGTTGTAATTTAATGTCTTAATAAAAGCTTTATCAAAGCCTATACTATATACAATAGAACTGACCCACTAAACCTGTAGAATTTAATGACATTTAAAATGGATTGATAGTTACATAGTCATTACAAAAGCTTATTAAAGGTGCTAGTAACAAAAAATTACAGAATTAACAAAAGTGTGACAGATACATACACATTACCAAAATTAAAACATTTCTACCACCCTTAAAACTATCTCTATGTATATTTTCCCAATCGAATGGCTAGCACTAGGGGATGCCCTGATTGCTTTTTGTCTTTATTACCCATCTATATGCTTTTGACCAGGTTTACAGTGTCAGATGTGAATTGCCATCTCCAGAGCAGGAATTGAATCCAATTAGAGAGTGCATTTGCCTCTATTGACCTGTGTGTGGAACCTTAGGTCTAGCCCTTCAGCTTTTCATTTCGGTGTGAATACTGTGCAGAGCTGTCCTGCAGTCTTACAGTACTGTATTTGTCAGATTTCACTGTCCTGTCTCATATCTCTTGTGTTACTGTTTTAATTAAATATCACCCAAACTAGCTATATTTAAGACATACCGTTTAATAGAAAAGGAACACACACACAGATTTACAATACCAGACCCTGGAACCGTGCTTCTTCGAAGACGCCGGCAGACCTGCGATCCACAGAGAGAGCACTTACCATGTGAATCTACCCTTTTATACCTAATTGGGACCTGATGGTCCAACCCTTCGTAATTAGCTAACGGCTAATTAGGGGCGGAATAATTAGCTAATGGCGGGGTGTGGCTATAAGCCTGATAGGCTAGGACCATTTTCCTTCAATTTGGTCTCAGAGCATCTTAGCTGCATGACTGTACAGCAGCAGGCCATTTTTATATTAGATCTTGCTACTGTTACCTCAGTTGCCAGCACCTACACACAGGGAGAAGGCTTGTCTTGGCTCTTATTTCTGCTATTGCTGCTTCTCTGAGTATAGCCCTTCTCACCAGTTGTCTAGAGTACATATTGCTTTTCTGATAGCTGTATTTCAGCATTCCTCAGATTCACCTGGAAACTTGGCTTTACCCAAGAGTTGTCTGCAAATGCCATCTTTACTAAACTGAATTTCTGTTATACCCTAATCTTGTTTGTATTCGAGGCCAAGATATCTAAAGACCAACAGTCCTTTTTTGTTTATTTGTGGCAGGGGTAGCTAAAATCAGTTGAATTCATGATGTCTTGATTTTTTTTCAGAGTCTTACTATGTAGTCCTCTTTGGCTTGTGACTTGGCCCAGTCATCCTACTTCTGTCTCATGAGTGCTGAAATTATGGCACCAACTGTGGCCTTATTTTATTTTTGTACTGAGAAATTCCAGAGCCTTTTAAGTTTTTCTGTTTCATTGTATAAAAGGAAGGAAGGAGGAAGAATAACAATAAGAAAAATATATGAAGAAAAATGGGGAAAGAAAAGTAAAAAAAAAAAGGAACAGAAGAACAAAAAGAAAAATCACTACTTTGCAGAATGATAAACCTGGAGACTAGAAATAGAAGAAGGCTCTTACAGGGCTGAGGTTTACAAAAACAGAAAATTCCTGATGTGAGGCCTAATGTTTTAAAATCTGTTGCTGGTGTTTTTCTTTCCATTAAATACCTGTTGTGTTGCCAAGAACTGTTTAGCAACATGGTGCCAGACTTTCAGTTCAGATTTTTTCTTCATGCCCCCTTATAATTTGTGAAAAGAACAGAACATTTTGTGTATAGAGTTCTATTCAGGAGAAACTTAATTTAATTCAATTCAAACAAGCATTTATAGATGAATAAATATGTGTATGTGTACGATATAAAGAAACTTCATTAGGTATAAACAACACAGGAGGAATAAACCTGGTATCAAATGGTGAGGCTAGTCTTCATTTCATCGTGAGATATGCAGTAGGCTTGCAAGAGGGCTTCATTAAAAAGACACTGAGATGATTTCCGTTTGAAGCTTTGGAAGAAGATTAAAATGTAACAAACAAACAAACAAAATGTAGGCAAGAATTCTAGATGCAAGGAACTGGGTAAGTAAAGACACAAGTATGGTGATATCTCAGTATAAATGTAGGTGAGCCAGTAATTTAATATAATCCAATTGGTTTTCTTTTTATTTTAAACACATTTGTTCTACTGGTTGCTTTAGATAAAGGACTCAGAATTAAATTCTGATTGATTTCACGGCAATGTTATTTTAATAAGAAGAACACTGCTCTTGGAATAAGATATGCACTCATTCATCCATTCTTTTTAACAATTATTGATTGTTGTACTCTAGAACTGTATTATGCTGAGGAATATCCTCTTCTACTTGTGTAAGTTTCTTCAAAGATCTTGATATTTCTATATCTTAGTTTTAAATTTGAAAATGGAATATCAATACCATGCTCATAAAATTATGTTGTGGGTTATATTAAATTTTATATAAGATGCCTAAATAAGTAGAAATGCTTGATGACAAGTCTGAGAACTTGAGTTTCATCTCTTGATCCCACATAGTAGAAGAAGAAAACAGATTTCTACACATGTATGCTGCAGTTGGTGTTCCCCATCTTAAATTTTTTAAATAGAAATACAGAAACACTATTTTGTTGTTGGGGGCTGCTTGTTTGTTTCCCGGTCACCCAGACTTAATGAAATAACCACACAAAAGCTATATTATTTACAGTACTATTTGGCCAATACCTTAAGTGTATTGCTAGCTAGTTCTTGCATCAATAATAAACCCATTTCCATTATTTTATATTTTACCACGAGGGTCGTGGCCTACTGGCAAGGTACCAGCTGGCAGCTCGCGTCTTTCCTCTCTGGCAGCTACATGGCATCTCTCCAACTCTGCCTTCTTTCTCCCAGAATTCAGTTTAGTTTAGTTTAGGCAATCCATCCCTTACCTAGCTCTGCTCTACCCTATCACAAGTCAAGGCAGATTTCTTTATTAACCAATGGTATTAACAGCATACAGAGGGCAATCCCACATTACCTCCCCTTTTCTCTTTAAATTAAAGGAAGGTTTTAACCTTAACACAGAAAAATTACATTTAACAAAGCAATTATCAAGCAAAAAATACAGTCATAATATTTATATCTATTATATTTTTTATCATAACTAAGGAAAACTATAACTATAACTATTCTTCAATTCCATCAAAAACTCCAGAATTATATAATATTACCTAAGTAAACAGGAAATGTGTTATAAGCAACTTTCAAAACTCTAGAATTGACAGAGACATGTTACTCCCTGTTTCAGTTCTTCTGAAACATTGGGGTATCCATCTTCAGCCTATAGGCCCATAGTATCAGCAGACTTTCCCCTGAAACAGGAAATTTCAAAGACAGTTTTGCCTGTATTAGCAGTTGGTTAGTCACTTTCTTCTGTGTTCTATAGAATGTCTCCTAGACTCTTTCATGAAGCAGGAACCCCGATGGACCATCTCACCTTTAGGCAAGTTCAGCAGTCATCTCTCTATGGGTCCCGCATGTTCAGCTCATACAGCATAACATCAAGCAGTCCAGGCAAGAGCAGTTTCTTGCCCAAATGGCTAACAAATTTCATGAGGAACCTCTTTGATGCCCATCACCCTCTTGAAGTAATTGGTGCTGTCAGGAGCAGATGTGTCTCACTGTCATGAAAACTCTAACTTCTTAAAACA
>JAQHUG010000012.1:1290050-1311704 GCA_028555095.1 Dicrostonyx torquatus | reverse complement strand
CCAAAATACACACAGATTACAATACCAGACAGAGCTCCTCCGAGAAAGTAGGCAGGTCGGCGATCCACGCAGAGAGAGCGTTTCCCACCTGGGCCTGCCATTTTATACCTCTCTTGGGACCTGGTGGTCCAGCCCCATTAATTAATTGAGGGGTGGCAGCGGGGCGTGGTCACAAGCCAAAATGGTGAAAACCACACCCCTTCAGCCCACAAAAAGTGCACCATTGGCATAGACATACACAGACTAAGGTTGAAGGGATAGAATAAAATTCTACAGTCTAAATAAAATACAAAACACGCATGCCAAGTCATTTCTGAAATAATATACTTCAATCCACACCTAGTCAGGAGAGATAAAGAAGTCACTACATATTGACTAAGAGAGAAACTATTGAGAACATATTATAATCTAAATATGTATGCATAGAACACTGGCATACCCAGTTTTATAAAACAATCACTACTGAATAGTAAAGTATAGTTAACCTCAATATAATGATAATCTCTCAAAAATACTGAGATTAAAGAAGAAGTTTTAACTAAAAAGTCAGGGCCCAGGTGGATTCATTCTGAACTATACCAGATATTTAAAGATGAACTAATATTAATGTTCCTTGAAACTCTTCATGAATCAGAAAGGTAACATATGCTACCCAAGCAATCATATGAAGCTAGTAGTATCTAACACCAACAACAACAAAAAAGGAAATTGATAAACATATATGTAAAATTTCTCATAAAATATTTCCAATCCAAATGATCAAATTGGCTTTGTTTCTGAGATACAAGATGGGTGACCATACATAAATCAGAATATAATATATTCCATTAATACAATTAAGAACAGGTTTACATGATCTCCTCGATTGATTCAGCAAAGGCCCTTGATAAGATCCAATATCTCATCATGATAAAAGCTCCAAAGAAACCAGAAGGGACATAACTCAACATCATAAAGCTGGATATGAAGCTTTATAACCTACGTTATGAAACGAAAACCAGGAACTAAATAGGAATTAAATAACTCTGTCCACTTTTTCAACTCTTATTTAGTATAGTCCTTGAAGTCTTGGTTACAGCAATAAGAGAGAAAAATAAAAATAATATAATTGGATAGAAGGAGTTCAAGAAAACCCTGTTTGCAGATGTTATGATTCTACAAATAAGGGACCAAAAGATTTCAATGGAAAACTCTTGAAATTGATAAATAATTTAATCAAAATAGTAGTATACAAGTCAACGTATAAAACTCAAGTCAGTCTTCATGAGGCAGTATCAAACATGTGCTGAGGAAAATTATAGAGAAAAATCTCATTTCAATTGCTTTAAATAAATAAATAAATAAAATGCATAATACTCAATGAAATCAAGAAGCAAAGGACAATTTTAACATTTTAACTAAAATGTTAAAGAAAATAATTAGAAAAGACACTAGCTGATTTGCACAGACCTTAAGATAAATTAGTCTTATTTATTAACCTGATAGAATATGGAATCACATTGGAAGCAAATTGCTAGGCATACCTGTAAGGGACTATCTAGAGTAAGATTAACTTCTGGAAAATCTGTAGAGATTGCCTGGAATATTATAGTGCATGTGAGAAGATCCCTATGAATTGTGGGTGATACCTCTCGCTCAACAGAAGATGTTGGACTCTATAGCATGTAGATTGTGAATTGAGCACAAGTGTGTATGCACTCATTGCTCTCTTCTGACTGTGGACTTAATGGTCAGAGCTGAGATCATAATTATTTGTCAAAATGCTGAGAATATGGTACTTATGAGGGTTAAGTGCTAAATAAAATATCTTTATCGTTTATTTCAAAGCCAAGGGGACATCATGGAAGATGGGATAGAAAGACTGTAGGAACTAGAGTGTGGGAAAAGTTCTGTAAAATATTACCTTCTGAATCACTTTAATATTCAATGCACTTTGCCCTTGTTATGTCAGAATCTTGAAAACAATTTGTTGAAACAAAGAAAATAGTAATATTTTTTTATTTTCAGGTGACAGTATCAAGTATAAGTACAGTATCAAGTCTGACTGGTATGAAGTCAGACATAAAACATTGTAAAAGATCATGTCATTTGTTAATATTAATCTTACCCAATTTGGCATTCCTTCACAAAGGCTGTAACAGTTTTTAAAGTCAGGTAACAAACTCATGAGCCCAGAGAACATCCTGTCTCACTCCAATCTGTAACTTTAATGCTTAGCAGTGTATGGCATGCGATAGGTGCTCAGTATCAGGTGAATTAATGAAAAGGGAGAGCTGGTATATTATCCAGTAACATGTTGATATCTACATGCAAAATGACTAGGTAGATGAAGGAAACCTGTTGGAAAATTTTGCTGGTTCTCAGGACTTGTTCTTAGAGGTGGAAGCAAAGTCTCCTTATGTTTCAGTCTATAGTACTAAATTTGACATTTATTAGATATCAAGTAAATCTCTATAGAATGAGTTACGGATGAATGAATGAGTGAAAAATTCTCAGCATATAACAGTAAAGGATGATTTTAGAGGTTAGGGAAGGAACAGAATTCATAACAGGTAAGTGTTATCACTTTCTCCCCCATTTAAAAAATTATTGGAGGATTTCATAGATGTATATAATGTGATTTTATTAATCCACCCCCTTTCACTTTCCTCCACATTTTCCTTATTCTCCAGCAGTATTCCTTCCTCAGGTTTTGTGATCTTTTGTAAACCCCATAGGGTCTACTTAGTGTAAAAATGGGTGTAGAACAAGAGGGGAGCTGAAAGATTCTTAGAGACAAATTAGGAGATATCAGTAGTGTCACAGCGTTGGATGGGAATTCCAGGGCCATTGCACACATGTACTCAGTAGCTATCACCACATGTACGAATTCTCACACGGATATCAGTAGTGACACAGCATTTTATGGAGATTGCAGGGCCGTTACACACCTGTACTCCATAGCTATCACTGCATGTACACATTCTGACACGGATAGTGGAAGAGCTCATGAGGTTCTTGCACTAGCTGAGAAGCTATTGGCAAATGATAGCTTCCACAGAAGAGAAAGTTGGTTTTGTTAAAGAATGTGCAACGCCAAGAGCCTATTAGTGTTCTTGTATAAGCATCCTTTAGTCTGATTTAGAAAATGCTGTTTTTTAAAATTTTTTCTTGAAAGTAAGTTCTTATCTAATACATCTTGGCGATAGTTTCCCTTCCCTCTACTCCTCAAAGATGCTCCCACTTTCTGTCTCCTCCAAATCTACTCCACCTATATTCCTTTTCAGAAAAGAGCCGGCCTTTTAGAGATGACAGCCAAACAGGGCAAAACAATATATAACAAGACAAGGTAAAAACCCTCATATCAAGGCCAGACAAGGCAACCCAATCGGAGGAAAAGAGTTAAAGAGCAGGCAAATGCTCAGAAATATACCCACTCCCACTGTTAGGAGTCCCACAAAAAACACCAAGGTAGCAGCTATAAATCACAGAGGACCTGGTGGAGACCCATGCCATCTCCATGTCCCCATGCTTGCAGCTTCAGTCTCTGTGAGCCCATACTCAATGCTCAGTTTTTCCTCAGTTTACCTGTTTCTACTTAGTTTTCTCTGTGTCTTACTTAGTTGATTCAGTAGGCTGTGTTGGTAGAAATAGATTTTTTTCCTTTGGCCATTTAATAAAGTATAAACATTTTAGCATAATATTTATGTTCATAATTTGATATGATTCAAGTATCAGTAAAATATTGTAAAATTGAGTATTTCTAGTAAATTTGAGTCTCTCTTTTTAATAAAGTCATACAAGTAGGCCTATCAACTCTTAAGCTCTGTTTGCCTCAGTTTCCCTTTCTACTAGTAGGTAAGGCACTCTTGCTTGAAAACTCTTCATACAGTACCTTCCTTCTGGTAAGATCTTCAGAGATGGTTATGGTGTGAACCTCAGTTTCTTATCATTAAAACCATGGTCTAAGGGAAGTAGAGTAAATAAAGCATTTTGGTGTCCAGTAAAATTTATTTTTAAGTATCATGTATTACTAATCCTAAGGGGAGACAATCATTTCTAATTTGGTATTTCTAAATGTTTTCCTTCAACCTCCCAAGAGTTTTAGAGTTCCTAGTATTTTTTCGTATTTGGGTATGTAGACTTTTAGGGATGAAATTTGAACATGGTGTCATACATGTTGTTCCAATACTCTATCTGTCCTCAGTTTATTTTGTTTTCTCATGATATAATTTCTCTCATGCAAAACTGAGTTTTCCAGTAAACTTATGAGGCAATGTGTTAATTCTTTGCCTGACTGCTCTGCTTTCCTCACTCAGTAAGCACAGGTCACCTTCACAACACCTAGATTAGGCATATATTCTCCATTATAAAATGATGTCTTGTGTGGGTGTATTTTAAATGGAATCTGTCAAAATATGTCCAGTACATTAAAATTTATGTTTTTTATTATCATTTTTATTATATGTAGCAAACCTGGTCTTGCTTTGTAATGTCAAATTGCAAAGAGAACTTCCTCATTGACAAAATGTCTGCCTACTTGGTATCTATAGCTTACAAAGTTAGAAGTTATTTTTCTTTTATTTTCATCTTTTCAAAACATGGTGAGCTGAATAAGGATGATACCAATGGATATGGCAAACTGGATGGGGCGAAGCCACAAGGTCTCAACTTTACACAAGAACTGTGAACAATTGAGGAAAGCTGGGAGCGGGAGAGGTGGTCTTCCTTTCTTAGGAAGAACAAATCAATTGGTTATCCAGTGCCAAGTGCTCAGCCCTGAAAACATGCATACAAGTAGCACTATAAGGACTGAACAGATTATGGTTAGTAATAGATATTTATACACATATACATAAATGCATGCAGTAGCAATTAGTGGGAAAAGAGGCTATTAATTTGAAGGAGAGCAGGGAAGGTGTATGGGAGGATTTTGAGGGAAGAAAAGGAAGTGAGAAATATAATTATAATCTCAACACAAAAACACCCACAAAAATTGTAAGCTTTTTAAAATATTAACAACCTTATTTGATACAAAAAGAGAATAGAAACCTTGAGTTTTAAGTTTCCTAATTTTGGAGCCAGATGTGTTGCAGTTGCAGGACAAAGTTTTAGACTTCATAATTTTGTAAGCACGCAAGTTGGTGAACTTATTAGTATTGTGTGATGTCTGATTGCACTCACTTTTCTGGCTATGGAGATCATATTACCCTATAGTTTTGTAGATAAAAGGGCTCTGAGGTTAGCTCTAGGTATTAAACTAGAGGGGAAATGATATGTGTTTCAGTAAAGCTGAATTAGGTAAAGAGATCAGATTCAATTTTCCATAGTTGAACTATAGATTCCATTATTATTTGTGCATTACTCTTTGCCAGATTTCTTTAGGCTACAGTGTCTTTATCCTTGCTATGTTTCTGCATAGACGTATCCAATGGTTATCAATTTCTTTTAAACTTTCAAATGAAAATTTTGTACCTTGGCATTTAGATGACTCACTACACTCTGCTTTGCTTATTACTTGTGGATTTACAAAAAGTGGTTGGGGGTAACAAATACAAGATTTTATAGTTTAACTCTGAATACTTTAACTATTAGCTAAAAATTGAGAAGAATAAAACTTTCCTAAAGAAGTATATGAAAATTATGCTTGCAAATGTCTATACAGGTCATGAAAAGGACCCTATTATTTTAACATACTTACTTGCCCTCATGTTAAACATGATGTGTTGTATAGGTTTCTGTCCCTTTGCCTTAGCAAATGCTTTCTCTCTACCTTAAATGCTCTTCTTTATGACTCTGCTGTCAATTTTATCTAAAGTCCAACTCTTTAATCTTTAATCCCTATTTCCTTCACTCTGAAGCGGGTAGGTCCCTCATTTAGACCCTTATACAATTTGATAGCCATGCTTAAAGCACGTACCATATTTTTCTTTTTTGAGATTAGCCTGTAAATCTGATCCATCATCCTTCTAAAATATAAGAATGTTGACAGAGTCAATGCTTTTCTTTTTCTGTCATCCCCTAGTCTTAGCTGTTCTATTGGATTTGTACAATGCAAACTGCTGTGTTAAATGAGATACATCATCAGAAGCACATTGTATATCTGCATTATAATCTCTAGAACAAGAATAAATGAAGAAACTATTCATTTGCCATGTCTGATGCTTTATATACTTCTGTAACATTCACAGCAACCATACAGAGTGCATATCATTTGTATTTTACAGATGAGGGAATTTAGGCCTAGAGTAATAAGTGGAGGGGGGGTCCTAAGTTCACATAGAAAGCTGCAGAGATTTGAATCCATCTAACTAACTTTTTACTTCACTCATAAGATTGGTTTTCATTAAGGAGACATAATATGATTCATTAGTTGTCGTAACTTTATCCAAAGTCAGAGTCTAGAAGAAATCATGTGGTAAATTTCCTCATTTTAAAGATGAAGAAATTCAGTTTTAGAAAGAACAAAAGTCTTGTTCAAAGTCATTCAGCTAATAAGCCAAACTCAGTCTGGGTTCCAAGCCAGCTCCAAACATAGTAATTTTCTAAGAAGCACAGATGCCTCTCTCATTGTGGGCCAACAAAATGGATTGCTCTTCTGAACTTCTAGCCCTCCACCTGGGCCCTCATCTATCACCTTCACAATTAGAGCCTACTTTATTTTGGTTAATGAGATATCACTATTAATTTTTCTACTGTGGGTCACACTGAAGGTCGAAGATACTGATCCCAAGCTGTGCTTAGTTTCTAATTGTAAATGCTGGGGCAGAAGACCCTTTAAGATTACTTCTCTGTAATTATATAACCCCACTATTGTTATTTTTCATTTACTTTCTAATTTTAACTTTTTAAAAACCATATTTTCATGTGTTGTGTATCTTTGAAAGTATTGGAAGATTGCATTAGAATATCTCAAAGGCATTTTTTTCACTCTTAAGTTCTTGTTCTATAATTTGGATAATTATAACTTAGTTTATTTTCATTAGTTTTTAGTAGTTATTCATTATAAACCACTTATTAAAATTATTGTTTAATATTTTATTAATGTCTACATTATACTATAAATTCTATGAAGATAATTATGTTGGATTTTGCTCACTATTGTAACATACAAATATGCAAACAAAATAATAAACTCCATAAAGCACAAAACAACAAACAAAAGTGCACACACTCAAAAAAAACCCTGTTATGTTGGCCAACTACACTAGGGCATGGGGTCTGTGCTCTGGACAGTGATTCATATGTCCGGTGTAACTCCAATAGTTTTCTTGGTTAGAGGTAGGATTTGTGTTCACTTCTTTTCTATTCTGGAACTTTATCTGATTTGAACTTGTAAAGGTCCTATGTGTTTTGTCACAGTCTGTGTGAATTCACTTATGTTTGAGACATGTGTGTCTGAAAAATGTTATTTACTTGGAGTTATTTACCACTTATGGCTCTCAAAATATTTGTACCACATCTGCAGCATAAATACCTGGTCCTTGAGGTAAGAAGTTTGATGAAGACATCCCATTTAGGGCTGAGGGCTCAAAAGTCTTTTACTATCTGCATGTTTTCTGGTTGCCAATCACTTGGTTAACTACCATTTACTGTAAGAAGCTTCTCTGATGGGGGTTGAGTCATTTTCTACTCTATGGGTATAGCAATATGTCATTAGGAATGATTTTATTGCTTTGTACTTTTGAGAAGAATAATTGTAGTGTATTTTCCCCTAGGCCCATGACCTATCTGGTTTTAAGTTCTCAGTCACTTTAGCATTCAGTTCTATCTCATGGAATTGTCCTGATATATAATAAAAAGTGGTTGGTTGCTCCCATAGCATCTGTTCCACTATTGCACTAGTATATCTTGTAAACTTGTCTCTTTTATAGGTCATAGGGTTTGTATCTGGGTGAAGTTGATGATTATTTTTCAGTAGCTTATAAAGTATATTCCATAACCATGAACACTAGTCAGTAGATGGGAAGTTTCTAGTTGAGCAGCAGCCAGATTTTTCCATGTTTGATAACTTTAATAAGTTATGTCTTCAATAACTGACTTCCAGTCTGTAGAAGGAAGGTCTAGCTTAGCCCCGAAATAACCATACAGAAACAATATTAATTACAGCATGGCCCATTAGCTCTAGCTTCTTATTGGCTAACTCTTACATCTTAATTCAACCCATTTTTATTAATCTGTGTATCACCGCAAGGTCATGGCCTACCAGCAAAGTTTTAGCATATCTATCTCCTGCCGTGAGTCCATGGTGTCTGCCCTTCTTCCAGCATGCAGCCTAGCTTTCCCCACCTAGTTCTGTTGTTCCCTGTCATGGGCTCAAAGCAGTTCTTTATTAACCAATGAAAGCAACACATAGACAGAAGGACCTCCTACACCACCCGTCAGACTATGGAGAGAACCAATAGCCTTTGCAATAACCTGTGATGTGTGGAGGCATATATGAGCACTTTTTTCAAAAGGCTCAATAAGATATTACTCATTCAAGCCACCGGAGATTTTACTTGGTATTATAATATCTCTAGTTGGGGTATTGTCTCCTCTATTGTATGGTAATTTTTTCTTTTATGTATGTATATGTTTTAATCTTCTCCAATAGCTAGTTTCCATATGGTTTTTCAAAAGGCCTTTAGCGTTAGTTTTCACTCCCCTTATTCACTTCTTTATCCTGCAGTTTGCCACTCCATTCCTGCCTCCACTTAATCCTCCTGTTATTGTTTCCCCTTTATCTCTTTATAATACTAATCTATTTCCCCTTGCCTGAAAGATCCCATCCTCCCCACTGGCTCCTTAGTAGCTAGTTAACCTTTGTGGTTATTTGAATTGAAGCACATACATAAAACCTAAAATCTAGCATTCACATTTAATAAAAATATGCAATATTTATCTTTTGGAGTCTGGGTTATCTCATTCTGGATGACTGATTCTAGCTCCATCTATTTACCTGCAAACTTAATATTTTCATTTTTATTGATAGCTGAATAACATTACATGTGCAAACACCAACTTTTCATCATCAGTTTCTCAGTTTATGTGCATCTAAGCTGTTTCCAGTATCTGGTAAACACGGCTATAGCATTAATGAACATGGATGGGCAAGTATCTCTATGATATAATGTAGCATTTTTTGCTTGTACACCCAAGAATAATATAGATGTGCCTTTATTCAATCAATTTTCAGCTTTTGAGTGCTTGGCAAATTGGATAGCTCCAGGTAGAAGAATGGAAATAGATCTATATCTGTTACCTGCGCAAAACTCTGAATTGGTCAAGGACACCAAAGTAAGACCACACATCATAAAACTGGTAGTAGGGAGTAAGCTTGTATTCATTGGCACACAAGAGAATTTCCTGAACAGAACACCAATACCTCAGACATTAAGACAAAAATTAATAAATGGTACTTCATGAAGCTAAATAGTATTGTAAAGCAAAGGACATTACCATTTGAATAGGAAAAAAAATCCTTACCATATACATCTGATATAATATTAGTATCTAGACTATATAGATAGCAGAACATACTAACCACCAAGAAAACAAATAACCCTATTAAAAATGAGGCAAAGAACTAAACAAAGTTCTAAAAACATGATGTGCAAATAACTGAGAAACATTTTGAAAATATTCAACATTCTTAGCCATCATGGAAATGCAATTAAAATTATTTTAAGGTTTCATATTAGTTCAGTCATGATGCTCAAGATCAATAAATTAAATGGCAGCACATGCTGGTGAAGATGCAGGGAAAGGAGAACACTTACTCATTGGTGGTGGGAGTGCAAACTGGTGCAGCCACTATGGAAAGCAGAGGGCAACTAATATTTTTTTCTAGTGGTAGAGTTATTCTGAAATACTTGCCTCCTTGATCTTGAGTCATTGGCATGAATAGATAAAATAATAAAATTCTGGCTTTTTTATAATCTATCTCATATTAATTTCTGAAACCCCTACTACTGTAATATGTTCTGAAATATTTATTTAATAATATAATTCTTTTAAGAAATTAAAAAAGTTAAAAACATGAACCAATAAGTATGATTTTGCTCCAAGATATATTCATATTATCAGCTTTTCTCCAATTTCCAATTCTAGGTGTGTACAAAAATCTTTATATTTCATTGTTAGTCAAAATTGTGAAATCAAGATCTCTATATATCCTTTTTCCCTTATGAAATAAAATATATCGCATGTAGAGCAGAAAAATCATCTCTTCTAAAATACATGCTTTGAGGGCTTTGGCGTTGAAAGATCATTGTGGGGTTTGTTGGTGTTTGTTGCATGGCACTTTATGTGATTACAGGTACTGTGTACACTAATGCAGTGCTGTAATTAGATGTTATTATGCAAAAGGGTCTATTCTCTTTCTCCCCATTCTTCCCATTTGCAAATTTGAGTTGACTTCTGAGAATATGCATATTGAGGAGACAATAGACTTCTAATTAAGTAAATAAATTTAGCTCCTTGAAAATTACATTTTAATAAGATAATTTATATCACAAAACGACAAAGTATATTAACATTATACTAAAGTTTTTAAAGCAAAAAGATTCACTATGCTAATGATGAAGCCAGAAATAGACCCATGGAGTCAAAATCCCTGTTTCATAAACTGGTTTGTATCTCTCACTATTGGGAGTTTAATATGGGCTTGTATGGATTTTACTTTATGAAGGTTTGGGTGAAGGCTAAGAGAAGATGGACTTTTTAAAATTAGAATGCATCTCAAACTGTCCTATTAAAAACTGAGACTCAAATTGAGTAAATTTTGATGAAAAAGGAACAGAAGTGGCCTGCCTATCCTGTTTCCCAACATCTTTATATATATACATATATATGTATATATATATATGTATATATATATGTGTGTGTGTGTGTGTGTGTTCTATTTATTTATCTACTTATTTATTTATTTTGCTGTCTTTCCCTCTGACCTTTGTGGTGACTTTTTCTTTTATTGGCTTCCTTTTTCCTTAAAGTGTTTTAAAATATGATCTTTTCTCATTTTATATAGCTATCCCCATTCTCACTCCCTCTCCTCCTCCTACTCCACCCTTTCCTCCACACCTCCGCCCCACCCCCAACCCACTCCTGAGAAGAAGTAAAGTTTCCCATGGGGAGTCAACAAAATCTGACACTTCACTTCATGGCAAGACCAAGGCCCTTCTCCCTATATCTATGCTGAGCAAGGTATCCCTCCAAAAATAAAGGACTTCAAAAAGCCAGTTCATGAACTAGGTATAAATAGTGACCTGGTCCCACTGTCAATGGCCCCACAGACTGCCTAAGCCTCACAACTGTCCTCCACCTTCAGTGGGCCTAGTTTGGTCCTATGCAGGTTCCCCTGCTATCAGTCCAGAGTCAGTGAGCTCTCACTAGCTCAGGTCAGCTGTTTCTGTGGGTATCACCATCATTTTACATGCTAAATTCATTTCCCACTCCCTTCCCTCTCCTGCTCCCTCCAGCTTCCCCTCCCTCCCATGTCTCTATCCACCCCCATCCACTGCTCAGAGAGGGTAAGGCTTCCCATGTGGGGTCAACAAAGTCTAGCACATTGCTTTGAAGCAGGACCAAGGCCCTCCCCACTATATCTATGCTGAGCAAGGTATCCCTCTAGGGAGAATGGGTTCCAAAAAGCCAAAACAAACAGTAAGGATAAATCCTGGTCTCACTGCCAGTGGCCCCACAGTCTGCCCCAACCATAGGACTGTCATCCACATTCAGAGTGCCTAGTTTGTTTCTACTAGTTCCCTTACTGTCAGACTGGAGTTGGCTTCCATTAGCTAGGTTAAGCTGTTTCAGTGAGAATCCCCATCATGGTCTTGACCTCTTTGCTTGTATTCTCACTCCTCCCCCTCTTTGATTGGACTTTAGGAGCTCTGTCAAATGCTCCACTGTGGTTCTCTGCACCTGTGTCCATCAGTTGCTGGATGTAGGTTTTATGATGACATTTAAGATTGTCATCAATCTGACTACAGGACAAGGCCAGTTCAGGCACCCTATCCACTATTGATTAGGGCCTTAGCTGGGGTCATCCTTGTGGATTCCTGGGATTTTTTTCTAGTGCTAGGTGTCTTGCTAACCCTATAATGGCTCCCTCAAGCAAGATATCTCTTTCTTTGTTACCCATCTGTGTCCTTCCTCCATCTCAATCTGTAAACAATCTTGATGCCCCTCAACTAAAGAATGGATAAAGAAAATGTGGTACATTTACACAAGGAGTACTACTCAGTGGTTAAAACAAAACAAAACAAAACAAAACAAAACCCAATGGCATCTTGAAGTTCACATGCAAATGGATGGAATTAGAAAAAAACTTCCTGAGTGAGGTAACCAAGACCCAGAAAGATGAACACAGTATGTATCCACTCATAAGTTGATGCTAGCTGTAAAACAAATGATAAGGAGCCTATAATCCACGACCCAAGAGAAACTAGGTAACAAACAAGGAGAACTCTAAGAGAAGTATACATACATTCCCCCTGGGAAGGGGAGATAGACAAGATCTCCTGAGAAAATTGGGAGCATGGGGTGGGAGAAAAGGGAAGGTAGGAAGGAATGGAAAGGGGAGAAGGGGAGTAGAGAGGAGAACTAGAGGGGATGGGATGGTCAGGCTCTTATTTTTCTGTCGTGGCAGTGAGATTTCTCTTCATCTGAAAAGTAAAAGTGATGCTGAAATCAAAGGATAATAAATAATCAAGAGTAAAGCAGGCAGGTGGAGCTGTATTCTAAGGCTTGAAGGGGGTCACTGAGGATGACCAGGAAACACTAAAAACTAAATGATGAGGACCAAAGAGCACAGAGTTTCATAAGAAATATTGAATGATTTGCTGAGGGAATTTGATAGGATCATAAATTGAGTTGAACACTTTCTCTATGTCTTAAGCTAGTTTTATGCTAGATAGTCCCCTAATGAGAGGTAAACTCATTAAGCGGTTGATTTTCCTTATTTATGAAAGGTCCAAACACAACTAGTGATATATTTTAATGGTTATAGATTGGTTTGCATGCACAAGGCTCTGGATTTGATACATAGCTCAGCACCCACCCAACCCCCATTTGCCCTCAACAACAACTTTCCCAGCCTAATCAGAAAAAAATGTGTTAATTCTTTGTGCTCTGTGAGGTAGTGAAGATGGGCTGGGCAGAAAATTGAGAAACTCTGAAGTCTAATTTCAAGTTGAATATATGAAGCTGTGTGACCTGGCAAGCTCAGCTGTGTGAGGAATGGCAGCTCTACAGTCAGTGCAGGTTTTTTTTTTTTTATTGCTTGTTTTGTTTTATGAGGCAGGGTGTCTCTGTGGCTTTGGAGTCTGTCTTGGAACTAGCTCTTGTAGACCAGGCTGGCTTTGAGCTCACAGAGATCACCTGCTTCTGCCCCCCAAGAGCTGGGATTAAAGGAGTGTGCCACCACCGCCCAGCACACAGTGCAAGTCTAATCACCAGTCCTCTAACTCTAAATCAAATGAAAGAAATGTTTTTATAAAATTCTTCCCTCAGACTCTAATAAGTCAAATGTATTTTGAATTACCAAGTTTTATGACATGAGGCAGGAGTTGGTGTATTCTGATTTTCTAACAGTAATGATTGACAAATCCTTTGAGAGCATTGACAAGCTAATGTTAACATGATATGTATTAAACCACAAAAGGTATCACATCTAGTCACTAATTTATTTTTAAATAAGTGCAAATATATTTCTTGCAAAGGAAGAAATGGAGGATCTTTTGACAGTTTCAGTGTTCCCACTGAGAGACAGAATAATTTGAAAGACAAAAGAGTAAACTAAAAATTTCCTGGTGATTGAATATAAATTCACTTCCTCACAGTATAATTAATGTCATGAGAATGATATTACACATAAGTGTGGGGAACTGGAGTTCTGTGCCTTGAGTTTTATTTTATTTATTTATTCAGTCTTGAACAGAAAAAGGGCAAGGGGCATTGGGATAAAAGTAGAAAAAGAAAGCCAAAAATTTTGGTGTTCAAATTCCCATCCAGCATTTCATAGCCACGTGACCTAAGCAACTCTTTAGGCTAACGTATCTGAGTCTCAGTTTCTTCATCTCCTTAATTGCGATTTAGAAATTCTCTACTTTGGCAAGGCTGTGTTCTCTGAAAATTTATACGTTAGTCCCTTCACTCACTAATAAGTTTGTACTCTCAATATTTGAAAGTTAGTGTGTCATTAAATGACGTGCTTTGAGCACTGTACTTGCCTCAACCTTTTTTAGAATAAGATATATGGCCGGGCAGTGGTGGCGCACACCTTTAATCCCAGCACTCAGGAGGCAGAGGCAGGCGGATCTCTGTGAGTTCGAGATCAACCTGGTCTACAAGAGCTAGTTCCAGGACAGGCTCCAAAGCTACAGAGAAACCCTGTCTCGAAAAACCAAACAAACAAACAAAAAAAAAGATATATGTGGGAGTGGGAGGGATTGGAGAAGTAGGGCATAAAGTAGTGAGATATGGGGACAATGAAGTATGCAGAAACCATGTGACAAAGGCTCCTAAATTATAAAGCTTAACTTTATGTGTGTTTTGTGAATGGATTCAACAGTATTAACAAAAAAGGAAATGGTTTATAATTTTTTGGGGGAAAGACAATTTTGGCTGATGGCTTGGAGGTGACAAACTAAGGATGTTTGAACAGCCCCCCCCCACAATGTAGTTATGCCACTTGGGGTGACAAAGCACTCCCCAGAAGATATGAACTATCCCACAAAAACCTAAGTGCTAGGTATTAGAAGCCTCCCTTCTAGTTGTTGGTCAGAGAAATCCTAGAGATTTGTTCCAAGTATAGACTATTACCATTGCCCTTGGTTGTCACCAGAAATAGAAGTGAGACACTGTTGCTAAAGACACCACATCATTTTCCTTTTCTCTTTTTTTCCCTTGAAACCCCTTTATATGCCCTTCTAGCTCTCTTTCAAATCCATGACCTCTTTTTTCTTGTTGTTACTTTCATTTATGTAAATGTATGTATACATATTCCTAACATAACTTTCTCAGTCAGAATAATGCTATTGTTATAAATGTTTTCAAGGTTGACTATTTATTATTGGATAATCAATTGGTGTTTTCTTCCCTGGAAAAGACTGTCTCCTGCTTTCAGCATTCCTTAGCTGCCTCTAGTTCTTTATGTAGGGTTGGGGCCCCATAGACTTTCCAGGGTCCGCTTTGGCATGCTGTTGTTTTCATCATTCATCTCAAGCTTAGGCGTGCATAGCATGGTGAAATTTTATGGGAGTAGCTTCTGACGTTATTACCTGGAGACACAATCTCACAGAAAACTCCGATTCTGTGACTGTTAGTATCTTTCCTCCTTCTTTTCTACAATGTAATCTGAGTACAAGGTGGGTTATGTTTTATAAATGTATCCAATGGGACTGGGCTCCATAACTCTGCATTTTGATTGTGTTTTTCTTCTTTATTTTTTCTTATCTTTTCTTCTTTTCTCTTTTTCTTTTTTAATGGTTTCCCTCTGTTCCTAAGAGAATTCCATGATGAGGGTTGACAAGTACACTTACCTATGGGTGTAAGGACAAATGTTTAGTTTGTTGCTTTAGTAAAGGAGTAGTTATAGGGTTTCCTTCAAGATCTAACTAGCCTTTAGCAGTTGGTTATGCTTCTAATACCAGGCATAGTTTCCTTATTTTTGGGCCAGTTTTAAGGGCAATTAGAGAGCTGTTGGTTACTACCGAGGTATATATGTCACAACTGCACTTATTGTGCAGTAGTGCTTACTGTGCTATTCTGATTGTTGCTGTGATTCATAGGCACCATAGATAGGTATTACTGTTGGTTGTTTTCCTCCTTTGGAAACTTACATGGTAACTTCAGTACCATGACATCTAGTCATCAGGGAGGAGGTATTCAGGTCAATTCTATCTCAGGGGCCTCTGGGTCCTGTCTGAATTGAATAAGTTCTTCAGCTATAGGTTTATTCCACTTCTGGGTCATAACAAAGGGGAATAGATTTAGGCTGTGTTGGAGGGTCTCCTCAAAAACTCTGACCATCAATTTAGAAGAGGGCTTCTTGTGTTCAGTACTGAAGTTTTTCTTAGGTTGTCGTTGGCACTTGGAGGTAGCTTTGTCAACCCAGATAAAAAATTGCATTTGTATATGGCATGTCATAGTTATACACAGACTTATATGAACCATTTTAGTTTTATATAAATAGTTAATAGTGTGATTCCTTATGACTGTTACAGTTGTTGTTTCTGGGAGAGGTAGCTCAGTCTATGCATCATGGGAAAGTGCAGGGCTTGTCGCAAGTCCTGGCTAGAGTAGTCTGTGCAGTTGGATCATCTCAGCTAGCCACCTCAAAATTATTCTGAGCAGTTTGCAGTCCAAAGCCAATCTTTAAGTGGTGCTATTAGCTGAATGGCATCATATGAACCAGGTGGAATTGTTTTTATGGGGCCCCATCTTCTTCCTGGAGACTTCAAAGATTACTGTAGGAATATTATTGTTCACTGTATAAAACTTAAACATTATTTATATTAAAATAGAAAAGTGTGAATTTCAGGAGACATATATTCAAAGAAAGGTTCCATAAAGATGAAAATGGGTATGCTGAGAAGTTAAGTTTTAGAAAGCAGAGTTTTGATAACCTTAGTCCCTAGATTTTATCTTCCTTCTGTCCCACACCAGGTGGCTCCTGATATGAGACAGAAATTGTGAATTTTTCTTTTAACAACAAGCTTGGATTTAGAGAAGGAGAGCCACCAGCTTTGGTTTATAAGTGAATTGTGACTACCATTATACTGAGAAGTAGGAGATATGTATATTTAAGCAGTGAGATCTTATCATGCAGAGGATATTGGCATCAAAAGTCAGATTTCTTTTTGCTTGATGATTCTTCCTGGATATCTATTTTTCTTCTTTAAGCATCTAGATGCTCAAGGTCTCTCAACTTTTCGAAGATGGATAATTTCCTGCAAAGACAAGAACGGGACCCTGCCCCAAACCTTATGAGCTTTCCTTACAACCTATAGTATTGTCACCTCTGTGGATGATCTGTCATTTCTCTTTATCAAGAGATTTCTCCTTTTCAAACTGAATCTTGATTAATTTTGATTGTATCCATAGTTTTTCTTATGCTGTGGAAACAAGAGGGAAACCCATTCCCTAATGTAGCACATCTCCTGGTTTCCATTCTGAAGTCAACACATCCTTGAAATACACCAGTTGATTTGATTCAGAAGATTTTTTTTCTGTTATCCATTGTCTCTCTGCAGCCATTTCTCTTTTCTTCTTAGCCTTAAGAAAATTCAAGGTTATAAAGCATTATGCAGTCTATTTCTGGGGATTTTTATCTCCTTTTTCTGTTTTGTTTAACATATTCTTTATAGTTCGATTTGCTCTTTCTATAACTCCATGTTCAGCACCAAATGAAGCATGATTAATAAAAACTCAGAGAGAGAGAAATTGGGGTTCAACCTGAAGATCTGAAAAGCAATGCAGCCAGCCAGTGTCTCTTACTTTGATCTCAGTTAGAAAATGGTGATCCTTCCTCCACAAATCTCAGAATGAGGCTGTGACTAAGAGCTGTCTCCTCCCATTTTATAATCTTCTCTAGGACTGGGATTAAAGATGTGTGCCACTGGGATTAAATTCATGCACCACCTGGTTTCTATTGCAACTAGTGTGACTTTTGGATTAAAGGTGTGTGTTATCACTGCATGGTATGAAAGGCTGACCAGTGGGGCTGTTTTACTCTCTGATCTTCAGGAAAGCTTTATTTATTAAAATACAAATTAACTGTTACTAAGACTGCCTTCCCGATCCTTAAAGAGCTACTCACATTTTCTATTTCCCTAATCAGATCACTTGTATCTTGTTATTCTCCTCTCTCTTAAACTCTTCAAATTCCCTACCTCAGCAATAAAATAAAATGGTCCCAATTTATTTTCCTTGTTTCTAGGATATATACTATTATTTGATGATGAGCTAGGAACCTCCAATAAAAGAGAACATTATATTTGTCTTCTTGGGTCTGGGTTATCTCATTCATTATCATCTTGTATGGTTCCACCAATTTATCTGTCCATGACTTCATTTTTTTTTTACTGCTCCATAATGTATACACTATACACACTACATTTTCATTACTCATTTGTCCATTGAAAAACATTTAGATTGTTTCTTTTTCCTAGCTTTTGTAAATGGAGAAACAATGAACATATCTGGTCAGTTACCATTGGAATAGGACATTAAGTTCTTTGGGCATATATCAAGGTATAACTGGATCATAAATTATTTAATTTTAGCGCTTTAAGAATTCTTCTGAGTCCCCTTCACAGCATCCTCAAATAAAATAAAATGCCTAGGAATGAAGGAAGTGAATGACAGCTACAGTGCAAACTTAAACCTCTGAAGAAATAAATAAAGGCAGCAGAAAGTAGAAAAACATGCCATGCCAATGAATTTGTAGAATTAATATTGTACAATTACTTCTTTTATTTTTACCAAAGCTATTTACAGATTTAGTGCAATCCCATTCAAAATCCCTATCTCATTCTTTACAAAAATAAAAACATATCCTAAAATTCATATGGAACCACAAAAGAATCTGGATTGCCAAAACAAAACGGAAGAAAAAGAACAATACTGGAGAGTTTACTGCTCCAGATCTTAAGATATAATTTAGAGGCATAGTAATTAAAACAATATGATATTGGAACAAAAACAGACATGCAGCTAATGGAATAAAATTGATGGCCTAAAAATGAGCATGTGTAATTTCAGTCACTTAATATTTGACAAAGACACCAAAAATATATACCAAAAAAAAGAAGGGATCTTTAACAAGTGATGCTGGAAACTGGAAGTCTACATGCAAAGGAATGAAATTAGACTGTTATCTATCACCTTTCACAGAAATAAATTCCAAATAGATCAAAGACCTAAACATAAGTACAAGTTGTATTAAATGGTATTTGAATTTTATACAAAAATTAAACATTGAAAAACATCAATTCTAAAAAAATAGGACATAGGTATATACATATATATATATAAATAAACATAAATTGTTTAATGAGTTCTCTAAGAATATTTAAGGAATTCAAAATGTCCTTAGAATTTGCTTCTTAAATTTATATCTGGATTGGTAGAAAATACCATGCAAGGCAAATTTGAAATTTTGCATTTTTTAAGAGCTCTTTTATATAGGAAAGTGAAACTCTTGAGTAACTATCTAAGGATATTTGGTGCATAGATTGCTAATATAAGGATAATCAAGTCTATCTATCATTTATGAACAGTTGAATGTCTCTTGAGGAGATGCAGTACTGTATAGTACATAGGGAAATTTTATTCTTGCTTTGAATTGGACTCATTCTTTGAATTTTGGAAATTTGCTTTTTGTATTAGGGTCTTAGTTATTCTGTTTCTCAACTGAATGTGTAAGAAAATTGTAATAAATTATTCTAAAAGTCCTTTTAACTCCAAGAATTATTAATCTTTTGTTAAATATGCTGCCTCATATATCTTGATTTTGAAAGAAGGAATGAATTTCCAGTAAACTTAAAATTCTCCCAACACCCCCATTTTTAGTGTTGAATATTCACTCTGAAACCCAGATCTGTATGAATTCAAGAGTAGGATTTTCTTTTGTAATGCCTGTCCTTGGATCTTCAATCTCTTTTTACAAGCTTCTTCTGTGGGAACTCATTCTTTGTAGTTGGCAGTTGGTCATTTCTGTTATTTGACTGCTCACCTAGCAAGGAAATTCTTCCTGGTACTGAAATGAAACCATCTTTCTATAGCTGCTGTTATTACTATTCTCTTCTGCCAGCTGCATGTATTTCATTCATACCCCAGTTTTCCTACTTGCTGGTTTTGCAGCAGTAGGAATGTCATGTGATGTTTTTAAACTTCTGTCTTCTCAACTTACAATGAGTATCTGAAATCTTATCTTTCATAATGCTATAATTTTTATAAAATAATACATGTATTCAGTACCTATTAGAAAATGCTTTCCAGAAGACTTTCTATTTGACAGTTATCATAAAGGATGAATAGGAATTTTGCTACAGATGTGTGAGTTTGGCAGGAGACAGTAGATAGGCCACTCCATTAGTGCACAGAGAAGATCTTAAGCATATTTTACGAAGCATATTCATAAAGTGTCTAGCCAACAGTTTATCTATGACTTTTAATGTCTAAGGTCAAGGAGAAAGTGATAGTATATAACTTACAAACACAGAATGTTAAGATGTGTAATGAAGTAAATAGCACACTACAGTTAGCTCCTCTTATCTAGTATAGGATATACATCTGTTGCTTTAGCCAGCTGCTGATTGAGAGTATTCTGAGCAGAAATTGTCTGTACTGAATATGCATACATATTTTCTTGTCCTTATTCCCGAAACAATACAACAACTATTTCAGTTGTGGTCGTAAGTAATCTAGTGATGATTTAACATGTATGAGAGGATGTATGAAGGTCATATGCAAATTCCACATCATTTCACATAAAGGACTTGAGTAGCTATTTAAAATTTTACCTGTAGCAAGTTGGTTCTGAAGCCAATTTGGCATGAATACTGAGTGACAACTACACTCTGGAGGGTGCTGAGTTTAAAAACAAAATCATAGACAGTGAGTAGATAAAATGGGTTTCCTGAGAGTAAAGTTTACATCATTTCATGTTTGGAAATATTTTAATGTCATCATTTTAGTGGTTTAAAATTATAGAAAACAACATTTTCTTTGCACTTTTACTATGAACCCAGATCAAATAGGTACCTTGATCCAGCTTCTGAAATCCCTTGGCTACTACCTGAGAAATCACAGTACTTTCCTGTTAGTTAATCTGGTTTACATATTTGGTTTCACTCAATCTAGTCTTCTTTCCTACTCACTGACCTTGGCATGTGTAGATGGAAATCCTCTAGGTCTCTCTTCCCATCTCTATTTTTATTAAACTTTGTCACAATAACCTAATATGCCACCAAGGTGAAGGTTGCAAGGTTAATAAATTTTTATTTCACATGGCTTCCTTCAGTAAATACATATTTAATTTTAGAAAGCAAAATATTTTATACTTAGTTATAAAGAATACTTGTTTAGCACAAAAGTGTGATTCAGACACAAGGGAATTATTTCTGATATTAAATTATAAGTAAAAGTATTTGGGGAATTCAGGAATTCCATGCATAGTGTGTTTGTTATTAAGTCCATATTCATTCTTTCATAAATTGCTGTAGCACTCACGTACCGTGTGCCAGATACTGTTCTAGGGAAAAAGACACAGGACTCAGTGGACTATGATGTCCTTGTTTCTTAGGCATGGCTCCTAGGAATAAAACAGCTTTCTGGTATAGCCAGAACAAAGTAACTGAAGCATTACATTTAAATTCAATTCTCTTTGAATTACTATATTAGAAATTCCTAAGCTCCTTAATTTCCTGACTCAGTTTCCTAGAAAGTATTGCACTGCAGTGCATGTTTTGAAGCACAAAGCTCAGTCCCTGGTACTTCTGCAGCAAAGGTTTTCAGTTGCTTCTAATGTGTAAACATTTTTTACAAGGACCACCTAAGAAAATTACCTACAAGCAGCTTAACATCTCTTTTTTTAAATTTTTTTTATTATTGTTAAAAGAAAAATTTACATTTACTCCCCATGTTCCCGGCCCTCCGGCTCCCCTACTACCCCACCGCCCTCCC
>JAQHUG010000012.1:1270247-1281356 GCA_028555095.1 Dicrostonyx torquatus | reverse complement strand
TGTACCACCACCGCCCAGCCCGTGTATGGCTTTTTTGAGACAGGCTTTTTTATCTCTGTAGTTGTGGGTTTCCAGGAACTCACTCTGTAGTCAGACTGTCTTGCCTATCTCTGCCTCCCGAGTGCTGGGACTACAGGTGTGTGCCACTACTGCCCAGTGGCTATGCTTTTTTTTTCTTTAAGAGGGGTAAAGAAAAAAATTACAGGGTGGGTAGGATCTATGAGGAGTTGGGATAGGACAAAACATTGTAAAAGATACTATATGAAAAAATTTTAATTTGAAGAACTAGAGTGCTACTGTTCCTGCTAAGGACCTGGGTTTGGTTTCCAGTATCCACATGAAGGCCCACAGCACTCTGCATCTCCAGCTTCAGGAGATTTTACCACCCCTTTTCCCTCTCTTTTGCCTCTTGAATATATTTGATGAATATATGGTTATGCAGGCATACATATATACACATAAAATCATTTTGTTTCAAGAAGAAGGTTCTCTTACACATTAATCCTTTCATCATGAGAGTCACATTGCAGCCATCTTGCAAAGAGATATAATAGCCTTTCTGACAATTTTGTGATTGAAGACACAGGTTCCTGGAGAGCAGCTGACCGCCCAAGGATACTCAATACAGAAAGTAAAACAATGCGGTGAGGATAAGTTATCCTGGTGGAAGTCAGAATCATTATGTGGAAAGTGTATGTGTGTGTGTGTGCGTGTGTACAAGAATGCGGAAGAGTCATTTAGACCTAGGCAGTTGCTGTATCACTGTGTGAAAAGATGGAAAAGATATTTTCTCAAAATGCCTTTACAGTTTTACTACCTTGTTTGAAGACCAATAGTCAAACTATCTGCTTTGTCTAAGGAAGTTTGGGCTGGTTTAAAATTTCATTTCCCCCCGTTGGAGGCAGGCATGGATTTGTTACATGTTACTAATGTTTTTCATTTTCATTTTTACATATATTGAAAGAGCTTTACTATAAACATTTAATTACCTGGTCTTTGATTAACTAGCAGAATTATAGAACAGGTGTTATACAAACCAGTTAGGTGTGGTCTTTCTTCCATGAACCCACTAATTCTCTTCCATATCATCACTCATGGACATACCTGACCTTTTCTATTCAGGCCTATGACAATTGCCACACAGATAAATAATTTTTTTCTATTCTTGAATAGTATATCTCTTTGTCCTCTCTCTTTTTAATTTTCAGCAAATAGATATCTGTATTCTGTATCATACTTTGAGGTTTTTAAAATCAGATGTGTCTTATTTCATTTGTGTACCACTAGTAACTAAAATATAATGAGTTCTAAGTAGATATCTGCTTGCAGAATAAAAGAATGTACTGGTAGTATATTAAAGTGACTTTGACCCTTTCCCTTGAAGCTTCCTATATTTTGTTCTTGCATTAGTTTATTTTCTGTATTTAAAGTAAGTTACTTCCAGACTTCAAATCTCTTCCACTTTCCCAAAATATCAAAAAGTCATCCCTTTGTATTTAAAATTTTCCCTGTGGCCCTAACCTTCATCATCTGGTTTCCTTATACTTAAATAAAGCATATGTAAATTAACGAGAGCATATCATAATCTTGGAAAGTCGTTTACTCTCCGTGAGACCTACTTATTTCTGTAATGTAGTGACAATCTCTACTTGTTGGGTTGTAATTATAATCAAGTGAGAATATATAGTGTCAGATGCTATTTCAGAGTTCAGTTCAGGCCTCAACTCTTTGGGGAAGTTCCCATGATCACACCTTTCTGTCTGTGTTAGTTTCCTTAGGTTTACAGAACTTTGTAGTCTTCTTGTTATATTGGCATCATATTCTCTGATTTTGTTTGTTCTCTATTTCGCAGGAATATTTAGGAGTATCTTTTCGGCACAATACAGTATGTGTTGTTGTGAACTTATTATGTAGCAGGTTCTGTGCCAGGTGCTGAGTGTTTAACAAAGTATTGGACTAACACAGCCTTTGTCCTTGGAAAGATACTGTATATGGGTACTATTTAGCACAGAATAGGAGAATTAAATTATTTGATTTTTCAATGAGTGATGCAGATGTTATGTATACCAGTGTGCTCATTTGAAATGTGGATCCATCTCTAACCCTTCAGAGATTCTGTGCTTGGTGTCTTAAAGAAGCCCACTTTTCCTTCCATCTTGTATAAAAATTAAGTTATGAAGAATAATTTTCCAAGTTTATTTACTCATTTTCTTTTCAGACTAATACTTTTCTTTTTTCTCTACCTGTATGTGAGAGAAAGCCTCACAAGGTAGCAGAGAGAACAAACATTTTTTTCTCCCCCACCCTTTTTCTCTTTTCTTTTTAATCTTAAAAGGGAACCATTTTCTCTTGAGATTTATGGGCAATAAAAGGAAACTTCAGTTACTAAGCTTCTGGCTCCCCAATATTACTTGAAAGAAAATGAACTGTGTCCTACATTTTTTTTCAGTTCAAAATAGAAATTTAGTTGGTCATATAATTGATCTTTTAAACTTGAATTTCTTGAGTAAAGAAGTAGAAACCAGGAGTTTCTATGTTAATAAAAAAAATGTGTGTTTTCCATGGGGTTGGGAAACCAGCATAAGTGTCAAGAAAAGACTGGAGTCAAGTCATCTTGCGTGTAAATCTTCCCTTTGCAGCTTACTATAAATAGGAACACTGCACATCTTTTTTCTTCATCTATGAAATTAAGTGACTAGACTTATCTCCTGTATATATTTTTTAATTTAGTAAATATGCAGGGCCTAACACATGGTAGAGACTTAGGTTCCATTCTTTTTAATTCTTACAATGAACTAGGATAACTTTTTTTTTCAATTTATACCACTTAAAAGATAGTATTAGGATTGGTAGTCTCTGCCCATCAAAATCCCAGCAAAATTCTTTAAAGACCTCGAAAGAACTGTACTCAACTTCATTTGGAAAAGCAAAAAACCCAGGATAGCCAAAACAATTCTGGGCAATAGAGAAACTGCTGGAGGCATCACAATCCCTGACTTCAAACTCTACTATAGAACTACAGTACTGAAAACAGCCTGGTACTGGCATAAGAACAGACAGGAGGACCAATGGAACCTAATAGAACACCCGGATATCAATCCACACATCTTTGAACACCTGATATTTAATAAAGAAGTAAAAAATATCAAATGAAAAAAGAAAGCATATTTAACAATTGGTACTGGCATGACTGGATATCAAAATGTAGGAAAATGAAAATAGACCCATATTTATCACCGTGCACAAAACTCAAGTCCAAATGGATCAAAGACCTCAACATAAAGTGAGTCACACTGAACCTGATAGAAGAGAAAGTGGGAAGTACCCTTGAACGCATTGGCACAGGGAACCACTTCCTAAATAGAACCTGAGCAGCACAGGCACTGAGAGAAACAATTAATAAATGGGACCTCCTGAAACTGAAAAGCTTCTGTAAAGCAAAGGACATGGTCAACAAGACAAAACAACAGCCTACAAAATGGGAAAAGATCTTCACTAACCCCACATCAGACAGAGGTCTGATCTCCAAAATATATACAGAACTCAAGAAATTGGACACCAAAAGATCACATAATCCAATGAAAAAATGGAGTAGAGACCTAAACAGAGAGCTCTCAACAGAGGAATCTAAAATGGCTGAAAGACTATTAAGGAAATGTTCAACATCCTTAGTCATCAGAAAAATGCAAATCAAACAACTCTGAGATTCTATGTAACACCTATAAGAACGGTGTTAATCAAAAACACTGATGAAAACTTATACTGGAGAGGTTGTGGGGAAAAGGGAACACTTCTGCATTGCTGGTGAAAATGCAAGATGGTACAACCCCTTTGGATGTCAGTGTGGCAATTTCTCAGAAAATTAGAAAACAACCTTCCTCAAGACTCAATAATACCATTTTTGGGTATATATCCAAAGGATGCTGAAACATGCCACAAGGACATGTGCTCACCTATGTTCATAGCAGCTTTGTTTGTCATAGCCAGAACCTGGAAGCAACTTAAATGCCCCTCGATCGAAGAATGGATAAGGAAAATGTGGTACATTTGTACAATGGAGTACTACACAGCATAAAAAAATAACGACAGCTTAAATTTTGCAGGAAAATGGACGGAACTCGAAATCATTGAGTGAGGTAACCCAGACCCAGAAAGACAATTATCACATGTACTCACTCATACGTCGTTTTTGAACATAAAGCAAAGAAAGCCAGCCTACAAACCACAATCCCAGAGAACTTAGACAACAATATGGACTCTAAGAGAGACTTACATAGATCTAATCTACATGGGAAGTAGAAAGTATAAAAAGACAAGATCTCCTGAGTAAATTGGGAGCATGGGGACCTTGGGGAAGGATTGAAGTGGGGAGGAGAGAGACAGGGAGTGGAGCAGAGAAAAATGTAGAGCTCAATAAATATCATGGGGAAAAAAGGATTAGTAGTCTCTCTATTGCTTATTATTTTCCTGGATTTCTCTGAATATTCCTGTTTCAAATCCCACTATTACTTAGACAACAAATAGTTCTAAGACTCCCAATGTGGATAGAATGTGTCCCAGATGTCCCTGACATGATATAGTCCCAATATCCTCTAGCTGACTCTAATCACACAGTTTGTAAAACAGATTATTTAATTTTATATGTATAAGTTTTTTTGGCCTACACATATATATGTGTACCACATACTGCCCACAGAGGCCAGAAGTGAATGTTAGATTCCATGGTACTGGAGCTACAGTTGAACCCCACTGTGTGGGTCCTGGAAATGAAGCTCAATTCCTTGGTGAAATCATGAAGTACTTTTATCTCCTGAACCATCTCTTTAGCTCCATCTATTACACTTTTTAAAAAATAATTGTTGTTTTCTTTGAAAATTTCATATATTTATTCAATTTGTTTTGATCATGCCCATCTACCACTAACCCTTCAACTGTCACTATTTTTTTCACACCCATCTTAACAGTCCCATTTAAAAATTACTATTCTTAATAACTTGAATCTAATTACTGCAACCCATATGCTCACAGGTGTGGGGCCATCCACTGGGAGATGGGAAACCTGCTGTTCCCCACATCTGTCTCCACAGGACGGTGGCTTTCCCCAAGCCAACAACCATCAACTGCCAGTAGGCTCATCAGTGTGAGGGGTTGAGGACTTTTCTCCATGTATATTGTAATTTTGACTGGCTTGATCCTGTGCATCTTACATGGATGCTATGGGCTGATTTATGCATCAGTCATGCTACTATGTTCAGAGGTCAATGTTTCACAGGCCTCTTCCCCATCCACCTGCTTTTACATTCTTCCACTTCCTCTCGACTTTGGGGAAGATGATGGTGATATCCCATCCATAGTTGAGCAATCACTGGTACTTTTGACTAATTATAAGTCTTTTGATTTTAGAAGTTTTAATTCTTATATATGAGTTGTTTCATGGTTTTTTTTTTGTCACAGTGAGAACCAAAGTAACCAAATTGATAACTTTCAGGTATCTAACCATGTAACTACACAAAAACATGGGTATTCCATTGTGACATGAAATAGTTTTTAATACTTTTTGTTTGTTTGTTTGAGACAGGGTTTCTCTGTGTAAGAGCCATGACTGTCCAGGCTTGGAACTCACCCTGTAGAACAGATTTGAATTGAACTCACAGAGATCCGCCTGCCTCTGCCTCCCGAATGCTGGGATTAAAGGCATGTGCCATCATTGCCTGGCTATTTTTAATACTTTTATTATAATCTTTGTGCTATTAATTGATTAAAGAGCTGTGCCAGGTATTCTGTTCCCCTTGGAGACTTCTCTTTTCCATGTTAAATAACCCACATTCTACAAGTTAACATTCCCTAGGATATAAAAGCAGTTTTTATTTATTCACTATGTCTTTAGCAAGTCCTTGTATAACAAAAATGCTTTTAAAAATGCGAGGGATGAAGAACTTGATATGGCCCATAGTTTGATAGGTTCCAGTAATGCTGTCTGATTGTTGATGTCCTCAACAAAAATACTTACCAGGGAAGGGTGTGTGAATTTTAGTAATATAGGTAACTTACTATTAAGTGTTGATAGCAGAATTATTTCAAATTTTAATACAAAAATTTATAGTGAATCTAATTATACATATTGTGCCATATGATAGTAAATTCATATTCATTAAGTTATGTGTACATTGGCTTTGATAATCTAGGGTATACATAATACTCACACTACTCACTAGTGTGTAGCTTAATACCTTCTGGGACTGAGACCTGCTTCATGACTGGGGCCATGTTATAGCTCTGTTTTGTAACTTTCAATAACCCATTATCCATATTTGCCTCATTAAGTTCTTAATATATTGAAATCATTTTAAGAGGCAACATGTTAAAGCAAAGTGTGGTAATGCATGTCTGTTAATTGGGAAGCTGAATCCCATACTTGGGATATTGAGTCAAGAGGACCATAACAAGTTTAAAGCAAGTCTGGACTACATAGTAAGTGTCTCTTAAATAAGTAAATGGTAGTAAATGCCATTGGTATGTGGCTTTTTGTGTTTTTAAAGACTTTAAGCAATGCTCACATCTTAATTCAAGTATCTCTAGGTGTATGCTTCCACTAAGGAAGGAAGTACATTGAGGGAAAAGGGCTTACATTTGGAGTTTATTTTTAAACCTTCCCAGCAAATGGATATGGTCTCCTTTATGTTCCTCAGCCTCTGCCTATCTCCAGTTATGCTAACTTTACAAAGAACAGTTGTGGTAAAGAACAGCTTCCTAGTATTGACTTGGATTTAAGCTCCTACTATCTCCATCTCTACTGTAAACTTGGGGAAGGAGGCATTTGCTTTTCTCTTTGCCACATTACATACTATCAGAAGATAAGTGAGTTTTCCTTGCCTCTGTCACTAGTTTCTGCAAAATTTCTTTCACAGTTATGTGCTATGGATCAATCTTCTTTAGCAAGCTGAACAAACGTATGATTTAGGATCAAGTGTATTCTCAAAACCTTTTCCTTCCAGGTTGATATGAATGGGGTAGTAGAGTAAAATCATCAAGTAATTTTTATGAACACCGGGAAGCTCTAGAAGGTCATGGGCAGGTCACCAGAGGAAGAAATAAGAAATAAGATATCTGTTCTATCTTTTCTCTTATTTTGAACCCTTGGGGAATTATGTTTTCTTATAGGTATCAATTGATTCCTTTACCTGTAACTATATGAAACTGAATTTAGTATTCATTACCCACAGTGTAATTTTCTGTGCAAGGTTTAAAGAATTTCCACCTCTGTAATTCTGTGCAAGAGGTTTGAAGAAGTTTTGAAGCTTTCAATTCAGCCCTATTAATTAACAGTTCTTTATCTGATTAGATACATTTGAGGAAGCTGTAACTTTTTCATTGTTTCATTTATGGCCAATTTCTGACATAAAAGAAAATGAGAAATTTTACGGGCAACATATCATTAACTTTATTGCCTTGAGAAATACTCCGTTTTATTTATTTTAATGTTTTCCTGCCTGTTACCTAATGTTGATCAAAGGAGATTAGGAGAGTTGAATAGAAAAGACTGAAGCTCTTCCTCAGGACACTACCTTGAAAGATGTCTTTTCCATTTGCAGTGTCATATTCATTTGCTAGCTGGGCAGCTCTGGAAATTCCGTGTATAATCTATGACTGTGAAGGAGTCATCATAGAAGATATATGTGTCATAGCGTTTGCCAACTTCTAAATAGAACTTAACAGTTTTATTTTCCTATTTATTGTTAATGGCTCAGGAGAAATAAACGTTTTAAATCACACTTAAAAGAGTGTTGGGTAGCCTTAGCCACAACTTGCTATTTCTATGTGATCAGTTATTTGTTTTTCATTTTAGAACATGTCTTCAGCCTGTGTCAGTGCAAGACAGTGGGAAACAACCATGAAATTAGAAGAGCTAATTTATCTTTCTTAACCATTTATTTTATTTTTATATATGCGCATATATCTGTGTGTGTAAGCACATATGTACAGTTGTTCACAGATTCCAGAAGAGGACATATGATCTCCTGGAGTTGTAGTTACAGGGGGTTGTGCACTCTGAACTTGGGTGCTGGAAACTAAACCAAGGCATTCTGAAAGCATCAACTGTCCTTGACTGCTGAGCTATCTCTGCAGCCCCTTGTGGCAGGGTTCTCTCACATGAGCATTGCTTCTGTTCCAACTTCACTATACTGATGGAAGGAGAGAGATTTTAGAAATATATACCAAGGAGCACCTTGGAAACATCCTCCTATGTGTTGTCAGCACATGGAGAAGTGAATGAAAGAATGAGATATCATTTTCTCTTAGGAAATCTCTACCCCTCTGGGGTCTATTCCTTATAGTTAATCAGGCAAGGAAGCTTGTTTTCTATGAACAGTGTTAAAGTAAGAGTCATGTGCCTAAGAAGAGAGTGGTTTATTGTACCCATGAGTACATGAGGAAAGTATCCTTCAGATAGAGAAAATGAGAATGTATAGAAGATAGTAGTAGAAAAATATCTAAAATGAGAAATACATAGAATCTAGTAAGGATACTGAAGAATTCTGAGTTCTTGTGAAATTGAAGAAATGACCACTAGAGCAGTATCAGGAAATATCTAAGAAACAGATAAAAATATACAAGGTTCCAAGTTCCATGAGCTTGAAAGAATATGAAGATGCATACAAAATAACAGAACAGAAACCATAGAAAGTATCGGGAGGGCATTTTAGTGACTGTAATCCTGAAATCACCTGCGTGTTTATTTTTCCACAGCTTTTATACCCAATGTAAAGCGGGGGAGGAAGGGTGGAGGGTGTTTCATAGCTTATACCTAGGGAAAAGCAGGGGTTTGGACAAGATAACAAAAGGCTTTATTAACATGATAGGAAGGTTAACTCACACAGTCAATGGCTTTATCACTCTGAGACATCAAATCATTGACATTCTGTTGTTTAGGTAGTGAAGCTGATCTAGGTCCCTTATGCTGAAGGCTGCCCAGCTCCAGGTGACTTCATAGTTACAAAATAAGGAGCAGAAGTACATTTGCATATCCTGACTATCTATCAGAATTGAATGGAGCTATCTTGATGTCAAAAGAACCAAGCAATCACATCCTGAATTGGTCTCATTTAACTAATCTTATTCTTGAGAACTCTATTCCAAATTTCTAATTACCTTTTAAAGCTCTCACCTTCTTTTATTATCTTTGGAGTCCAGATTCAAACATGGCACAAATATTCAGATCACATTTTCTTATAAGACAGTATTCTAATTGTGAAGATTGTATTTGAAATACAGAATATATAAAGAAATACTTAGACTATGTCTGCTAGAACCAGAACATTTTCCCATGAGCTTCAGCTTTGGAGTGTAGTCCTATTTGAGACAGATGAGTGTAGGAATTTTTGAGATTATGTGCATTGGAGGACTGCAATCAGAAAGTCAGGAAACTGTGGTCTGGAACTGGTTTTACTTTTATTTTACTGTGGGGGCTTGGCATCCTATTTCCTTTGTGAACTCAATCTCTCTTTCTAAATAAAATGAAGTAGTAGGACTTGATTTCCCCTCTGCCTCTCACACTCACAGGTTTTTTTAAAAGTCCATTCTGACTATTGGACAGGAAAGTAAAAATATAAACAATATTGCCAAGCAGATTAGGCAGTGACACAATATGTACAATATGTGTCAAGTCAAAATCTATTACAGATGAACTAATATTTTATACATCTTATTGGAAAGTATCCATATAATATATTTTGATAGTTTCCCCTCCTCGAATTTTTCCCAAATCTTCCATATTCTCCTACCCACAGAACTTTGTTTTTCTACCTCTTTCAAAAATACAGATATAACAATAAGAAAAAACAAAAATAATTGAAGAAACACCCCTCCAAAAAACCAAAATCAAAACAAATAGGCAAAAAACCAATAATACAAAAAGAAAGCCCAAACACAGGAAAATGAAACAAAATTCCACAAATGTCAACTACTTTTGAACATGGGACCTAACATGAAATGGGATTAATATTCCCAGGAATGCTCCATTGGAGAAAACTGATTTTCTCTTTGCCAGCAGGAGGTGTCAATATTAAGTAGCTTCCTGGGACCCTGTGTCCACTTTTTCTTATTAATGCTGGGACACCATGTGACTTCAACCTGTAAAGGTCGTCTGTGGTTTGAATATGTTGATATTTTTAGTTTGTCTCTTGCCTATGACTGCATCACTATCTTGTCTGGATGTTTGTTACCTCCCAAATTATGTTGAAATCAAATCTCTATTATGACAGACAGTACTGTGAGGCAAGCATTAATAGGTGCTAGGCTAGGAAGGACCTGCCCTCATGAATGAGAGCATTCCCATCATAAATGAACAAGTTCAGCCTTCCTTTTTCTGCACTGTTTAAATTTTGGTCAATTTGACAAAAGTTAGAGTTGTTTGAGAGAGAAAACCTCAACTGAGAAAATTTCTCTATCAGATTGTCTTGTATGCAAGACTTTGGGGGCATATTCTTAATTAATGGTTGTTGTGGGAGTTCCTAGCCTACTGTGGGTGGTGCCACTCCTATCTTGGTGGTCCTAGGTTACTTAAGAAAACAGATTGACCAAACAGTAAACAGCATTCCTTCAGGATTCTGGGTCAGTTCTCTGTTCCTGCTTCCTGCCATGAGCTTTCTGGCCCTCACTTACCTGTATGATAGATGCTAATGTGGGAGTGTAAGTCAAATAAACACTTTCCTACTCCAGTTCCTTTCGGTCATTGAGAAGAAAACTAGAACACTTACATGGCCTCTATCATATGACAACAGCATCCTCACCATATGGGAGCACAAATTGCAAGGAAGTCTTATTGATAGACTCATTTGCTTTGTCAAATGGCTGCTCCCTCTCAAAGGTTATGCTATATCTTTCTTGCTCATCTTCTGGTACCTTCCTACATTTCCTCTGGAAATTGATGCTCTACTGTTTAACCTTCTGAATTGTGAGCCAGTAAATTTCCTCTTGTTATAGTTTACCTATGCTCAGGTATTATTTTATGACATCATCAAATGGTCTGAAACAGTGTGCCTCCTCTTATTACTGTGTATAATTAGCGATTGCTTTTGAAGGAATACTACTCTTATTCCTTCAGGAGGT
>JAQHUG010000012.1:1237155-1261713 GCA_028555095.1 Dicrostonyx torquatus | reverse complement strand
ATTGCCAAACTCATTTTATGAAGCTACAGTTACCCTGATACCTATATGCCAGGCCATTTTAAAGTGTCTTGATACAAAAATAATCCCTACACTCAAGGAATTCATAAGAGTAGGTTAAAGAAGGCCAAATAATAAATAATCATGACATAATATATTGTATATAGAAAAACTATAAAATATTTTGCTAAAATTTAACAGAAAATCATAAACTAGGTTGTGTGGGCTTGTGGACAGAGAGCAGGGAGCCTGTTTCAAGTGTTATAAACAACTCTGAAAGACAACAAACACAAGTGAACATGGAAAGGAAGGGCATTTTAAGAAGGGGAGCTTCACTGGAAAGGTGACCAGGTGAACAAGAACATGTCATATTCATGAAATTACAGATATTTTACTCTGCTGATAATGTAGGTCATGTGGAAGATGGGAATCGTTGGAAGGACTGGCTGTTGTGGGACTTTGATTATAATGAACTGAATCATTCTGTTTTGCAGTATGTGATTTGAAATTTGGCTTTTTTGTTTATCACAGCAGATACATCAGTCCATGGTTAATAATCAATTTTATAAGATATCCAGTGGCTTCTTAGATAATTTCTTTGATCAGGATGACTTAGAAATTTCAAATTTTCAAAACAAGAAGTATACTGGGAATACAAGTGTCTGAGACAGACCAGCCATATCAGGGTCCTAGACAGTGTCCTGAGTGGGGAGGAACAGGGGAAAAGATAAATACAGTGAATGGAAAGGGTCAAAAGCTGGGGTCAGGAGAGCTGCAATGGTTAAGACTCGGCCACCAAGGTTATTAACAGCACAGCTTCTTTTACACCCCTAGAAGGAAGAAATAGAAACCAAGTCAGCAAAGGCATCAGACAGAAGAATTATAGGGAGTTCACCAATCTTAAATTCCTCCAAAACAAGGTACATTCTTGGATGACAAATGAAGTATTTCTTATCACACTGCCTGGAGCATTTGACCATATGCAATTGGAAGAGATGTCAGATGCCAGTTCCCAGGCTACAGACCCCCACCCATCCACCAGGCCCTGGCACTAATCTATATCTGCCCTTGTCTGGCATTAACCTAGCTATGTGAGTGGCAAAATGTTCACATTCTATCATCAGGGCCCCTGGGCAGCCTTCAAACCAGTCTAGCTTTCAACAAGTATCCAGGCATTTAGGCATAACTTCAGAAAGACCAACAAAAAGTAAATTGCCAAGGCTGCAAGGGAGGAATAGTACAGTTTCTTTCACAGGTGAACTAGGTTGGTTTTGAATCTCTTCAGCTATGAAGACCGACCTTGTCCAATAAATGAGGCACCGTGTATATTTCCATTATTTACAGGAGACTAGAAATATTTTTACCAATGACCCAGCAAAAGAAATCTCACTCTTTGTGTGTCATGATCTAACAATCTGAATCTGCATTTTAGAACTGAAGAGGGTTTGGATAAAGGAATCAGAGATACTAACTAGGTCAAATTCTAGGCAGGAGAGTCACAAGGCAGATGAGGTCCAGTCAGCAGAGTGTGTTACATTTCTTCTGCTCATCCCAATCTTTCCCCATTGGAGGTGTATAATCTTGGTATATAGGCCCAGCTGGCCTCAAACTCTCAAAGTCAAAGTGTGCCTCCTGCCTCAGCCTGCTATACTGGAATCACAGGCATAAATATGCATCCCAATCTGCTAGTGTTCCAAACAGCCAGTAATTGACTTCAGGCTAGTATTTTCCATAAACTTCTGACAATAACCCTTCCCTACTCACTTCCCTGTGGTTGTATTAGAAATACCATAGCTGAGACCAACTATGGCCAACCAAAATCTTTTAGGAATGTCTAACTATATGACCATGTAACCAGAGTAGAATTATAAATGTTCTCTACTTCTTTCTTCTATGAGTCATTAGATTTATATGCAGGTACTCCTTGGTTTTATGGGTTATATGATAGGCTAAAATTACCATAAATCAAGAATGTGTTGAGTCCTTACTGATATCCCTGTTTGGTTACACACAATACTCCAGAATATGTTATTTATTCTAGGTGCTGCTCATTGCCTCAGGCCAGAATCACTGCACAGTCATCTCGAACCACTAGCCCCAGAACATATCAAAACTCAAAATTGCAGTTTGCATTCATCCATGCCAGTTTTGTACAATTCTAAATCACAAAAAAATTGTTACCTTGGACCATCATAAGATGGGAACATCCCATACTTTCATTGTGCTCCCTCAGTTCTTTATCTGCAAGCTCCCTTATTGTTTTTATTGGGAAAAGAGTTCATTAGCTACTCTGCTAGTGGGTTCTTCATTATTTCCTTCACAGTATCTTTTATGGTATTTTAGCAGTCTGAAAATGTCCCTCTCCTTTATGTGGGCCCTTCTTACTAAGCTCCACAACTCCCTCTGTTTTATAAATAACATTGAACTGTCATCAGCTATTAGCCTACCACCTCTGTAATGCTGATCATTGAGGCTCTCAACATAACCCAAACTCTACTTAACTAAGTCTACCCTTTCCTGAAGAACTTGGGATTGTAAATAGCAGTATATAACATATGTTAAGTATCAAGTACAGTCGGTACCCGACCAGTGCTTATTTCTTCCTTCCCTTCTGCTTGTTTTATTATTGTTTTATCCATTTTCTTCTTATGTCAAAAAATAAATGCCTCATTACATCTGTTGACATTTGTGTTCTCTTATTTTGGATTTAAGCTCAGAAAGAGGGAAGATGTGCATCCTTCTGGCCTTGCATAATGTAACATGTATAAAAAAGACCTGTAATAGTTACTCTTCAGATTTGGTATAAGATACTCGGGAGGGCTCAAAACTGTTTCTTTGGTTTCCTCAAGACTCCTGTGCCAGCTAGATAGGGGGTCCACTGGTAAATGGCACCATCTACATTTAGATTTGTCTGGGAAACGGGGGAGGTACAGTTTCATACACCTCCTCTTATAGACCCTTGTTAGGTTGCTTCATCTCCCAGAGCCTAGTTTCTCCATCCATAAAATAAGTACAGGGACATACTTCATAAAGTTCTTATGAAGAATAAATGAAATATGAAAACAACTTACATTACACCAGGGCAGGCACAGAACAAGTACTCAATAAATGCAAGCTATTTGTCTTCTTATTAATATTTTTCCACACCATAATGATTCTTGGTTTATAGACTTATCACAAAAATTGAAAATAAATGGAGCAAACAGTAAATTCCAGGAAGCAAATTGAGAAAGGGCTACAATAGAGCTCCAAGTGCATCCAAGGTGGTATTCAATACATTAGTTTTGTTTTTCTTTCACTTTTTATTTCTGAAAAATTCCATGTATTGGAGTGACAAAAATTTCTTAATCCAGTTGCAGCAATAACTAAATTATGACCAGTTCTTTTTTATTCTTACTACTTTATGATCCTTAAAACCATTTTTCATTAATTAAAGCAAAACATATATAACTGTTATCTCATATATAATTCTGTATCTATTTTTGAAAAGTATGATTTGAAAAATAATTATAAAGTACTAAAACAGTCTTGGTTAGTTTGAAGCTGGCCATAGTTTGTAAACTATCGACCTTAATGGAAGACTGAGGCATGGATGGGGTTGTTTCCTTTATGAATGGTAGGTGGGCCATTTGCTCAGATATGGAGTTACAGAGGAAAATAAAGTTAACATTTTAATTTTCATTACATAATACTCTAAATCCTGCCATCAGTATGAGTGTAGAACAGTCAAGATGTGAATTTTTTGGGGGGAGTGTTTTGTCACAGTATAATGGAAATAGTCATATATCTGGACCAGAAAGGTCTGTATTTAATTCCTGTTTTATTGTGATTGGTATGTTAATTAGTCCTTTAATGCTATGATAGATATCTGAGAAAAACAACTCAGACCACCATGGCTGGGAAGGAAAATTAGAACATCTGTCTTCTTGGAGGTCAGGAATCCCGGGAAGAGTGCCTGTGCCAGGGGTTTTCCTCCTTCCCCTCTGTTCCATCCAGGGCCTCCATGCTCTTGAAGGGTGCCACCCCTTTCAGGAAGGCTCTTTTCTCTTATCTGATCATCTCTACAAATGTCCTCTCAGGCACACTAAGAGGTGGATTCTATTTTTTTTTTGTCATCAATCAATCCTATCAGGGTGCCAGTCAAAATTAACTATCATATAAGGCTCTAGCCAGATTCTTCACAGCTTTCTTCTGAAAACGCACACTCTGCTCTCTGACAGCTCACCAGCTCCTTGCTGTGTTCAGGGATTAAAATTGAGGCTCAGAGAAGTTAAAGCGCTTATGAAGCGTCAACAAATCCTAATTCCTCTGCCCAATAAGCAACCAATGATGGAATAGTTGATTTCACATAAGTCAAGGGGCCTAGCGAAATGGCTCAGCAGTTAAGAACATGTGCTGCTGTTGTAGATGACCTGGTTTAAGTTCCCAGTACTCTCATCATGTCTTGTCACCATCTGTAACTCCAGTTTCAGGGCATCTGACACCCTCATCTGGTCTCAGTGGTCACTGTATGTGTGTGCTGTACTTCCACACATGCAGGCAAAACACACGTACAAATAATAAAAATAAATAAATCTTTAAAATGTGACTCAAACTTAACTCCTTTTAACAAAGGTCCTACATGGTTTCCATGGTGTCATTCTGCTCTGGCTATGCTGGCTTCAACAAACTTCCTCCCATAACTCCAGGTTTCCTTGTCCCTCACTTGTCTAGGGAAGGAAGAGAAGGACTTTTAAGTTGAATTAGATCAGTGGTTCCCAACCTGTGGGTCACATATCTGATATCCTGCATATCAGATATTTACATTAAAATTCATAACAGCAAAATTACAGTTCTGAAGTAGCAGTAAAATAATTGTATGGTTGGGAATAACCACTACAACATAAGGAACTGTACTAAGGGGTCGCAGCATCAGGAAAGTTGAGAATTACTGAACTAGACCTTGACAGTCGACTGTATGATAAATGTGTGAGCAGGAATACATTTAAATTTATGGATTTTTGAGCTTATTATTAAGAAAAGAATGAAAATAACTTACATCTGAAAACTAGTATTTAGTTAGAATAAGAAACTATAGATTGCATACTTCGATTAATATTTCAGGTATTTTATTTTTCTGTAGTGGTATTTCAGTTTTATTTTAATAAATAAATCTTGCCTGAAGACCAGAATACAAAGCATCCTCACAGTCAGCTGTACAGGCCAGGCAGTGGCCTTTAATCCCAGCAGCCACACTAGTTAGTCATAGAGTCTGGACAGTGGTGATGTACGCCTTTAATCCCAGCAGGGTGAGATAGAACTTGCTCTCTTTAAGTGTGAAGATTTCATAGAGATAAGAGCTCTCTTGTAGCTTGGCTGCTTTGCTTTTCTGATCATCAGGTTGAACCCCAATATTCATCTCTGGGTTTTTATTATTCATGCTACATTTTCTATTAATTTTCAAAATCAGAATTCTATATAATGCAATTTGTCATGATGATTTCACACATGTGTATCACTGTGCTTTACACATATTTGTACATCATTATGCTTCCCTGTCCCCACTCCCTGTTTTCCTCCTTCTTCTTCTCAAGTTGTCCCTCTCTTACTAATGTTCTACACATATATGTACATAAACACACACACATATATAAATACTAATTTTACATATGAGTGAAAAATGTAATATTTCTTTCTCCATCCAAACTTTACCTTTTCTTATTTGCCCACCTTCCCCATTCATTCCATTTCATCTTTCCACATAGTCTTGTGTCTGCTTTTATTTCTCTATACATACTTATACACATGCACATGTACACATATGTGCACACATTAAATATAGACTCTTGAGAGAAAATGTTTGATATTTGTCTTTATGAGCCTGGTTTATTTCCCTTAACATAGTGTGCTCCAGTTCCATTCATTTCCCTTGACATAATTTTATTCTTTAAGCTGAATAAAACTCTGGGACACATACAACGACACACATCTATTTTGTATAAGTGTATTGCAGGCAAATGAAATGTTCTCTAAAACCTTTATAAAATATTAAATTTAGGGCTGAAGAGACGACTCAGCAGCTTAGAGTTCTATCTGCTCTTCCAGAGTACCCAATTAAATTCCAGCACCCATATGGTGTCTCATAACTCCAGGCCCAAGGGCTCTGACATGTTCCTCCTGCCTTCATGGGCATCTAGTACATGCATGCTGTGCATGTTTTTGAAAAGGTCTCATTATATAGCCATGACTGGCCTTTAACTTCCTATGTAGACCTGAGTGAATCTACAGAAGTCTACTTGCCTTTGCCTCCTGAGTGCTGGATTTAAAGGTATGCACCACCACACCCAACCAAATCACATTTTCTTTATCCTTTAATCTTTTAATAGATATATATTCTGGTTCTGTATGTTGATTTATGTGAATATTTCAGCAATAAACATAAATATGCAAGTATCCCTGATAATTGCATAATTACAGTCCTTTTGCTATTATACGCAGGAGTCAACTTGATTCAATGGTAGTTCTTTCTTTATTGATTTCTATGGTGGCTGTAGTAGTTGACAGTCTCACCAGCAGCAGTTGATGTCATCCATTAATCCCAAGTATATCATTATTACATTTTGCACATATCTCCAGGCAATGCAGTTGTCTGCTAGGCACAAAAGACAGCACTGTCTTCACGGGACCCTTCTGTACATGAACTGAATCTCCTATCTCCTGAACTTCTATGCCTGGCTGCATCTGACCCTCTCCATAATTACCTTCTGTGAGTCTGTCCTACTTTGTGACTGTGGCAGAGTGACCTTGGCTCTGAGACTAATGATTATTACTCATTATCAGGCCCTCACCCAATCTCCATCTTAAATAATATTTTTCATCTCAAAATGGTCCCCACCGACAATACTCTGAGACAGGAGGAATTACAAAAACAGACCCGCTCTAGGCTGCTGACCCATTACACTAGAGGAATCAGTGTGTCTCCGAAGCCACAACTAGATTTAAGGCATGTTAGAACTATGAACTTGTTGTGTGGGTATGACTGCCCATCTCCATTCACCAAAGCCTCTAAATTACCATTTGAACAAGGCATCTCATTCTGCGGTGGAGGAGATGGGTCTAACTGGAGCCCTGCACTGCTCACTCTTTCTTCAGTGCCCCTCTCATTTTTCCACCCTTCTCAGCTGTTCGGTTTCCCAGTCACTGATTTCCAATGATCATTCTTCTGTCTTTTCTCTCTGCGGAAGAGTCTATTGTTTGTTTTCTTTCCTTGTCTCCTTCACCAAGTCACCCAGAGGCAGCTTTTCATTAGCATCTTGTCCTCAGCTTGAAGTAGTTTTAAAGAATGGGAAACATTATAAAGTATAAAAATAGGAGCTGGAGAAATGGCTCAGCAATTAAAAGCACTTGCTGCTTTTTCAAAGGTCCTGAATTCAATTCCCAGCAACTACATGGTGGCTCATAACCATCTGTACTGAGATCTGGTGTCCTCTTCTGGCCTGCAGGGATATATGCAGCCAGAACATTGTATACATAATAAATAAATAAATCTTATAAAAATGTTACAAATGGCATAATGATATTTTATAATTTCATGATATATGTATACTAAATTTTTGTTCTGTTTTGGGCAGCAGTCTTTGACCATTTCTTCATATCACTATGATACTCTAACATCATTTTATAAAGAGAAAATAGAAAGCAAATTTGAACCATCCTCAGCATTGTTGATCAAACATGTATTGATAATGTTTAAAATTTATTTCAACATTGTGACTCATTATAATGTAATCAAGACATTAGGATTATTGTGAAATCTGGGAAAAATCTGATTCAGATTGTACCAATAATAAACAATATGGTTTTAGAACATTTCTAATCCTCTTTGATCATTAATATTTATTAAGTACATTACTTGGTCCCATGCCAAGTGTTTAAAAGGGGGCCTGTGTAAATAGGACATCCCTAAAGCTGCAGTATCATTTTGTAGTAACTTGAATTTTCTGGTTACCCCTGCAGGCTGCTTCCTCTTCAATATCTCTTTCCCTTCAGTCAAGCCTTTATTTTCTTCCCAGTGTTCATATGTATCAGCAGTGCAACATCCTGGGTATAAATCATTTAGTTTCCTATTTCAATCGCTCCCCCTAACTGCATGAGCCTCATCTGCTTTACTCTATGTCTGGATCAGGACACAAGAGCCTGTAATATTGTCTTCACATGGGAATGAACATTGTGAGTAAAGTTACAGACTGTAAAATACTGGGCACACGAACTAAAGAATGCAGATCTGTATTAAAGATCATCTTCCATGAATATTCCAGGCTTTGCTGGAGCTGACATCAGTTCTTTTCTGTCATACTTTTTCTCTAAATAAATACAACAGTTCACACATTGAATTAAAATGAGTACCCTTAATTTCAAATGTTATTCTGTAGTGTGCTATAATTATTTGTTATGTTGGACTGGGCTGCCTGGATTTTCTCACAGTTACTTTTCCTTACTTCCTCAGTGAAATTGCTAGTAATTTTTGGTTTTGTTTTATTTAATAGGACAGAAGAAAACATTCTAGATGTGCCTGAGGCAGGGCTAATGTAGCTTCCTTAATAATGGCCATTCTCTGATGAGGGCTATCATGAAAAAAGGAAGAAAGAGGAAGGGAAAGTATCTAGCATTTTAAGTGAGGAATATGGTCCTTGGGTTGTTTGTTTTTCATGTACAAAAATACTCTTCAATCTAGAGTTTTTATTTCAAAAACTACTGAAGTGTTAGAAACAGGCTGGAGATGTGCCCTATAGATGCCAGTTCCCTAAGCATGGTGAAAAGTGACACCATCTGGTCACCACTGCCTGTGAGGTGCAAAACTTCTTACCCTAGGATTTGGGCCTCTTAGCAGATCAGAAATTGTTGGTGGCATATTCAAACATAAATATTAAGATTTTAGGAACTTTTCACGAAACAAACAGGTAGAGAGCAACCTGGGGAATCAGTATTAGTCAATGCCAGCATCTTATTCTTTTAAAGTTTCAAAGGTGATTGATTTTTAATTGATGATACAGGTTTTCCTATTTATCTGAAAATGAGCTATAGAACTTAGTTATGGCTTTTGATACTGAATTGTCTTTGGAAGGTTTTCTTAGTTAACAGTGTATATCTTTTGACCAAGAGATTTCTAGTATAAAAGTTCTTAGTAAAAATGTAATCCACTCATATTCTGTTCTGTTATGTTCTTTTGAATAACTGGGATGCAACAAGCCACAAATAATCTGAAGCGTATTTACTTGTTAACTATGTCTTGAGTACTTATTCTCTGCAAGCATCCTTCTAAATGTTGTAGAATCAGAGAAAAGTCAAACTCAGATATTCTCACTATAAGAAGCTATTTGAGGTAGACAAAGAGTAGTAAACTTTTGATTGTAGTATTATTTGGCATGCATTAAAAGAAACAACCCCAGAACTTCAATGGCTGAACATAAATGTTTATTTCACATACAGTTATAATGTGTGGGATAGAAATGAGATAAAACAACATTGAAGATAGAGTTAGGAAGAGTGACTTTTTTTTCAATGAATATTCCAGTTATTAGAGTCAGTCAGCTGTAGAGAAAGCTGTGGAATAGTCTAGATTAAGAAGAATTCAAATTTTGTGATCATACTTTTGCCACAGTAATAGTATATGCTCACTTTTCTTTCACAAAAATCATGGGGTTTGTGACAGCTTTAGACTGTGGTATGTAGATAGGAGTGAGAATCAGGACTGACTTTCAGATGATATGGCATTGAAATTTACTTTAGAGGGAATTTTAGGGATTATTCATGTGAAGAAGAGAAAGATGTTTTTTGATATAGGGGCAAGAATTCTAGCAAAAACACGAAATAGTAAAGTATATTTTTAGAGAACTTATGACTTACATCTAGATCTTACATTTTAATGAGTGACTGGATTTTTGGTCATCCCCTGTTCAGAGGGTAGTGGCACTTTGGGATCATGCTGATACATTCTAATTCAATTGTTCCGTTCATAAATGCATTGCCTAATTTTCAAAATCAAAGAGTAGGTTTTTTTTTTTTTCTAGCAAGTTGAAAGTCAAGCAGTCAGCATGACCCAGTTAAGAACTTTATTCAAAATGAAAAAGAAAAAGATCTTGGAAATGAGTTTCTCTGTAAAATGTCTCACCATCTTTTTGTGAAGACAAAGAAATCATATACTTTAAGCATGTGTGGTACTTTTTTGGTACTTTTTCTTTTCCTTCCAGTGAAATTGATAACAAAGTCTTCTGTGGTAGTGCTTGAAGATGTTTTCTGTGGGCCTATTGAAGAATATTTTAAATTCAAGGTGATTAAATGGGAAATTTAATCATCTTATCTCTTCACCCATGCTATTTGAATTGTTTTAGAAAGTCTAAAGCTCTACTGTACCCTAGAACTCTGAGGTTTTTGTCAGTATCTACATGTTACTTAAGAATTACATCTATCTGCAGTAGAACCTCTTTTAGGGAAAAATAAAGTTCTTGGCTCAGAAAGATATTTCAAAACAGGAGTTACTGGAATGAAAGACACATTTCTTGGACCATTTTTAAATATGAGAAAAGTGAATAGTACATCCAAATGTGGAATCTATATCGATAGAACTGGAGGTGGGGTGGGCGTCAAACACCGCTTCGGAGAAAGGCAGGAGGGAAGGAAGTTAAAATAGGACCACTAATGTTTATCTTGAAACTTGGCAGACAAATCTAGGATTTCATGATGAAAAGATGGCCGAGAAAGTCAAGAGATGAGAAAGTAACGGAAGTTTCAAAGATAGGACACAAAGAACAAACGACCACAGGCAGTGTTAATTGATAAAAGGATACCCAGTATCTGTGTGACCCTATCTGGTGTATAAGAAGTGTTGAGTAAACACTAGCTGCAGTGACTACTAGAATCTGTTTGGCCTTATTCATTTTTATCCTTCTGTGAATTTTCTTTATTCTTGATAGCCAATGTTGGAACTGATGCAATAGATGTCTCAAAGCTATCTCTGTCCTTCAGAACTATTTCCCCTTTAAAGCTCCATTTCTCTGGTGTCTCTGGCTGTCAGCACTAGCATATCTGGTCCAGTTTTGTCACTGACTAGAAGCTCAAGGAAAGGAAGAGGTATTTTAATTCTTATATCTCTATGGTGATTACTATGGTGCTTAGCATAAATTACATACTTCAGTATTAAGATGAACAGACAACTCACTTTGCCCGCTATAACTCATGTCAGAAAGGTTCCACAACCTTTCCCAACTGCGACCTCCACCAAATGTTCATAGGTGTGAGCCTGTAGAGGACATTTTACATGTTTGAATGCTTGGTGTCTAGTTGATAGAACTGTTTAGAAAGGATTAGGAGGTGGCTAACATTGTTGGAGGATATGTGTCACAGGGGGTAGGCCTTAAGGTTTCAAAAGCTTGTGTCTTTCCAGTTATCTTTCCTTCTGACTCATGGTTGTTGCAATATGTAGGTTTTCAGCCATGCCTGCCTGTATTCCTGTTGCCATGCTCTATGCCATGATGATCATAGATCCACCTTCTGAAACCATAAGCCACCACTGAATGCTTCCTTCTGTAAGTTGCCTTGCTCATGGTGCTTTGTTACAGAGGTAGAAAAGTGCTAAGACAATACCAATGCCTGAAGTAAAGTGGCATGATTAAACCTGCCAAATCTATTTGTGACATAATTAAGATGTCCATTTTATGGTTGGTCCAATGCTGCTTCCAAGATGCCTAACCTTAATCACCAAAGTTACAGGTCAAGGCATAGCCAAGGTTTCACTTGTTGTCTATCATGATGAGTGCTCTAATGTGAGACAGCTCCTCTGTATTCCAATTTACTCTTCATCTTATTATTCAGACCCTAATATGCAAAATAGAATGGTCAGACAAAGAAACACTCTGTGTATTTGTTTGAAATATGCCAATAATTAAAATGTTTTTCATTCTCATCTCACAGTCTTGAAGAAGCATAATCCAGATCAGGGCCTGTAATCCAGTTCCAGATTTTTGAGAGGATAAAACAAGAGGATAATGAATAACAAATTAAAGACCTGCCAGGGCCACCGAGTGAGTTTAAAGCCAGCCTGGGCAACTCCATGAGAGCCATCTCAAAATAAAATATACAAAAGGAGATATGATTAGGAATGTAACTAATAAAGGGGAAAGAGGCAAAGCCTAAAACTAGAAGTCTCAGTATTTCCAGTGTAAACTTATAATTTACACTGGAAATACATGCAGTCACAGTAGACAATGATTATGAAGAAAGCAAGGAGCACAGTGGTGACCATGGCTGTTGTGGCCTCAGCCAATACTTGCTCCTGTCCTGCCAAGGGTGAAGGTGTGTTTTTGGGGGTACTCATGAAGGCACTCATAATTAACAATGTCTTAGCAGTGAATGTACCAAACACAGATTATTTGGGTGAGAGTTCTGGGAGTCAACCATTGAACTCCTGTTTGTGAGAGAAATTGGCTAGCATGAGATGCTATTCTCACTTTAGAGGTAGAGAAGCGACCACTAGATACAGTCCTGAAATAAAAATCTGAAAACTGATTTGAAAAAATCATTATAGGTACTAGGTAACACTTATTAGGGAAGAGCTTGATTCTGATATAATTTGGGAGTGTAGGCACTGTTGGAGATCAGCTGAAGATATGGAGATACTAGGTATGACTGAGGCTTCTGGCATGCTAATAAACCTTTCTGAGCTTCTAGGACCCTGATCTCTAACAATTTATACTTTATAAAATCATTAAAAGCAGTAATATGAGAATCAATGCAAAATCTCATAGCTCTGAAGTCATAGATGGTCGTCATTAAATTTTGATTTCACTTAATGCTTTTTCTCCATTTCAGATTTTTTCCAACATCTGTGTTTGCTTTATTTCCTGTTGTAGATGGATTTACTTATCTTGGGAAGTATATGGAAAAGCAGAATTACACAAATGAGTCTATGCAGGATATGGGTTTCTAGTTAGAAAAAAATAGGAAGAAGCTGCTCTAATAAGCCTTGGAATGACTTTTACAGTACTACATTCTGCATGTACACATGACTCTTACAGAACAAACTAAAGCTAAAAAGTTTACTTTGTAATATGGACCATGTGATAGAGAAGAACCATTTAGAAAATTAAAGTGAAATGCATAATTCTAAAGCAACAATAAAAGGCTCTACTTTTCAGGGTTTTAAACTACTGATGTACTGAATTTCTTTCTGTAGTAAGATTGCTTTTGTAGTTGATTGCATGTCAAATAAAAACTCAGTTCTATGAGGACTCATAAAACGCAATTTATTTTAACTTAAGGTGCATCATGCAAATGAATTACAAAGTTTACAAGGAGATGAAAAGGTTCATTATGAGTTTCAAAAACTCCATTTCCCTCTCCATCCTTAAAAAGTTCTTGGAAGGGATACCTGTATAGGTATGTTTTAGACCATCACAGACTATGATTTTTTTAAACCAAACTAGTCAACCATCCTTCTCAGCTCTCCCTATTTTCTTGCAGTTTTGGAAAGTAAACTCCAGTTGATTGTCTTCTCTCTTAGATTAGTGCAATTTTTGTATTGGTAGAGGATTGTTTTCATTTTTAGGATATTTATTTTATTTACATTTTTGCTGTTATTCCAGATATATCATATATAGTAAGTTTACTATATAAATATGTATATAGTTATAAATATATACATATATGCAAATACACACATATATATCATACATGTGTATAGGTGAATTAACTTTATATAGTCAGTAATATATATATGAAATATAATAAGTTAACTTTATACAAAATACTAGCGTATATTAACTTTATATAACTAATATATCAGTTACCTGTATATATAGTAAATAAACACTCTTTCTGCCCCCTATATATATCCCAGATATAGTAAGTTAACACTAACCCATAAAAACATAAAGATTAATATTCTTTATAAGCCTTCAGAATTTCAGGGATATAAGTCCCTTCAGGGTTCAGACTTGAGGCTAGAAGGAACTCCATGCCAGCTAGCCTCTGTAGGATTAGCTCTTTGTGAAGATTTCTCTCTCTCTCTCTCTCTCTCTCTCTCTCTCTCTCTCTCTAATCATTCTCATCCTTTGCCCCTTTATATTCATGAATTATGTGGTTGAATTTTTTATCATTCAAAGTCAACTAAATTGTTTCTGTTATAGAATTCATTTTCCTTCATGGCATGGCATCACCCCAGGTACCTTCTCTGGTCATAACTGAATCATTTCTTTCTTAGGCTTGAAAGGTTAGACCTGTCACTCAGTTAGTTGTGTTCTTTTCAACCTTATTATTTAAATTATCATGTTTAATTTCCCAGTGTTTTGTGTCTTCTTTTTTTTAAGAAGGTGACACAAATTGTTGAATTTAGATGTGACACTTGTGAATCAACTACCCTCCATGTTGATAAAAGAAAAAGTTAGAAGGAGGCCATCCTTCTGTTCGATATATTTCACATGATCTTCCCAGCAGTCTTCACAATAATCTTAGTGGGTAAAAACTGTTATGAGATTGGAGATCAGTAAAGCTACACAATTTTCCCAAGGTCTCATTCTTTAACTTGCACAACTAGTTCACAGACTGGACTCTTAACCAAACAGCACATGCTCACATATATGTCATCTGTCCTCTACAGCAAGCTCATAATGATTAATATTTTACTAATGAGAAAATAGTGATTTTTCTCTGAAGAATATACATAGTGAATCACATAGCTGTTAAGATATAGAACTTGAATATGAACCAAGGTTATTGCTTTGAAATTTACAAAATCCCCACCAAACTATAGCTGGTATTTCAAATTTAAACATGTGGAATAAATTTCCATTTGATTTAGATACAGCTATGTAAATGTGTGTAAGTGTGAATTCACATCTATATTGGCATTTATATTTTATTACCATATGTGTAAATAAATTATCGTATGGATCATATAGTTATATAAGCACATGTTAATATATATAAAACAGCATATGGCAATATTTGGAAAAGATAAATATTTTTTCTATTCTGTTTAATGAAGATTATAACTATATGATTAAAATTTATCTGATTGGAAGCTTAGCATTTTGGACATGATCTATTGATTAATATAGTGGTGGCCAAGTTTAACTATATGGTATATTCCTTTAATGGCAAGGTGTGTATAATATTACTCTTTGCAATTTCTTTTTCTGGGGGGTATTGGGGTAAAGTAGAAAGATAGAATTTTGTATCCTATGATACACTTTTAAATATGGATTTTACTGCTAACTTTGACAAATTATTTCTGCCTAACGTCTTTTTCTAAGCCTCAATACTTTAATCCACAACAGAGAAGTACTCTCTGACCTTTAGGCCTTCTCCATCTAATTTGGTTTTCACAGTTGTTGAAGATATAGTTATAAAATACTATCCAGATCATTAAGCTCCTTATAATCCATCTCTCATTTTCCTTTGCTTTTGGAGAATTAAATTTCTTTATCCCAAGTGCACTTTAAAACCTATCTTTTCTATTTTGCCCATATGTAGCGTCCTTTATCCTCACGTTTGAGTGGTTCTTCAGGCCAAGTTTGCCTTTTTATTAACAATTCACGTTTATAGTCCAGATTCTATGATACAAAGTTTAACATTTTTCTATTTGAACATCATCTCCAATTAGTGAGCATATAGAAAAATGTATTATTGAATTTTTATCTAGTTACTAATCTCAGGCATATTTTCTATTTGATCTTATATTGAATAATAAGCCACATTGATAAATATTTATTAGTAGCATTATACGAGGTGGTACATAACACAAAAATCATATCTTCCACTGAAGACTTTCAAGTTATAGTATGAAGGAGAATAAAGGAAACTAAGTGATTTTGAGGTAGATTTGACCATCTTCTCTGAAATAATGTACTGGTCATCAGAAAAGAGGCAAAGGGTTGGTCAAGGAGTAGGAAAGAATACAGAATTGGTAATCTTGAGTCTGATTTTAATCTTGCTGTTAACTTTCTGCATGAATCCAGATAAAGCCTTTATCATTCTAGTTCTCAGTTTATCCATCAGAAAGTAAAATATTGAACTAGAAATAGATGACTCATAAGACTAAATTAAACTTGAGAATTATCAATGCAGATGACACTAAATGATCTCTTAGAATGACACCTGTAGTTAGATGAGTGTTTCATATACACTGGATGCTGTTTTAAATATGTTCTATACATCAGTTCTCATCTAAACCCCATGAAATGTATGCTTTTATTATTAATCTCATTACATATATTAAGAGTCTAAGATAGGGAGAGGTTAAGGAAGTGAGGAATCTGTGATTCAAATATAGTCTTTGTATGTCTTGACTGTACTTCCTCCAATCCCCACCATTTTTCCTGACTTCTTTTGGATGCTAGTTCTTAGAGTAGTAGTGATCAAGTCATTAACTACAAGGAGACTAAGAATTAAGTTAGCTGTAGATCATTTCATCATATTCTGTTATATTTTATAATTTATAAATGGTATATAGTGTGGGTTTATCTTCATTATATACTCCCATGGTCATATATAGAAAACTTTTTATCATTGATAACCATCATTCCTCATTCTATATCATGATACTTCAAAATGTTTAAAATGCTAAGGTAAACTTTGACGATGACCCTTTAAATTTTACAAATTAGAATAGTGTTCATTTCCAGTATTAAACTGCGATATATAATCTAATTAGACACTTCTTATCACAATGAAATGAGCAGTACAATTTTATTTTTCTTATATATTTCCTACTTAATCATAAACTCATAATATTTATAAATAAAATGAATTTCTTATAGCCTGTTAATATTGGTTGAATATAATACTATCCTCCATGTACTTATACATAGCACACAAACACATGCACACACACACTTGACTGCATATACCTTTTTTTGAGATAGGGTCTTAGTATGTAGTCTGGCTGGTCTGGGACTCACAGAGGTCCCTCTGCCTCTGCCTCTGCCTCTGCCTCTCAAGTTTTGGAATTAAAGGCATGTGCCACCATACCCAGGTTGCTTATGCAACTTTATATGTCAGTGTTTAATTATCTTCTTCAATTACAGGTGAGGAATGTGGGATTTAAAAGGGTAAATAAGAAGGGACATTTTTGGCCTTTCCAGGGTATGATCCAGGGCTTGAATTTAGGCTTTCCTGATTCTAAAGTTGGCTCTTCTTTCCCTCTCCCATTGTGCAGTCCCAAGATTAGGGCTGTTGAATCTGCCTCACACTGGGCAGGATCTCACCGGGGAAGACACACTTAAGCACTAGATCAGAACCATGGAGAGATCTTTGTGAGTTTTGAAGGTTTTGTTTGTTTTTTGTTTTTCCCCCTCCTTTGCAACTACACTTAACTTTCAGAGATAAGCAAAGTCCTGAATAGTTAGATCATGCCTACTTCATATTTACTATGAGTACTCTTCATTTATATTCATGTGTAAATCATTCTAGCGTTTTAAAATTGGAATCTTCTTGTTTAATTAATGTCTTTTTATCATCCTTAAGGCCACATAAACAATATAGATACTTTGAGGCCACAGTACATCTCTTTAAATCAGTGCTATGTGCCTGGTTCTTGGAATTTTGTATATAGGAAATAAATATGTATTCAGTAAATCATGAATTCATGCAAATGGCTTAGACCTTGATTCTACTCTTGGTCCTTTATCAAACATCATTGAATCATATCACTTAGATGATAAGAAAGGACACTTTGGTTGAACCCCCTCTGACCTGTCTTTCCTCTGCCTTCAATATAGAACACAACATCCTCAGGTGTCTGCTTCCAGTGTTCAGCTGGAGTTACTTTCCCAACAAACTTTGAAAAATTCATGGATCATGCCTTCCAAAATTTGACATTGTCAATCGCTTTTCTTTCTCTCTGCTCTTGTTTGACAGTATTATCTCTCTTCATTTCCTTTTTAGTTTTCAAACTATCCTATCCAATTCTACTTATCAGCCTTAGAATTTCTTTAAGATTCCACTATAATTCAACCACAAAATCTTTTTAATTATATTTTTAATACTCACAGCCTAACTATGATCTACAAACTATTGCCTGTTGAATCTAACTCTTACCCTTAGATGGTCTTGAGGTTTTTAAGCATATCTTCCTAAATTCCTGTTAGTCAAGTGAGAAAACAGAAGGAAGGGCATTCTTTCAGAGCTTTTGATTAGAATCTTAATGTGGGAAAGCTTTTCAACTGCTTTAGTGTGGGTATGAATATAGGAAGTTATATGCTAAATGTGTTCATATATTAAAATTGAGGCTTTTCCCAGGTTCCTGTTATGAACATAGTTGAGCACATGTCCTTGTGATATGATTGAACTTCCTTTGGGTATATGCCCATAAGTTGTATTGCTGGGTGTTGGTTTCCTAATTGCCATACTGATATCCAAAGGGACTGTACCAGTTTGCACTCCCACCAGCAATGGAGGACTGTTCCTTTACCCTACAACCTCTCCAGCGTAAGTTGTCATCAGTGTTTCTGATCTTGTTCATTCTGGCAGGTGTAAGATGGAATCTCAGAGTTGTTTTTGATTTGCATTTCTCTGATGGCTAAGAATGTTGAGCATTTCCTTAAATGTCTCTCAGCCATTTTAGATTTCTCTATTGAGAGATCTCTGTTTAGGTCTGTACCCCACTTTTTTATTGGATTATTTGTTGTTTTGATGACCAATTTTTTGAGTTCTTTGTATAATTTTGAGATCAGTCCTCTGTTTGATGTGGAGTTGAAGATCTTTTCCCATTCTGTAGACTGCTGTTTGTCTTCTTGATCATGTCCTTTGCCTTATAGAAGCTTCTCAGTTTCAGAAGGTCCCATTTATTAAATTTTTCTCTCAGTGTCTGTGCTACTGGGATTATATTTAGGAAGTGGTTTCCTGTGCCATTGCATTCAAATTTATACAATGGAGTACTATACAGCAGAAAAAATAATGACATCTTGAAATTTGTGGGCAAATGGATGGATCCAGAAAACATTATATTGAGTGAAGTAACTCGGATCCAGAAAGACAAATATCATATATACTCACACATAAGTGGCTTTTAGACATAAACCAAAAAGGAACCAAAAAAAAACAGAACAAACAAAGAAACAAAAAACAACCTACAATTCATAATCCTATAGAACCTAGACAACAATAAGAGAGGCATACATGGATCTACTATACATGGGATGTAGAAAAAGACAAGATCTCCTGAGTAAATTGAGAGCATGGGGACCATGGGAGAGGGTCAAAGGGGAGGGGAGATGAAGAGAGGAGAGTAGAGAAAAATATATAGCTCAATGAACACAATACAAAATAAAAATAAATTGAGTCCTCAAAGTAATGGAATTTGGTAGCAAGGTATTTGAGAATGCTGAGGTCATAAACATGGGGTTCTCTTGAGTTGGATAATGTCTTTGCAAACAGAATCCTAGGATCTTCATGCCATGTGAATATACAAAAAAGATGGCTGCATATAACCTGAGATCTCTCACCAGTGTCTATCACACTGCATGCTGACTTTGATTTCTATCATTTAAAACTATGATAAACAAATTTCTCTTTTGTGTAAGCTACTTGTCTATGGCCCAATTATATAAGCTTAAATGATTGAGAAGCACCAGTTTTATTTACTCTACATATGTCTGTGAAAAGAAGACTACCATAAAATAGATACCTAATTAGCATATTTGGTTGAATATATGAGTGAATGAACAAACTGCAGGAATTGAGGGTTCATCATTGTCATCACAGTAATCATTATAAGGTATGGAAGAGCTAGTTCATCAAATGCATCAGAGAGTCTAAAGAGTTACTGTGTTCAGTTCCCTTTGTGAGTGAACAATGAAGAGGTCTGTTCAGACTGTATCTGTGTGTGCATAAACACATGTGTGTATACTTGTTCATGTGTGTGCATATGCACATGGATTTGTGTATACATGTTTATTTGTGTGTATATACACATACGTGTGTGTGTGTGCGCCAGAGGTCAATGTCAGGTGCCTTCTTCAATTGCTTTCTGCTATAATTTTTGTTTTGTTTTTCTTTCCTTTTTTATTAAGAATTTTAAAATACAATCTTTTCTCCTTTTGCATGGCTATCCCTGTTCTACTCCTTCACCTTCTCCCACTCCACCCTTTCATCCACCCCCACCCCTAATTCACTCCTCAGAAAGGGTAAGGCTTCCCATGGGGAGTCAACAAAATCTGACACATCACTTTGAGGCCCTCACCCCTATATCTAGGCTGGGCAAGGTATCCCACCAAAGAGAATGTGCTTCTAGATAGTAGTAGTTCAAGCACTAGGGATAAATCCTGGTCCTGCTGCCAGTGGCCCCACAGACTGCCTAAGCCTCAAGATGTCCCCTACATTCAGTGGGCCTATTAGGTACTATGCAGGGTCCCCTGCTATCAGTCCAGATTCAGTGATGGTTCTATGATGACAATTAAGGTAGTCGTCTATCTGAAGGCCAGTTTAGGCATCCTCTCCACTGTTGCTTAGAGTTTAGCTGAGGACATCCTGGTGGACTCCTGGGAATTTCCCTAGTGCTATGTTTCTTGCTAGCCCTTTAATGGCTCCTTTAATCAAGATATTTCTTTTCTTTCTCTCCCTCACTGTCCTTCTCTTTTCTTGAGCATCCCTTTCCTTCTTATTCTCCTCTTCCTTCCCCTTGCCTCCTTCCCCCTTCTTCTCTGCCTCCTATTTTTCTCAGGAGGTTTTATTTGTTTCTGAATAAGTCTCACTCAATCTGTAGCTCAGTTATTGACTAGAATGACTGGCCATAAAGTCCCTGACTCTCCTGTCTGACCGCTCAATACTGGAATTACAGCCATGGTGGGTTCTGCGGAACCAGTTTAGGTATTACACTTTTGTGGCAAGCCCTCTACTCAATGAGTTTTTCTAGGCTGTTTAAATGTTTTCGCTTTTAAGAAAAGTAACAAATCAAGAGAGGTAGAACGTAGTTACACCACATTTGCTCACTGTCCCAACCTCATTTCCCAGATCACTTGTTACTTTGAGATTATTTTACCTTCCTATTAATTGGCAGCAGCATGTGACAAAGAGGGAAAGTTTTAGAAATTTATCTCATATTACACACTTCATAAAATTGTTAATACATATGTATACATGTATATTTAAATGTACACACAAATACACAATCACATAGTGTATATTGTACCTAGTACTAACTTTGGCACAAAGCAGCTACTCCCTGTCCTTTTCCCATTAATTGGCCTGTGCCCCTTAAATACCTAGGTTAGGATGAATCTGGAACCTTGTAATTATGCTGCTCTAAACAGCAATTGGATTTTAAAAGCCGTAGGAGGAAAATACCATGGGAAGAAAGTTGAGAGCATATTGTCTTCAGCATGAGCAGAAACTGAAAATAGATTGCTGCATTCGAGTTTCTAGTCGTGCTTGGGAATGTGCCGACTGAACACAACATGGCCCTATCCTGGGGCTCTGCCAGCTCTGCCCTCCGTGCAACACAGGTACATCTGTGCTCATGGCCCAACTTGTGAATTTAAAAGTGGTTCAAGCACAGTTGGATTCAATAGAAATTATAGAAGGAACTGCAGAGAAACCTAGGACTCCTGGATGAGGTTCCTGCATCTCAGGACTCAAGCAAGCATCACCTGCACCTTCAGAGAATGCCTAGGATGTTAACCTACTTTTACGAAGAAGTGTCCTCATTGCTCTGCTTGTCTTTTGTCCTGCTCATCCAATGTCTCTCAAACTTGAAGTTTTAAGTCTCTGAGATTGGTATGTTTTAGTCTGCAACTTTGAACTGTAAGTTTTGTAGAGAAGTTGAAATAGTTTAAAAGAAAATTGGAACTTTCATTCATTAAGAGGAAGTAAACGTTGCATTTATTGGTAATACTAAGCTTTTCGGTTTTTTAAATTAATGTTTTGCAGGGAAGGCCAGTGTTTGATAAAATGTCTTTTCCTGTGGCCTGCTGGCTCCAAACTTATGAATACTCTTTCTGCCTCAGTATCCCAAGTGATGGGATGATAGTCATGAACTACTCCATCGGACTCCTCACTTGTTTCTTTATAAATTCTGATGTATTATTTAAATTGGTACTTTTTTTTAAACAGATACCTAGGTGATACTAACATTCATTTATTTAAAAATCTTTCAGAATCCTAGGAAGATCTTGACCCTTGTAGTAAGGTTTTAAATGGAGGTCTGTCTGACTTATGCTTTGCTAATTATTTCTAAAATACATTTATTCCATCTTCCTTTTTTCCAGGCTGAGCACTCTTCATGGCCTCTGCAGTGTGTCTGAGCCCATGTACTCTAAATAATTATAAAGTGTATGCTTCCAGCCTCCTCCTCTTTTCTTTTTACTAACTCTCTCAAAAGGCATCTGTCTTTTCTCACTCTTGTTGTCAGGTAGATTGCTTGACATTATTCAAGGTCTCAAAATACCACTTTTTGATTAATGTCTTCCCCCAAATATTCTTTAGATATAAATTGAATAATTTTAATAAATAACCACATGATCTCCATATTTCACAGTATGTAACAGTATTAGAAAGGTCTATGGGTAATTTATACCAGAATGTGTGGACATTGACTTTTATTACATATTTGGTTTGCAAGAATAAATGAGAAAGTAGGCCTGGAATGAATGTAGAGCAAGGACTGCAGAGAGGGAGTAACTGACAGAACAAGAAAGAATTTGGATTTAGAAGATTGAGTTTAGGGCCCTGGGACATGTGACATTGGGTTTGTTGATTAACTTTTGCCCATCTCAATTCCCCATCTGACTAAAAGGAAACTCACCTGGATGTTCAGGTTCTCACAAGGATAGTGTGAGATTGATGAAGACTTAGATATCAAAGTATTTATAGCTTAAAGAACTTTACAATTGTGAGTTAGTGAAACATGATTAAAAAACTCAGAGACAGATATTGGGGTTCAACCTGAAGACCAGAAAAGCAAAGCAGCCAGACACTGGCAGTAGATATACTTATTCTGCATTTTACAAGTAATCGACAAATTTTATCTATGATTGTTGTATGAGGCCGCTTGTTTGTTCCTGGCTACTCAGCCCCGAAATAATCACACAGAAACTTTATTATTTGCAATACTGTCTGGCCAATAGCTTACACATATTTCTGGCTAACTCATATCCCCAAATAACTCATCTCTATTAATCTGTGTATTGCCACATGGATGTGGCTTACTGGGTAAATTTCCATCCAGCATCTTTCTCCAGCAGGGCTACATGGCTTCTCTTTGACACTGCCTTCTTTCTTCCAGCATTCAGTTTAGTTTTCCCCCACCTAACACTGTTCTGCCCTGCTCTGCTATAAACTCAAAGCAGTTTCTTTATTGATGAATGGTATTCACATCATACAGAGGGGGACCCCACATCATATGATTTTTTTTCTTTTTGCTTTTTTTCTCAATATTTTGGGTCATGAATTAATATTAAAAAATGATAATTAATATTGATAAATTCTTCTCTCCTTATGTGATCATCAGGTTGAGGACTGGGTTTGAAGAAACTGCTGCTGTAACTCTGAAATCAAGCATAGTAATATAGCTTTAAAACTTGAGCACATTTTGATAAGCCAAAACAAACCAAGAGTCGAATGTGGTTATGAGTTGGGAATGAGACCCATGAGAGTCTGTAACCTGATACCATACTAGCTAGGTATAGGCTGAGTCAGTTTTATGGTTTTAAGTCTGTAGCCAGATATTGTAGCCACATTGAACCAGGGCCTAAGCTATTGCAGACACATAATAGTAGGATATTTTCTTTTTGACATGTTGCATCTAATTAGTCAGACTGCCTTTCACTTTCTGAGGCAGTGAAGGTCATGGGGCTTTGGGACATTAATTTATAGTGGATATATACTCTTCATTTATTTATATATATATATACATACATACATACATACATACATATATGCACTCACACATATAAAAGCTGCCTTCCCTTTTAGTTTCTTCAATATTATGTTTAGCAAAGAGTCATGGTATAGTCAGCCTCATCTGCTTCCTTTAGAAGGATCTCTTTGCCTTGGAAATATATCATCTGAGGTATAATTTCTGTTTCTTGTTGTTTGTCAATATATCCGTGTTTTTGCATTTGGGTTCTCTAAAGAAGCAGGATACGTAGAGCATGTGAATAAATAAAAAGAATAAGAATATTCTAGGTACCAAATCTGCACTGAGGACTGGTAGGCTGAAGACCCTGAAGAGCCAAAGTTAGAAGTTCAGTTCAAGTTTTGTGAGGTGATGATGGTGCACATCTTTAATCTCAGTACTCAGCACTTGAGAGGCAGAGGCAGGCAGATCTTTGAAGTTGTCTACAGTTTAAGTTCCAGAACAGCCAGAGCTACAGAGAGAAGCCCTGTCTCAAAATCACCAAAAAAGAGGCAAATTTTCTTTTTATTAGTAGAAACTGATGTTTTGTTTAATTGATGCCTTCAATTGATTAGATGAGGCCCCAACTTTTTTATGGAAAATAATCTGCCAGAGACCCACATTCACACCAGAGCTAGGGATTGTGCTACCAAGGTCCAGAGGAAGGGCAGAAGGAGGGAGAAGATGAGCAAGGA
>JAQHUG010000012.1:1187806-1236039 GCA_028555095.1 Dicrostonyx torquatus | reverse complement strand
TATCCTGCACCATCATAAGGAAGCAGGGGGAGGGCAGTGGGGTAGTGGGGGAGCGGGAGGGCCGGGAACAAGGGGAGTAAATGTAAATTTTTCTTTTAACAATAAAAATTTAAAAAAAAAGAAAGAAAATAATCTGCACACACTGAGATGTTAATCTTATCCAAAAAGTTCTTTAATTAATACATAAAATTAATAACTATTGTTTGTAAAGATAATTTTTGTACTATAACCTGCACATACTTACAGAGAAACATTGCATTGATTTAATATGCTCATTTTTGTATAAGTATCATATTGTGTAAAATATGGAAAACATGAATTAATAAGGAAAAATTATCAATAATTTTCCTAGAGAAAATTTTTCATTGCTGTTTTAGGACTTCTATTCTAGACTTCTAAAATCACAGTTGTACAGTTGAGTTTCTGTAGCCTGCATTATTTTGTATTCTTAGTTATCACTTACTATTATTACATAAATATTTATTCTGTTATTTTTTAAATCTATAGAAATGACATCATTTTGTTTTATATTAATTTAATACTTTATGCAGAGTAGCTTTGATTGATGATTTAAATTACTGCTAATTTTCTGTATTATAAACAGTGCTTAAGTGAAGCATATCCATGAGTAAAAATCTCTACTTTTGTTTTATTTTGTACCATATGTCTAAGTAACATCAATGGGTTTGGAAGAATGGACATTTTATCAAATGTCACTTTAATTTAAATAGGATGATCAGAGCTGTAGGTTTAAGTTGCTGTTGAGGCTTCTTTTCCCATTACCAGCAAAATCTGTGTCCTATTATAAGGGAAAGAGATATTTTAAGAGCAACTGTAAAATAATAAAGTCTCTAGAACAGTTTTCTCTTGATAATTTGTTGGTCTTAGAATAGTTTTTAGTTATTTCAGCTCATTTTCCAAGAGGGTTTGCTGTTTTTTCTGATACAGTTTTAGGAGGTAATATTGCTGAGAATAATTGCATTAGCCAGATTTTGGATAACATTGCTAGTATGTTACAATTGTTTAAGCAAAGAACAAGGACTTGATTGAAGGATGGTAGCTTTATAAGTACTGTTTACACAGATATAGGCTTTGACTTATCAATAAGCATTTTCTTAACTGAATCTCCCATTTTCCTCTAATAGAATGCTTTAAAATATGCAGATATTTTGGGAAATTTGGGTGCAAGGGGGTCTTCTGTAGCCTTTGAATGCAGTATTGTATTTTAAAACATTCTGCTAGAAACACAGAAGTATAGTAAATATGTTTGTTGATTTGTTTTCTTTTCTTTATAAAGAGAAAGAGGAAATTAAAATTGTTTGAAATTTGTTTCTCCTTTGCTTCTCATTTTTCTTTAGTTCTTTCAGAATTTCAAACATTCATATTCACTTATTCCTCCAGCTCCTATCCAATCCACCCCCACTTCCTTACCTACTCCCCAGCAGGGACTCTCTAGCCCTCTTACATGTCTCAGACACCCAGGAATTCTCCAAGCAGAGAGAATGGAATACTAAGTATCTTTAACTTTTAGCTTCAGAAGAGTCCTGGATCTGCTCGGGATACTTTAAGTTTCACTGCCTGCGCAGAAGTCATGGACCATACAAGAATGCTAGCTGTGGATGAGCCTATGAGCTAACCTGTGAATACAGTTCCTCCACAGTGTCTACATTAAGTTCTTGCTTTGCTTCCATCATTGATGAACTATATCCTGAATGTATAAGCTAAACAAGTTCCTTTCTTCTTGAAGTAAAGTTCTTGTGTGACTTCATTCAATGATAGACCATGTCCTGAAAATAATAAGCTTCTCCCCCAAGTTGCTTTTGATGATAATGCTTTATCACAGCAACAGAAATGAAGCTAAAACAGGAATTCTCTGGGTAGCATCTTCTGATAACCACTAGTATTGCATTCCTATGTCATTCTCACCTCTTTCGCAACATGCTGTTTCATTCTCAAAATGGAGAATCTTCATGTCTTTTTTCACAGAGGAAATTAGAGCTAACAGAAAGGCCTTCTCTTTGTATATAATTACGTTACTGCTATTTTACGTGCTCCATGTGATTCACTAGGACAATAACTCCAGACATGGGCTATGCCATCTGCACCATGTTTCTATAAGTTTTAAGACATAGGTTATTTTACTATTCTTAAAATTGAATTTCTTCATTTGTGCAATGTAAAGGTAATACACACAAGTTGTTTTTTGGGGTTACGATGAGTATTCAAGAAGCTATTGTTGAGCTACACACTAAACCACCTCTATTGCTCCTAACCTTGCTTTTTCTTTCAGCTTCCATAAGGACTCTTGACAGAGGTTTCTGTCCCACCAGGTCCACATCTGTTTAGTCCCAAATAAATACACAGAGGCCTACATTAATTATGAATTGATTGGCCTATTAGCTCAGTCTTCTTATTAACTCTTATAACTTAAATTAGCCCATAATACTTGTTGTGTTAGCCACATGACTTCATACCGTTTTTGGCAGGGTATTCTCATCTTGCTTCTTCTGTCTGAATGACAATTGCAAACTGAATTCTTCCTCTTCCCAGAATTCTCCTGTTCTGATTTCCCCACGTATACTTCCTGCCTGGCAACTGGCCAATTATCATTCTATTTAACAAGTACAAGAAACAGATCTTTACAGAGTAAAACCATTGTCCCACAGTAAAGGACTTTGCTTTAACAATCTCTTTATTCTTGTCTTCCTTTTCATGAAGGCTTCCATTGAAGCACAAGACTATTCTCTAATTTAAAGCTTACCAAATCTCAAATATAAGAAGAATATTTTGGTTTCACCTCCATATTTCTTATAGCCACCTCTGAAATATATTAGGTGTGTGAATATAACCAATAAAAATGTGTTTGCCAAATGGAAGGTGAGATGGTAGGAGGAAGCAGTGGTCCTTGGCTAGTATCAATGGGTTTTGTAGGTGACCTGTAAATAGAGGCGATGAAGAGGTACAGTTTTGAGGGCCATCCCAGCAAGGAAATATATTTGGGAACTTTCTCTCTTTACATGACTCTGAAAATAGTCTGCTTTTAAAAACAAAATATATAGATCCTCTTCAAACCATAACTGGGTTATATCTGAATAAATGCTTCGTATACATTGGGACATAGTATCATTTTACATATCACCAGCTCAGGGAAAGGTTATAATCCAGTTTTTGCTAAGTATCCACCACTTTTATATCATCAGAAAGTTGAAAAAGTCTAAATCAAACTGGAGACCATTGATCAAGCACTAGCTGTGGTTGAATGTGTCAAGTTTTCCCAAGTATAATTTGGCTAAAATATTTTAATTAAATAGTATTTTAAAAGTACTTTTCTAATATGCTTGTGTTGTATTTGCTTTAAATATATTTCTAGAAGTTGACACAGATTATTAAAGGTGAGTAAAAGCTTACAGCACTAAAACAGGACACCACAGATGGTTACTGACAGAATTTACACTGAATATTACAACAGAAAAAGTGGAGTATAATAGTCTTTTCTTGTTGTCATTACTAAACATGATGAAAAAGGAAGGGCTTGCACAACAGATGTATTTCTTAGGGTTCTGGAGGATATGAATTCACCATCAAAGCATCAGGAAATTTGGCCTCTTGAACACTTTCCTCCAGTCTTACATATGGCCACCTTTTTTTTTTTTTTAATGCTGATGGCCTGTCCTCCTTGAGCATGCTCAAAAATTAAGCTCACTGCATGCTCCTCTTATAAGAACACCAGTCTTTTTGGACCTTAAGACCCTATCTTTATGACCTCATCTAATAATAACTCCTTCTATAGAGACCTCCTCTACAGATAACACTGACCCTGAAGCTTAGGGCCTCATTACATGGAATCTGAACAAATATAGACCTTCAATCTGTGACAAAAAAAAGCCTGTAATATATATGACAGCAACTAATCAAAGGCCTCTTTAAGAAATGATTTTTAAGTTTACATGAGAAGAATATAAAGAAGCAACCAGATAAATAAAGAGAGGAATGGGAGGATATTTCTAGTAGAAGAATCTATCTGAATATTCCATAGAAACAAAGAGAGATCTTGACCTGTTTGCTCCTCCCTCTCTTCGACTGGACTCTGGGAGCTCAGCCCAGTGCTAGCTGTGGATCTCTGCATCTGCTTTAATCAGTTGCTGAATGAAGTTTCTATGATAATTAAGGTAGTCATCAATCATCATGACTTTGAAAGATAGTGTCCTAAAATGCGGAAGAGGAGAAAGGGACAGATTAAGAAATATATTTTAAGTTAGAATTTGTTATATATTATGATAAGTAGTAAGTAGAATATGAAGAAGGATCAAAGACTTTTCAAAATTTTGGGCTTAAACCAGTAGAGGAAGAGTTATATTTACTGATACAGAAGATGGATTCATTAGTGTTCTCCAGAGAAACAATTAATATAGATAAGAATATAGGTAGGTAGACAGAAGAAAGGAAGGAGGAAAGAAAGAAAGGATGAAAGATAGGAAGGAACAGTGGAAGGAAGGAAGGAAATAGAGAAAGAAATTAAGAAATAAAGGACTGAAGGAAGAAGAGAGTTTGATTTGTAGAAGATATATTATGGAAGTCATCTAACTTGAATTCCAACCCTATACTATGTAGAAGATGAAAAACCAGGAAAGTCAATTTTAAGTGAGACTGAAAAATCTGAAGTTCAGGAGTTCCACCATCCAGATACTGAAGAAGATAGTATGCTCAGGTGTTTTATTCCTCTAATAAAATTGTGTTTCTTTATTGACATATTTCATATAATGAGTTTATTATCTTTTTTTGGTCTAATGATACAACTGTATTTTTGTTGTTAGGTTTTGTTTATTTGAAAGAGAGAATTCCCTATTCCTGTGCCTTTTTGTTCTATTTGTGTCCTTGCATGATTGGATGATGGCTGCTCACACTGGTAAAAGTCGATTTTATTTATTCAAACATTCAAATGCAGGTTCTCCTTTTCTGGAAGCATTCTCAGACATACTTGAAAATATTTTACTAGCTATATGTCTTAAACCAATAAAATTGGTACATGGAATCAACCATTGTAGAGACAGAAGGACAGACTTTTGTGTCTGGAAATATTGACTAGCCTTTATTCAAAGTATATGAGATAGTTTCAAGAGATTGTGCTGGAAGAGACTGATGAATGAATCTATAAGCATGTATGTACATAGATAGTTAGATAGATACATAGGTAGATAGGTAAACAAATACATTTAGATATAGGTGTACAATATATCTTATAATTTGAACAATCATAAAAGACTTGTAAGATCCCTTCTTTTCTCTACTGCCTTCTTTATCTTTTCTTTACTATTCTCTCATTCATATATTGATTCCTACAAAGGATATAGCATCTTTGTACACACAGATAAGATCTATGGAAACCAGGAAATTTGAACATGCAGGCTTGTCTAGTCTAAGGATGATGTTTACCTTCCAGAATTCTGAGAATGGATGTAGTTAAAACATAATGAGCTTTTATTGTTTGTAGGGCCAGGCTTCACCTGAATCCCCCAGACAAATATGCTTGTTTATCCAAGAACCAACCTTCCTCCAGATATTGAGCATTGCTTCACAGTCTATGAAACCCATCTTTATGAGAGATATCACTTGAGCTTTATAACAGCCTGGGTAACTTCCATGTTATCTGTAGGGCCGGGCTAATCCTGACTCACACAGGCTATTATGTTTACCTCAGGCATTCTCCCTAGCCCCTTATCTTGAGCATTGTTTCTGAGTCAATGGGCCCCACCAGTTATTTGGAAAAGGCTTTATAAAGAATGTACTTTGTAAAGAATTTCAATATAGCTGGACCAAGACTGAATGAGCATATGACCTAACAGGACTCTATGAATGTGACTGCCAGTGGGGACTGACTGAGAAGCCAACGATAATGGCACTGGGACCTATCTCTTCTGCATGTGTTGACTATTTGGGAACTTATTCTATATGGATGCACATCTTCTTAGACTGAGATGGAGGGGGGAGGGCCTTGGGCTTCCCATAGGACAGGGTATCCTGCACCATCTTAAGGAAGCAGGGGGAGGGTGGTGGGGTAGTGGGGGAGTGGGAGGGCCGGGAACAAGGGGAGTAAATGTAAATTTTTCTTTTAACAATAAAAAAAGGAAAAAAATTGATTGGGAAAAAAAGAATTTCAATATAAATATGTCTCAGGCTTTGTTGTACATATGGGATTGAACTAGTTATCATCAGGAAACTTTTTTCCAAAATTGTTCTGTGCTTAAACATAGCTAAAATAAACTACCTAGTGTTATATTCTAGAAGTTTGAATTGGCACCAGCTAACTAAATTTTATTAAACTTGATTTCTTTTTTGCCTCTTGTGGATCATTTATTTATCAGATATAGTGTTTGTAGGGAGTCCCACAAGTTCTTTTGTCAATTACTAAATATATACTGTCTTCCAGGCATTAAATGACTAAGAATATATTCTTTTGAATACAATGTTTTCATTAACTAAGAATTCCAATTTATTTTGATCATAGATACCTTCTATTCATCCTCCTTTTTTCATATATATCCATCATATTTCCACCCATCTCAATCTTGTTTCATCATTTTAAAAATAATTGGGTCAATAATTGAGTCCTACCCTTATGGTGTAGGGCCGCTGAAAGTATGTTTTTGGACATGGTAGGACTCTTGTACTCTTGTCCAATGTGGTTGGCAGTACAAGAACTTCACAAAGTTAAAGCCAGTAAATATTTTATCATGGAGAATTTATTGACAGTTAATACTTCTGAGAAAGGGAAGGTAAGTTTTCTTTAAGGATATATTGCTTTTAGGTAGAAGACTAATCTTTTTTTCTTTTAAAGTTGTCATCAAAGAGGCTTCTCCTGGCAGCAGATGGTAGCGGGTACTGAGACCCACAGCCAGACATTATGTGAAGAGAGAGTCCATGTTAAACATCTCCTTCAAGTCTCTCCCTTAGTAAATTGGGGGAACCTGTGAAAGAGGGGGAGGAAATATTGTTGGAGTCAGAGGGGATGGATGACACCAGGAGAGCATGACTCACTGAATCAACTAAACAGGGCTCAGCTAAGCAAGGCTCATATGTGCTCACAGAGGCTGAAGTGACAAACACTGAGCCTGCATAGATCTGTACCTGGTCCTTTGTTTGTATGTTATAGCTGTTAGCTTGGTGTTCTTGTGGGGCTTCCAACAGTAGGAGTGGGTATGTCTCTGACTCTTTTGCCTGCCTGCCTGTCTTGGGACTCTTTTCCTCCTTTTGGGTTGCCTTGTCCTGACTCAATAGGAGGGTGTTTGCCTTGTCTTACTGTATTTGTTTTGTCAAGTTTGACTGTTGTCTCTTACAGGCCTTTTCTTTTCTGAAGAGGAAAGAGTGAGTGGATTTAGAGTAGATGGGAGGTAGGACAGGTTACTGAGAAGTGTGGAGGGAGGGTCAAGATGTATTGTGAGAAAGAATCTATTTTCATTAAGAAATCCATAACTGTGCTAGAATGATGACTTTATAAGGTATAAATGCCCTGAAAGAGAAAAACATATGAGAACAGAAAATTTTACCCCACAGGAGGTATATTAAGGTCACAGAAAACAGTACCTCTAAATATGCAAATCCATTTCTATTGTGGCTCAGCTTGCAGAGTTATGTGTATCTAGCATTTACTCTTAAGTCACCATGGAAGATGAATACTGCTTAGAGAAATAGGCAAGAATGATAGCTTGTCTTAAGCTTTCGTTTTGTGCTTGAAGCGGTTCCATTCTTTTTGAAGTAAACATTAAGACAAAATACCAGAATGACAGTAAATATCCAATAACAATTACGGAATTGAAATGCAGAATTGGCAGATATAAATGAAACTGGTCCTTGAAAGAACAATGCTAAAATGAACTTTGAAACAAAACACTATACTTATTGAATTTTAAGGGATGTAGGAGTAGAGGGAAGGTTATCCTGACATACAGTAAATTGCCTGCACCAAATATGTCTTTGAAATGAAAATTCTCAATATGAGATTTTTTTTTTTACCTGTCTGTTTTTTCTGCCCTTCCCTTCCTCTTTGGGGAAAGAAAAGTGGGGTTGTATTTCAATTAAGTATTAAAATGTCCATTCAAGTGTTTCTAGAATGTGAAGCAGTAGGAAATGGATATCTGTGTTTTAGAGAAGCTGCTCACAAAAAAAAAAAAAAACTGGACTTGTCCCAATGGGTAAAGCAAAACTGTGGAAAATGAATTTCAGATCCATCTCTTACTTCTGAAGTTGCTGTAGAACTTCCAGTCACATTAGCGCCTCTTCAGCTTGAGCCAAAATTTATAGCATAAATTCAACATTTTTCAGTTCTTAATCAACCCAGGGGTCATTCTCTTCATAGTGTAACTTTTTTGCTTCCATTTAAAAAAAAATCAATGGTGGAGGGCGGGTAGGTGCTTGAAGCTTGGAGGGCGGGTGGGTGCTTTCCTACTGCACAACACAGACACACAGTGCGGCCTTCCAGGGGCGGGAGCCACCCTTTCCACTGTAACCCAGAGGAACTTGATTTCACTATCAGTGTCACTTTGCCAAGTCAGTTATCAGTTCTTCCAGAGTGTGGTGCCACCCACTTTGAAAATATCCACACTTTTTTCTCAGCTCTTCTCAGAATCACCCTCATGTTTCTGCCTGCCCAATTTGTGTCCAAAAGCCTTGTGCTGCCCATTTGAGTATGGTTGATTTACCAAGGGATACACTTTTAGAGAAAACTGGCCTCCCCTCTCACAACAGCTAACAATGACCAATAGCTTCATGTGTAGGTGATTGAATATTATGCCCAATTCTCATTTCTAGGCTGGGAATTTGTCTGTCCTGTTCTTATGAATGTCTTGTTTATGCTGTCCTACACTGAGTTCCTAGATCAGCTATTCTGCTGTGTTCAAAGTATACTGTTTCCTTGTCATTCAACACCTCTGACTCTTAAGGCTGAATAATTGCCAACTGTAGGTCGTTGTGTTAATTACCATGTACAAAAATAGATGCTTTTCAGAGGAGTATTGAGAGATTTATTAATTTATGGATATAACAGTAAGTCATTAGGATTAAATATAATACTATATCTATATGGCAGCTTAATTGTAATATGTTTCTCCCTAGGACCTTTGACCTGTCTAGCCCTAGGTTCTTGGCTAGGCAATGCTGCTAGGTATGGGTTTTATATTATGGAGTGAGATTTAAATTCATTTAGGAAGTAGCTGGTTATTCCCCTGATGTTTGTGCCACTAATGCACCAGTAGGAATGTCTTACCTGTTCAGTCATTATGGTAGATTAAAGAGTGCACAGCTAGACATGATTAAAGACTACTTTCCTCCTCAAGTAGCATGAATAGTGCCTTTCATCACTATGAAAATTAGATAGTAGTTGTACTGGCTAGTTTTATGTCAATTTGACACAAGCTAGAGTCATCAGAGAGGAAAGAGCTGAGAAATGGTCTCCATAAGATTGTGCTATAGCCAAGACTGTAGGGCATTTTCTTAATTAGAGATTCATGGGGGAGAGCACAACCTATTGTGGTTGGTGCTATCCCTGTGCTGATGGTCCTGGGTTTTATAAGAAACCAGAGAGGCAAGCCAGTAAGCAGCACTTCTTTATGGCATTTGCATCAGTTCCTGCCCTGCTTGAGTTCCTGTCTTGACTTCCTCTGGTGCTGAATGTGATGTGAAAGTGTAAGCCTAATACACCATTTATTCCCCAACTTCCTTTTTGGTCATGGTGTTTTGTTACAGCAATTGAAACTCTGACTAAGACAGTAGGGATAGCACTTCCAGTTCAGTACAAATCCTATTTCCCCGTGATTCAAGTATGGGGTATCTTCAGAAATAGGGTATTGGTATCTAGAAGGTCACCAAAAGCAATGTCAATAACTTGTAATGTTTGGTATCTATGGGATCTCACTGGTCAACAACTACGAAAGAAGTAATCTGTTTCTGGCTTAGTGCCACATTTGATCACCAATGCCTAGTTATATCTGGTCAACAGTGTAGAAGTTAAAGATACTTAGTATTCCATTCTCTCTGCTTGGATCAGAGTCTGAAAAGCTCGTGATATTACTTTCCACTTTCCATGCCAAAGAGTTCATAAGAGCTTGTACTTAGTATGACAAAGGAGTGAACATGTCTGTTGATGAAGTTATTGCTTTGGTCACACACTGTGTTAGAGAGATAGAGAGACAGTTATAAAAATGGACAATCTTTTAATCCCCTTCAAGAATATATATATAATATATATTCTAATAATATATCACCCAAGATTTTTACCATTTCCTAATAGTACAATTATGCGAAGTTGGGGGTCAAGCCTCAGTTGTGGACCCCTATGTCTTTCTAGATATAAATTCTAAAACTTCATTCCTGACATCCTAAATACTTATGTCTAGGCCACAATATACAATGCCTTTGGTCAATATCTAAGAGTCCCCAATGTCTTCATTGTTTGATCCTTCCTTCATTGTGAAAGTTTATGTAGCTCTACAGTTTTCTTTTCCATCTTTCCTTTTATACTCAAAGAAAACTTAGCAATTAGCTTCTATAAGAAATAGAATGGAACCTACATACTTCAAATATATAATAGCATCTCATAATCATGCCATCTGAATGAGAGAAAAGAAAGATGCAGGGAGGGAACTGGCAAAAGCAAGACAACATCAGCAGAGCAAGCATTCAAACATAGGCCTGTATTTGTCATCGGAGTCGTGCAGTCTTGCTCTTACAGCTCTTCTGGCTGTAGCTCTCTTTCATAGTGATCTAGCCTGGCTTCTCAAGCTATAGCTTTCCAGAACCGAATTTTCTGACCCCAGCACCTCTAGTGTCCCAATTTCTCCATCACATTTCAAATTCACTCTCAGAGTCCCTGTTAGATGTTCTCAGGAACTCCAACACTCCAACACACAACTGAGCCTGTCAGTCATTCCTTTGAAATTGTCATGGAAACCCATATGCTCTTATTACTCTTGAATTCTGCTTACTTGTAAAACCAGAATCACTTGATTAACCATACGGTTCAATGCCTACTGTACCTGGACCCACTGGAACAAGCTGACTAGCTTGCCAGCTGAGTACAGGGTACAAATCCACAGGTGGTTTTGGATTCAGCACTCCTTTACTGTAGAGACTTTGCTCTCAAAAGTTTCTGAGGGAAATTTGTTTCTCTTCACACTTGTGACAGCCTATACATATCTAACTTATTTCCCCGTTGCCAAGTGTCCATCTTCTCTTTTCTTCTAAAGATGCTAATCTCTTATCCGCTTGACCATCTGAACACATTGCTTTTATGGATACACTGCAAATTTTCCAAATCATTGTGTTCTTTTCTTCTTCATTTCTGATACATACTCTAAGAGCAGATAGTCATCCTCATGCTAACTCTCTCAATACTTCTCTGCTTCAATTTACCTGCCAGATAAACTACTCTACCACTTTTAAATCTAGCCTCTCATAAAATCTTAGGACATGGAAAAAGTATTACTAATTCTTAGCCATGGTGTAGCAATGCAGACCTCTAATCCAGTTGTCAATAACATCCTAAGTACCTTTTTTGTCTGCCTTTCTGTCAACATTCTATTCTTCAGTGTTCTCACCAAAATCATGTTAAAACTATTTTTATAGTATTCCAAATTTTTCTTCTCCAAACTTTCCTAACAGTTCTTGCAATAATTCTAAGAACTTTTCACACTATCATATGTAGTTACTCCTTCTTGTTACCAGTTTCATGCGTTTGTTGATTTTCTGTGACTATAACAGATACCTGAGATACATAAACTTATAAAGACAAAAGGGTTACTTTTCTCAACTTTGGATTTTTCAATGTATGTCTAGTTGTTTCTATTACTTTGGGGGTATGGTGGAGGTGTCTAATGAAGCAAAGTCATCCACCTTATGCCTGGAAGACAAAATGAGAGAAAGAGGAGAACCCTGAGATTACCCTATCCTCCTTAAGGACATCTCCCAGTGACTGTGCTCTCCCACAAATCTCTACCACTCATGAAGCCTACTACTACCTCCCACTATGCCAAAATAGAAACCAAGCTTCAAAGTACATGGACCTTTAGGGAGTACATTTAAGATTCAAGTTATAATAGCAACATAGGAAATTTGTTTAAGTTATTAGTCTTTATATGACTGTTGGAAAATCTGAAGAACTGTCAGAAACAGTTATGATAAGGAACTCACTTTGGTGAATAGAGAATGATCACTAGGCCCTAAATTGAGAATTAAGGAATCAATGTGTGGTAGCATAGACCTGTTTTTGGAGAAATCTAGAGACATCTCTTGCTTTTTGTAGCAATAGATTCTGTGGGTCTTCAATCAAACATTGGTGATGAGTTGGGGTCTGTGGCCAGCAGTGCAAGAAAAGATGAATTTAGAATAGAGTAGAATAAAAAGAAGCTGGAATAGTATAGCCACTGGGTTTGTCTGTCAGCTGTCTAAGCAAAGATCTGGAGCTCCTATGCAATAATGGCAATGCTACCTGACGCCCCTCAACTCAACTTTTAGGCTATTGTATACAATAAATTGTAGTGATTTTTATTGTGCATATCACATTTTCAGTTCTTACAGAAATTAACCAATGGTTTAATTATGAAATATACATATTTTATGTCTTCCTATCATTATTTTTCAATATGCAAATATTAATTAATATCATCTTTAGCTTGTATTGTGTAATAATGTTTCAGTTTAAAATTTGCTAATTTTAAGTTTATTGCTGAATTTTAAAAGATAGAGTTAATTCAAGTTCCATAAAAAGTCACTCCATGGACTTTGGTTTGAGATTAGGGTGGAATGTATAACAATTTCTTAAATGACTCTAGACATATATCTACCATTTTGTACTATGTATTTATGCAAACAAGAATTCTCATTTTTGATGACTATGAAATAAAAATATAAATCAAGTCAGGAAACCACTGAAGATACTTTATGCCCTATAATATTAAATACTTAGTCTAGTTTTAACTCTTAATTGGAATTTGAAGTAGTAGATCAATCTCATAAGTATGAAAATTTGTTTTTTCTATAATAAATGACAAAATTATATGCATATCAAATAACCATTTAGTATATTTATTTATATTATATAATATAAATAATTTATAGTATATATAAAACATAAATATTTATATTTACATAAAATATAAATGATATAATTTGTATCATAGACTATAAAATAATTTCAAATATATAATATATTTATCCAATTTCTTATAAAAATTTCTTGGAAAAAATTTAGAGTGGAAGTAATATAAGAAGCCTTGTTCTATTCACTGTCCAAAACAATTTTTTAAAAGCTCAAATTTACTACTGCTCCTTAAGGCCTTTCTCAGTGACCTCAGTCAGGCTCAAGTCCAAATTTCTGTCATTACCTACAAGACCTTATTCAATATTGTTTCTGCCTCCCTATTCACTTTTATTTCTATCTTTCATGCGAATTGTATATGACAAACTTTGTCCAGCTACTGCAGTGAATACTAGATTCTGTTATTTTTTCATGGCTTGTTTGTATCTCTTCAAAGATTGCCTGTTCTTTCCTTCGTACTTCACTGGTCCTTCCTCTCCACTGCTCATTCTTTGTAACTCAGCATGCTATTGGAACCTTTCCTCACTTCGTGGGTCAGTTTAGGGTTTTCATGCTGCATTTATTTTTGTCTCTCTCTTTTCCACTATCTCAAATCTTTAATGGTAGATACTTCTACATTGTTTATAAAGACAGGGTTTCACTGTTTAGCTTTAGAGCCTGCCCTGAAACTCACTCTGCAAACCAGGCTGGCCTCAAACTCATAGAGATACACCCTCTTCCTCCAAAGTGCTGGAATTAAATGCGTGTGTGAGCCACCACTGACACTACTATATTCTTAAGGGTAAAGGATTTCACCTATAGAATAAATGAAAATTTGGAGCCATTATTGCAGAAGGATGGGTGTCCTTGTAGAAAAATAGAATTTAAGTCTAAAATCTTAGTTTAGGCTATAATGGGAAGAATAATGTCTTTGAATTTCTAATCCTAGCCGATTTCCAAGCAATTTACCTTTATGTTACTGCCATCTTTCAAGGTCATTGTGCCAGTAGTGCAACTGAATTGCCCAATTCCAGTCTGCTTCCTTTCAGCAAATATTTCCCAGTTGGAGTTTCCTTATCTGTAAGAAAGGAAGAGATTGATTATTAGCAATAAAGGTATGTGAATCAGCCAGAATAGAATGTGGTACATATCAAATCCAATAGACTTAGTTCATGCCTCTTTTCCTATTAGTCAGGTTGTGGAGTTGTAAATCACTTTATAAATATATATATTAATATATGATATTACTTTTGCCATAACTTGTTTTTTCTTTTGTGAAAACAAGAATAGGTGGTTGAGGCTTTCATTTTCTTCTGTAACAGAAGAGTGAAGCTCAGATAATTAATATTTTAGGTTGGATATTGGTCAAATGCTCTGGTATCTTACAATCCAGGAATTTAAGATTAGATGAAAATCAGATTAATCTTGCTGCATGAATACAGTTGCTCATATGCTAGTATCTCTGTCTACTATCATGTAAAGGATCATTTGTTTCATTCAAAAAGATCATGAAAGAGTTGGACTTTTTATGAAACAGCATCAAAAATATATTTTGGGTTTTTTGGTTTTTAAAGTAACACAAAATATATTTAACTGAATCAAATTGATAGAAACAATCTAGGATAATGGCTCAGCAGGGAATGCTGTTGATTATTCAAACAACGACCCTCTATGTACTTGTTTAATCTGCTGTCAGCACTTGGGGTTTCTACAATTTTCAGAATTCTAAATTAAATCATATTTTTAGGTACATACTAATGATGTATTAAACAGTACATCGTTCAGGCTTGGAGATGGCTCATTAGGTAATGTGCTTGCTGTATGTACATGTTGATCTGAGTTCAGATTTCTGGTATCCACATAAGAAGCTTGTCATGTAGCATGTGTCCGTAACCCCATTGTTAGAGGAAGGAAGTCAGGTATATCCCAGGGACTCATTAGATAGTAAGCTTCTGGTTCAGTGTGAGTTTTCTGTCTCGAAAAACTAGAGTGGCGAGAAATAGAGAAAGATACCTGAAATCAACATCTGGCACACACACACACACACACACACACACACACGTGAGTATATGTGTCAAACCTCTACCATACACAGAACACACACGTATATGTGTAAACCCCACCATACACAGAACAGACAATTGTATGTGTAGACCACACACACACACACACACACACACACACACACACACACACACACACACATAATTCAGTTTTCTTCCAATATTTAAGCTGGAGCTTCCAGAGTAGTAGCTAATCTGATATCTTGGTTCTTTGAAACCATCAAAGAGTGCTCCAAGTTCATGATGTCATAGAGTTTCTCCTTTTCGTTCCCCTTTGTTAGCTATATTCTTAGAGGCCCAGATTTCCTTTCATGTCAGGATGTTGTGACATTTATAAATAATTCCAAGTTCAAGTATATTACTAATTTCTTGGTAATATCTATAGCAAGTGGTATCAGAAAACCATTTTAATTCATGCATGAGAAAGGACTTAAGGGGACAGACTGTATTTAACTAGAAAACAAGAAACTAGAATTTTAATCCTATGCTATATGTGAGTGTATATCTCCTGTTGATTGCCAGGGTTGAAATGGCTGATACGGCCTGCTTACTGGGTGTTCTCTTCCTTCTCACTACTCCTGGTGCATCCCTCCTGAAGCTGTGCTTCACTTCCATACATGATAAGGATAACCTTTATGAAAATTTACAGTCCATGATATATGGGTAGCCATTACACCCGCTGGAACCATGTAAACATACACTTTCCTGTCTGTAAAGAAAAAAAAACATTATATTTACTTGAAGGATTGTGGTTAGTCTGAAATTAGGTAGTTAAATAGAAGACTAAGATTCTGGAAACAGGTATGGTATGTTAAAATTTAAAGCTCACTATCACAACAATAAAATGAGAACTTCACAATACCAAGCACAGTTGTATGTATGATTAACATGTTTAATATTTTTATGGTACATTGGACATTTTACAACAACCATGTTACAAGTAAAGTGACTCAGTTACTTAACCAAGACTACACAGAGTTGGAAGTGGCATTTTCATATAGGTATCTTGTTTCAAAACTTATTCTTTTTTATGAGGCTTCTTTTACAATTTTAGCCTAAAATATTATAATTCTTATTTGGTAGAGAATTTATGAAAAGCATTAAGAAGATTAAAACGTGTTTGTAACCAACTACACAATATATACAAAAGCCTAGAATGTTATAAATGTATCAATATCTGCAAATGTTTGTATCACTCGTCTTAATGCTTATAAAACATAGGATCAGTACCAAAAATTAATAGACTTACAAAGATTAAACAGCAAGCATTTCTATGAGCTTCTGAATACCATGACATACTTGAATAATTTTAGATATTTTTTGAATAATGTAAGATTTTGAATGTTTTGACATTGTTTCTATGTTATTGTCAGCACAGAGAACCTTTTTTCAGTTTAGTTATCTACTACTTCAATACTTAAAATCTCAGTGGAATCATATGTGTTAAGAAGGAATGAAAGATGTCTATAAGCTGTGACAGCCTGATCTTCTCTCAAATCTGTCTTTTATAAAAAGAAAGATGTCTAAGTGAGGGTGAAATGGCTGAGTAAAAGTGCTCATTGCCAAGACTTAGTTTTCCAGAACCCACATGGTGGAGAGGAGGAACAGACTTCCCCAAATTGTCCTCTGATCTTCACATGTGTGTTGTAGCACATGCTTCCCCCACACTACCAATATAAAATAATCTAACAGAGGATAGTTGATATTTCCTTTAGGGAAAAAAGTCTAGCTCTTCATCTAAGAGTAGGGGCTTGTGAAAGCTTACTCTATCCAGGTGAGGCAACACTCATTGGACATAGTGCATGAGTCTCTGTGTGTGTGAAGAGAGAAAGAGGGATGGAGGAAGATAGAGAGAGTAGGATGGGGACATCAACAATTATAGAAGTAAAGGTAAAGAATTGAGAGCAGAATGTTAGAAGACATGAAGGAGTTGGGATAGATATATGCAAATATAGTTTAGTTGTAGCAATAAAAAGAAATAAAATGAACAAGTGGAAACATTGTAATGCTTATACAACTGAAGTAATTATTCTCCCATCTCTCTGAATCTAACAGTAGCAAATATTTCAACAGTGAGAGGTAGGGTCTTCTGAGCCCTTCCTCCACCCTTGACAGCTCATGGATAATTCATTTTCCAATGAATAATTCCAATGCAATATTTCCACAGATGTCCCTGAATTAATAAATATCTCATAAAAAACAAAACAAGTTATGATTCTAGGAAAGAGACTGGGAGGGGTGTTAAGGATGAAGTTAGAGGGACATGTAGAAAATAAAAGGTAATGAAAAGAGAATAATCAGAATGCATTTTAAAGACAGTTATCAATGAACAAAATTAATAAAAAGTTATAGCATTAACTCTAAAGTAGTCAAAGTTTAGTAAAGTAGGCTGTACTACTTATTTAAAAATGAGCCATAAAAAAGATTATCAAATGTTTTTTTCAGAAAAAATTTGAGAACTACTCCAAAGGTAGCTTTTATAATATTGCACAACATACACCCCTGTCTTTACATATAAAGACATCATGACTTTCTCAGATAGTGAGCCAAAACAAACCTTATCTATTTAATTCCTTCATTTACATATGAGAAAATTAACCATCAGTAGTTTATCAGCCTGTCATATGATGCCCAACAAGAATATCAAAACTGACTTAGTATACTCATTGTTTATCTATTCATTCATCTAACATTTATTAGGGCCTGTGTATATGGAAAGTGTAGATAGTGATCTGGTAAAAGTGCTTATATGTACCAATCTGGATACTGTCACATGAAAGTCTTGAGTACTTCAGTGAATCATAAACTTTAGTCTTTTTCAATGATACATGACAATGTTGGAGAAAGAGGTGTTGTTGCTATGTTATACTAAAGCATATAGCCAAACCTAAAACATCATGGGTTTCTACTTTGTGGCAGCTTGCCTTATACCTTATTGAAAAACACAGTTCATATATATATATATATATATAAAACATCTAATTAGTGACTTATATGTATATTTACAATACCTTCCTATATATACACATGTAATTTATTACTACCTTACATACATTCATCTCTCTAATATACATATATATATATAATATATGAGAGATAGAGAGACAGATAGGTGAAGATAGTTAAAGTTAAATAGTGTAGTGGTTTGAATGAAAATGTTCTTCATAGGCCCACAGGTAGTAGAACTATTAGGCAGTACAGCATTGCTGGAGTTGGTGTGACCTTTTTGGAGGAATTGTTTTGCTGTGGTGGGCTATGAAATTTCAGAATCTCAAACCAGACCCAATGTCACTCTCCCTCCCTGCAGCGTGAAGATCTACCTATAGAACTCTAAGCTACTTCTCTAGCACATCTTCCTGCCTGCTTACATGCTTACAGCCATGATGATAATAGACTCAACCTCTTAAACTGTAAGCAAGCAATAACTAAATGCTATCCTTTAAGAGAGTTGCTGTAGTCATGGTGTTTCTCCCCAGCAACAGAACACAGTAAGGTTATACATTAAGGGATTGTAGAAGATAAGGAAGACATTCCAGAAGCATTGGAGTATTTAATTGGTGCCTAAGATATGATTTTTAGTGTCATAAAATCTTAAGCTTCAAATTCCCATAATTTTTATATTGACTTTTTTATTGAGCTCTACATTTTTTCCTGCTCCCTTCCCTGCTTTACACCTACAGGAGAATCTTTGCATCCAGCTAGTCTTGGTAGGCTTACTAACCATTTTGTTCTTATCCATGAGCTTTCATCATTTTACATTTGTTATGTGTGTGTATAGAGAGGTGATGGCCATGATGATTTTCTGCTCAGACCTTTCTCTAAGAAAACTTTCTTAGAGAAAATTAAAAATAAAACTACCGTGTGATCCAGCAATCCCCCAACTAGGCATGCATCCAAAGGAAGTGGAATCAGTCTGTCAAAATGACATTTGTACTCCCATATTGCAGTACTATTCATAATAGCAAAGTAAAGAAAATATCTCTAGTGTCCATCAGCAGATGAGTTGATAAGAAAAACATAATGTATATGTACAACATTTATAAAAATAATGTATTTTTGCACTAATATGGATGCATCTAGAGAATCTCATGTCACATATATTAAGTCCCACACAAGTGGACAAGATTTGCATGTCTCATGTGAATTTAAAACTGAAGAATGTTGGTCTCATAGAAGTTGAGAGTAGAATAGTCACTACCATAATCTGGAAAATAAGACTAAAGAGTTCAGCAAAGGTTAATTGATGGGTACTGATCTACAGTCAGTCAGCTGCAAGAAAGTTTATGATGCTGTTGTGTACTCATATGAGTATAAACAGCAGTAATGTCATATACATTTCAAAAGTGTAGGAGAGAAGATTTTGAATATTTTTATTTTCTGTGACAAGTGTTTGAGCAAATGCTTTAAGCATCATGAAAGGTATATAAGTAACCAAGCATCACTATTATTTCACTAGTATATAAAATTTTATATTTTATCTATGAGTGAAAATTTACTTAGTAAATATCTATTTATAAATGCCAGTGAGGATATATAACAACAGTAATGATCATATTTGGAATATGAACATAAAATACTATAATATTTTTTGACAAGTGTATAGTTTTTCAGCTTTATTTTATCACTCTTACATAACACATATAATTTTCTAATACAACAAATCATAGAACTAGTTTATGAATCAAGAGAAATGAAAATATTTTCTTCCTATCTCATCTCCTTACTTTTCTCTCTCATTTCCTTCTCTTCCTTTACTCCCTCTTTCCCAGCCTTCTTTCCTTCTTTCTTTATATCCAACTATGTGTTAATTCTTTAGATGTCACTTAAGCTTTGGCTAGCTCATAGGCATTGATATCAGATAAGAGCTCACAGTATAAAAAAGTTGATAAACTGGTATGATTAATGTAATAAATATTCCTATGACAGAATTGGGGTGTCATATACATCTTATTGGTTTTAAGGGAAATAAGATATTAAGTGGATTTTAAAAAAGGAGGGGGCAGTTATCTAGAATTTTCCATGCTGCAGCAACACTACCTGTGAACAATGAGAGGAAGGGCAGGATCTTCCTTGTCCATCATTATGTTCCTAGGTTTTGCTACCATGCACAATACATGGAATGCAACAAATATATATTTAATTAATTAATAATGTCTAATGAACAGGTGAAATGTTATTTTCCATGTATTTGCTTCTTTGGATAACATGAGTTATATGTTATCTTCACTTTACAGACTGTAGAACTAAGAGGGTAGTCACACAGAATCCTATTGTTTAAGGTCAATAACTAAGTATAAATAATATAAAAGTGCTATATGCCCTAGTTACTTTTCTTTTGCTCTTACATTTTAAAGCCCTGTCAAAAGCAATTCAAGGTAGAAAGGGCTTATTTAATCTCACAGTTCAAGAGTAAAGTCTATTATGGCAAAAAAGTCAAGTCAACAGGAGCTTGCATCAGCTAATCATTGCATCCTAGTCAGGAACAGATTGATGAATGCTTATGCTCAGCTCACTTTCTCATTGCCTAAAGTCCAGGATTCCTATGTAGGGAAATATGACATACATAATGGGTATGTCTTACCATTTCAGTTAGCCAAATCTAGATATTTTCCTATAGGCATTAGCAGCAACGTCTCCCAAATACTCCCAAATGATTCTGGAAGTCAACAGTTTGACAGTTGAAATTAACCATTACAACAATAGAACAAATATTATTGAATCCAGGTACTTTGGTCTCACTTCCTTTGTTCATATCCACAAAGTATATTACCATGAGTAAACTCAAATTGCTAAAGGTGGAAAGCAGAATGTGACAGAAAAAAACAGACAAAAATTAAAGAATCAAAACAGGTGCAGGATAGGGAGACAAACTTGAAGACCTTGAAGGGTTTTAGTACAGCTTGAATACAAAGACGTAGAAAGGTCTGTTCAGGTCACAGAGAACATTTAAGGTATTACCTTAGGGTCAATGAGTATTCAAGTTAACATAGTTTGGTAGAATGATCCCTATATTTATTATCTAAAGAACGTGTATTTCATGTTTTTGTTCAAATGTCAGCAGGTACTTAGTGTCTATAGTTCTTCTGGGTATTGTTCTTCTTATATCATCATAGCTAACACTTGTCCCTGATATGGGTAGAGTTTAATTTTAGGCAGATTTCAAGTTCAGAAAGGCTTGGAAGAAGAGAGGCTGAAATGCAGTCACAGATACAGATGCCCTGGTGTCTGGAAATAGAAATGTTGCTTTTACTGTAACTGGATGAGCCTTTAACGGTTTAGTTAATGCAGGGATGGAATCCCTTGTTTATAAATCTGAAATCTATAAAAGGTAGATTTTAAAACTAATCAAACTAATTTGATGGCAAAATCTGACATGTCTCAATAGGATGCAATATTCTTTTTTCAATCCAATTCATATGATTATTCATATATTTTGCTACAGAAACACTAATGTTTTGATTGTAATGTTTTTGGTTATCAACTGTTGCCATAGGATACATTTAGCATATTAAATAATATTAAGTGAATTATAACTTTGGGATGGTATTCAAAATTGATTTCTGAAGCCTTTCAAATTTGAAGAAGTTTGGCTAAGTGATTATATACTTACTGTCCTTCCTTCTTTCCTTCCTTCCTTCCTTCCTTCCTTCCTTCCTTCCTTCCTTCCTTCCTTCCTCCTTCCTCCCTCCCTTTCCTTATCAATATGTATCTCTGGATGTCCTAGAACTCACTATATAGACTAGGCTGGCCTCAAACTCACAGTGATCTGTCTGCCTCTGCCTTCGAAGGGATTAAAGGCATTCATACTACAGCTGGCTGTTATCTTTTCTTCATTTGTGGTGGAGATATGGATGTAGCTCAACAAGAAATTGAAAGGTGAGGTTGTTTGAAATCAACCACATCTAGATCCATTGTCTCAAGAAGTCCCCATCTTCCTGAAACAAACCTAGCAAGAACTATTTGAGGGGGAGAAGTACCAGTGAAGACAAAACTTAGAAATGAGTGATAAATAACATCAGATGATGATGTGGACATGGATATTGAAAAGAAGCTTATTGATAAAACTTGATAACATTTTTAATGAATTGCTCTCATGTAGAACCCAAGGAACTTGAATTTTGCTGAAATTACTTTTTAAATTAAGAAATTCTATTTTCATTAGTTAGCTATAGTGTCCTAAGACTGTGCAATCCATAAGAGAACCACAATTAATCCTTATCAAGCAAATGAAGTTGAAACAAAGTCATCCACATTCATATCTTCATTTATCTAAAGGGCATGCCTATCGTTTTTAAAGTGTTTTCTTCAAAAATAATTTCCAATGTTAGTCATTCAGCTGTTTTTGTAAAATTATTGATTGAGAACAATGTAATGACTCAGAAACTTCAATTCTATCAAATATTTATCTGGTGCTTAACTATTTATTTGGTATGTTGACTCAGTAGTATGCCTTTGGAGTGTAATAATGGCAAACATTATTTCTTGCTGTGAAATACTTCTATACAACGAATAACCCATAGCCATGTCTGACCCTAATACCTGCCTTCTTTCTTTATTTTCTGACTTCAAAAAATACCCTCACCCCACTTTCTTATGTTTGTAGTTCTCTTTTTATATACATGTTTTAGTGTGTGGAGTGGGAGATCACAAACAACTTAGCCAGACCTAAATGTGCGACCTTCTTCTAGGCAGAATCTCAAAAAGCTTCAGTTTCCTCTTCCATAGTGAAGATGAGCTAATGGTATCACATTCCATATGCATTTTTAGGTGCTATGAGCAAATGTATAAAGAAAAATTTATCATAATGAATTTCTAGACAACACAATCTCTTTAATCAGATACCAGGTCTGTAACTCCAAATTTCATTATATGCTAGGTATTTCTATTTTATTACACTCCAGCCAGATAGAATCTTGTGATAGATGATTTCTCTACTTAAATCTGACTATCTGATTGTGTTTCTTGAACCTGTTGTGGTTTCCATATCCTGTGGCTTTTATGAAATAAAATGAGTTTTCTGGCTTAAGAAAAAATATCTGATTGGTTCACTTGTCCTTGTAGAAGGTATGCAAGGAAAGATAAACACATGTTAACTGAATATTGAATGAAGGTGTAACGGCATGCATCCAGAATTTTCTTGGAAGAATTTTAGTACATAATTCTACTTAAATAACATTCAGCTAATCTCAAAGCCTTAGAAAAATATTAAGGCTTTATACCAAACTTCATGTGATTTATAACTTTCAAGTTTTTTCTGATGAATTCAATTGCCATCTGATAAGATTGGTGACCTTCAGAAAAGGCACAGTATTGAAACTAGAATTATTTAGGCAGAGACTAGAAAGAAAGCTTGTGTTGAGAGACAATACATGTGCACCTTATGTTGCCTGTGTTTCACATGCAAGGCTATACATGTCTTTATTTCAAACTAATATATTTGTTTTATATTATTTATGTTTTGATTTTTCGAGGCAGAGATTTGGAACCTGTCCTGGAACTCACTCTGTAGACCAGGCTGACCTCAAACTCACAGAGATCTGCCTGTCTCTGCCTCTAGAGTGCAGGGTTTAAAGTTGTGCGCCACCACTGCCTGGCCTTTCCTTATATTTGTATAGTAAGCATCCCAGCAAGATATGTACTTGTTTCCCTCTAAAGCCTTGTATTTTATTGCTTACTGTCAAGTTTAAATAACTCGGGCTGTTCACAGGTATCATAACCCTTTCTGCATTCAGCTACCACATGACACTCTTTACACTGTTCTGTAAAAGTGAGTCTCAGGGAACTGTTGTTGCTATAACTCAGGAGTCTTGTATATTCTGCCAGTATCTATAAAACTGTGACAGGGTATTTTGTTGCTTTGCAAGGTAGGTAAAAATCCCAGATCTTTCACACATCTTCACATATTGAAGGTTCCTTCCTGTATTGAAAACAAACAGCATAGTAGTTAAAGCCAAACAGCTATAGGTTTGAACCTCAGTGTCCTTCAGTAAGTTACTCAACATTTCTGAAAGAAATTTTCTTTATCATTTTCTGGCCTGGAAGGCTTGATCTCCATCTGGTGATGTATTTAGAGGATACTAACATCACCAATGCATTGATCCATTTGTGAATCAACTGCTGACCAGGACTATTGTAAAGTAGAGCCTAGCTGAAGCAATTAAGTAACTGAAGACATGTTTTAAAGAATGGATCTTGTCCCTGGTTCCTTGCTCTCTTGTTCTCTCTGCTTCATGAGGTATTTTTCACTTCTGCCATGAATATTCTACCTTGCTACAAGCCTAAGAAAATAGCCAGTTACTACATGTTAAAACCTTGAAACACAGTTAAATAAATAATTTCTTATCTGTGCATATAAGAATTAAGTATTTAGAGCACAGTAAGAAATTATATTGGTTTTCTAAGACCTCTCCAGTGATGGGTAGCTGGCTAAGTTTGTAGCACAAGACATGAATTCCCTCCTATTGAGTAGGCCTTATGTTTGATTAAACAGCTATTGGCTACCCTTAAGATAAAATTGCCACTATTGCATCATTGAAGATATCTTGCTGGAATGATTTTTGTCGTGATTCATGGGCTTAGAAACTGGATAGAACTGCTAGTTGCCTTTCTCCCTTGGCTGCTTGCATAGTATATCCTGATATTATGTGAGTTAGTCCTTTGGAAGATTTACAGGTTAGTTTCTGATGTATTTATTCTATTAAATCCTGTGTCCAAAGTATGTGATATCTTCTGTAATAGGATCTTAACTTCACATGAGTCAGCTACTATTGCTCATAGCTCCACTTCCAGGGGATATGATGCCTTCCTCTGGTTTCTGCCAGTACTAGTCAGACACATGGTGCACACACATACATGCATGTATACACTTATATCACATTAAATTCAAATAAATTTTGAATGAAACTATTATATAAGTATGTGTTCACGTATGTATATGTGTATATCACCTATCAGTGGTGATGTATAGGGAGATAGTACTACGTTCATCTTAGCAAATGAGGAAGTAAAGTAAAGAGTTTTCCAGTCAGATTCTCACCAGAAAACATGGAATATCTGAAAAGATAATTAGAGTTTAATGAAAAGAATGTTTACAAAGATAAGCATGGATTTAGGAGAATCATTAGGGATAGAGTAGCATCCAGGGACAGACAATAGAAAAACCATTGCCACTATAGAGGCTCCACAGTAAGAGGAGGAAGCTGTTACTAGAATTCAGTAAGAGCAGTGGCTGATAATCAATCCATGTGGGTATTGTAAGAGTAAATGACATAATAAATGTTCTAATCTCTCTTGCATTCTTTCTTGCAGTGTCTTGTCAGTTCCTTCCCATTGACTAAATTCAATTAGAGAGAATAAGGAGTCCCATGTGAAATGGCAGGTTTAGGGAGAGCAAACATTAGTGTGCTTGGAGCCTACTATGAGAGGAAAACTCCAAAAGTGGGAATAGTCAGCGTGGAGAGAACTTTAAATACCATGCTGAAGACCTTATGGTTTGTCATAAAATATAGGTCACATGTGTCCAATAACAGAAATAATACTACTGGAGTTTTAGGGTAAAAGCCTCACTGCAGGAGTTCCCATTGACTCTGCTTGCGTGCCCATTCTCAATATGCTACTTATAGTCAGCCATAAGAAAGGGTAAAATAACAAAGAAAGAAGACTTAAACTATGAGGCATATTAGCAATAGGAACCAGTATAAAGGTAGAGTGAACCTAAACCCATTTTTGGGGTAACAGCATAAGCTTCAGATTTAAAAAGAGGAAGAATTAGGGCAAGGCCAGGGAGGTTGCTATGAAATCCATGACAAAATAAGCTTTAGCTGGTCATTATCACAATTTGGATTCAGCAAGCTGGTCCGAAAATCAATTGGCATTTTTGCTTGAAGAGAACATTCACTTTTCATTATACTTCTCTGGGGTGCAGGGTGCCCATCATTCATAATTACTCTCATCTGGGAGCCAGTCAATCATGTAAGGTTTTGGAATATTTCTGGAATCTGAGAAATCTATAAGTTAAAACAATTACCCTTTGTGACTTCGGTCTTGCAAAAGAATGAGGTAGGGAAGGTATCATAGGTGTTTAGGTGCACACAATGGAAATAATTAATGTGTCTGTGCAGAGGTAAAAAGCCTACAGAATGAAACAGATGCTAGGCTTTTGTCCACCTTTACCTTCTTAGCCCAAATGAGAAGCCAATGTTTTTAGAACCTGCAGTTTCTAAGTATCTGTTAGTGTAAGAATTGTGTTTTAGAGAGGTGACTTTTGAGGGCAGTAAGAATGAGATCGTGGGGAAATGGTCCTCATCCTGTACATCCTAAACCCAAGAAAAAAAGAAAGGCAGCATTATTAGAAGTGAGAAGGGACAGACTCTCTGAGAAAGGCAGAGAAGGCCCTGTATAGGATAGCCTCAATTAAGGAGAATTCTTCTCTGCCCTTTTTTGAAATGCAAATGGACTGTTTTGTGATGGAGACAAAGCTGGCCTTTTCTCCGTATAGTCAGTTGCCTGGGAAGAAATGATGAGTTATGCTTTGTCCACATTTTTTCAAGGATTGCTTCTGCAAACTTCCCTTAACCACATTCCCAAGAGAAGGCTTTTCATTAAGATGAGACTGTTTTCCTCCTTCAGTTTTGCTGGAAGTGTCCAAAAGGAAATAGAGTTCCATTTCTTTCCTGTCCTAAGAGTCATTACATATTAATAGAAATCCACATGTAGATAAGCTCTGGGCTCCTTTCTCCAACAGAAGGGTATCAAAGGGCACCATGACTTTTAAAACAGTCCTTCAAGGTGGCTAAAGTTAGCTTTTATTTTTTAATTTTTAAATTACTTTGCAGTAACCACCTTCCACGAGAAGTTTTATTTATTTACCCAAATGACAGCAGCAGTGCCATGGGAGAGGATAAGTGACACTTTCTCTAACTGAATGTACATGACACGATCAGGTGCATGCAGCAATCAGGGGACAGGATCCTTGAGAACCCCTACAGGCTGCTAACCACTGCGAAGCTTCTTCAGGGCAGGCATCATTTCTAAATCACAGAATAATTCTTACATGATGCACGATTAATAAAAACTCGGAGAGAAATTGGGGTTCAACCTGAAGATCTGAAAAGCAAAGCAGTCAGCGACTGGCTCTTTCCTCTATGTCAGTCCTAAAATGGCGATCCTGCCGCCAAGAAGCTCAGAGTGATACTGTGCCTGAGAGTTGTCTCCTCCGTTTTATAGTCCTCTCTAGTTCTGGAAATAAAGGCGTGCATCACTGGAATTAAAAGCATGTACTGTCTGGTTTCAATGACGAACTAGTGTGACTAGTGGGACTAAAGGTGTGTGTTACTGCGGCCTGGTTCTGGAAGGATGGCCAGTGTGTTTGTTTTACTCTCTGAACTTCAGGCAAGATTATTTATTAAAATATAAATGAAATATCACTATATTTATAGGACTTAGTCAACAGCATGTGCTGAGAAAGTTTTTTAATCACAGTAATATCAAGAATATCTTGGAATATATCTAACCATGGAGATGAAAGGCTTGTACAATGAAAACTTTAGGATAACAAATAGAGAAATTAAAGAAGATATTAGGATCTGAAAAAAACCTCCCTGGTTCATGGGTTAGTAGAAATAATATTGTGAAATGGCCATTTTATCAAGGACAATCTACAAGTTCAATGCAATCCCCATCAAAATTCTCACACAATTCTTAATAGAAACTGAAAAAAAAATTTAAAACTTAGTATGTGAACACACTGCTCCCAGGATAGCCAAAGCAATTCTGAACAGTAAAAACACTTAGATGTATCACCATCCCTAATTACAAATTATATACAGATGCATATTAATAAAAACAAGATGCTACTGACTTAAAAACAGACTAATTGATCAGTTGGGTAGAATTGAAGACCCAGATATAAGCCCAAATACCTATGATCACCTTTTTTTTTAACAAAGAGGCCAAAGATATACATCATGTAAAAGACAGTATTTTCAACAAATGACATTTCAAATTGAATATCTACATATAGAAAAAAAAATAAAACTAGATCCTTACCTCTCATCTTACAACCCCAATATGTATCAAGGACCTCAGTGTGCAATCTGATACACTGAAAATTCAAAGGAGAAAGTAAGATGTGTGCTTCAATTAAAAAGCACAAGAAATGACTTTCTGCATAGGACTTCAGTAGATCAGCCATTAAGGTCAACAATTTGCAAATGATACCTCATGAAACTAAAATACCTCTGTACAACAGAGAATACCATCATTTGAGTGTAGAAGCTGCCTACAGAGTGAGAGGGAAAAAATGCCAGCTATACAGTTAACAGAGTGTTAGTGTCTAGAATAAAGAGCTTGAAAAACTAAACACCAAGAACACTATATTTTAAGATATGCCACAAAGTGGGAGTCCTATGATATTATCAGAGTGATATTGATTCACAAAGGAATGGCTCTCATGGAGAATCAGTGTTCTAGTAGGATAGGATGCTTATGCTCTCTTTCCCTTCTCCTGAGCAAGGAGAAAATGTGAGAAAATAGTGAAGAAAAAGGAGACTATTTGGAAGCCAGGAAGAAAGTTGTTTTGGCACCATGACTTTCAGATTGTTAAACTCTGAGGCAATAAATCATTACTGCTGATGTAACTGCAAACTGGTGCAACCTCTCTGGAAATCGGTGTGGAGATTTCTCAAAAAGCCGAAAATAAATCTACCATATAACCCAGTTACACCATTTCTTGGCATATTCCCAAAGGACTGAAGTCCTACTCCGCTTGCTCAGCCATGTTCATTTCAGCTATTTCAAACAGCTGGAAAATGGAAGCAACGTAAGTGTCCTTCAGCTGATGAATGGCTCGTGAAAATGTGGTGCATGTGTACAATGGAATTCCATCCAGCTATAAAGAAAAATAAAATGAAATTTGCAGCTAAATGGTTAAAAATAGAAAATATTCTGAGTGACATAGCCCAGATCCAGAAAGAGAAATGTCACATCTTCTCACTTATGTGTGTATCATAGAACCAAAAAATCCTTAGATGTGAATATAGAATTGCCACAGTACTTACTGTGAACTGTTGCCAGCTTTCTTTTTAATTTTTGTAAATTCTAAGACTCTTTCTTCTCATATGTTCCCAGTGAGCCTTTTCCTACTCTTAGCTAGTTTGTGTGCACTCATGTTGTGATCTGTTCTCAGTTGAAGACTTAAAAGGACTCTGTGAACTATAGCAACTGTGGCTTCTTCAAAGTGTCAGATTCATCCTTGGACTCAAGGGGATCCCTGCGACCCACTTTGATTCACCTCTTTACACTGTATTCTGGGAACTTTTTTTCAGATAATAAATTAATATATTCTTGGGATCACTCTGTTTATTTTCCCAAGGGTCACTAGAAGTTTTTCATATCTGAAAGCTGTTGTTTCATATCTTGGTTTTGGTTTTATGTTGTCAAATGCCAAGAGATTGAGTCTGTTACACTATTAAGCTAACAACAGAATTTCCCCTTCATGAGATTTTCTTTGTAAAATGGATCCTGCTGCCATGGATAATTTTCAAAAACTGACCTCTTGCTATTTTCTAAAGATATCTAGATCTGATACTGGCCATTTCTTTATAGTTATTCCATTAATTTCATAGATATTTCTAGGAAAAGAAGAGTACTCCCAACTTCAACAAACTCATCTGTGCAACTGTTTTTGTGAGACTTGAATAAATTTCTTAGTACCACTTATCCTCATTTTTTCTTTGTGTGAAATGACAATTGAACCTAATGCCACATGTGTAAACTCTCAGTACACAGAATAATTAAAAGTACTAAAATGACAAAAGTATAAGGAGGTTGCTACGATGGACTTCAGAGAGGCAGAGTTTGGCACACATTCCTTGGCTTATTGCATCATCCTTTTGTAAGCTTGAAAAAAAATCGAACTTTGAGAATCTTAGTTCAGACTTCATAGCAATGGAAATACAACAGGAAACTTAGTTTTTATCAAGTGACTGAATCTCTCAGAGATTTACCCTTACCTATAAAAAACTTAATACAGGCCTCATCACAGACATGAATGAGAGTATAAAATCATGTACATGTGAAGATATTAATGGGGTTGTTTAATCTCAGATCTGGCTAGAAGAAATGTAAAAGTGGTACAGCTACTACAGGAAACAGTTTGGTGGTTCTTAATATATTGAACATAGAATTTTTATGACTTATTATACCTCTAAGTATATAACCAAAAGAATTAGGAAGAAAAGATGTCCAAGCAAAATCCTGTACATTAATTTTCACAGTAGTTATATTCACAATAGCCAACAGTGAAAAAAACTGAGATGTCCATCAGTTGGTGAATATATATATATAACAAAACATGATATATCCATACAATAAAATATTTAGGCATTTAAAAAGACTGAAAGAGTGATAGATAATATAGTATGAATGAAACTTAAAATTATTATTTTCAGGGATTGGGAGATGTCATAGTCAATTAAAATGCTTACTATATAAGCATGGGAACTTAAGTTTGAACCTTCAGTGCTCATATAAAAATGACAGACATGGTGTTGCATCTTGTACTTTTCCAATATCCTTTTCTGGTGTCTCTGCATGTACCTATATACTCAGATGCATACCAAACTACACACACACACACACACACACACACACACACACACACACACACACCATGACATCCACATGTGATATATTACACAGAATAGAATAAAATATAAACAAAAATTATGCATACTAAAGGAAGATATACACAAAAGTTTACATATGCCATTTACACAAACTATCGAAAATAGAGAAATTCATAAAAAGAAAGATTGGTGTCTACCAAAGGTTGAAATGGAGTAGTACAGAAGTTCATGCTAAGCCCAAGTATTCTCTATGTTACACAGGTGTCTGTCTGAAGGTATAAGCTTTTTCTCCCTTTCATTTCAGTAGGACATTCGTTTACTCCGAGAGTCACCCATATCCAGTCTGACTTTTTTTATATCATAGTTCATCTGCTCAGGCCAAACAATGTGGTTTCTCTATAGCCAAGGGAGAATCTTTCACTGTTTGTAAAGCTTTGGGGAAAAAATATCTATTATGCAAAATGGTAGGAAAGAAGAGTTAAAATTGAGCCCGGGCAATGTGATACAGTTGTTTAATCGTTCAGTCGATACTTTCAGCTTCATATTTCCCAGTTTTTATGCTGTGTAAGTACTGTCTGGGTTATGAAGAAAAAGAAATCCATCCATTTAGCCACTATTCTTTTATTTGTTTATTAATCATTTATTTCTGGATATTTTTATTCCTCTTGGGCCTGTGTATATAGCAAGATAGATAATATCTAGATTTAAGGAAGGCAGAGGAGGAAGACATTGATCTTCCTCACAGAAGAATAAGAGAAAATATCTAAAATTAGAGTTAACATTGAATCATGTGTTAAATTACCTTTATTAATGGCAAAGTGAACTTGGGAATAAAAGTTGTCTATGAATCCTTAAAATATTTCCCTTTCATTCAAACTACTAAAAATATTTTTTCATAATACCTTTGTTTGTTATTTCATTAACTTTTCTTTAAAAATAATTCTTGTAGAGAGTTTAGAAACTTGCTTTTAGTCTCCATTGATTGAAATAGCTAGGTTTCAGTTCCATATATTTGTGAGTATAAAACATATGGTGTATGACCTATTTATTTCACTGCTCTAATTCTGTAGAAGATGAGAATGCATCCTAACAATGTAGGTAAGTTCCTTTTGAGAGCATCGCTCTACGTAAGTGCTTTCTAGTAGAAAATATCTAAATGAAGCATGATAAGGAAAGTAATGTTTGCAAAACAAAGTATTAGGTGTGTGTGTGTGTGTGTGTGTGTGTGTGTGAGAGAGAGAGAGAGAGAGAGAGAGAGAGAGAGAGAGAGGGTGGGAAGTGGGACTCAAGGTTTCAGCAGAAGGTACAGAGCATGCAGGAACCTTGATACATGAAAGAATCAATTGTTGCTTCGCAGCCTCAAGGCTTTACCTGATGTTGCTAAAATTCCTAACCTGGGGGAGATATAAAGCAGCTTCTACCTCTCCTCACAAAGTCCCAAAGTCCCAAAGGTAAAAACAAGGTATGATTCCTCACTCTGAGGAAACAATGGATTTATTGGGCTTCCTTAGAGAACCTAGACACAAGCAGTTAATCACAGCGCTAAGTAATCCTCCCCAAACCGGCCACATCTGAGAAGCCTGTAGCCCTATAGATGAGGCCCATGCTCTGGTCTCTACAAACTTTAGCACTTCCTCCAGAACTCTGTCTACTAAGCTCCCACCACAGCCCATGTGCAGCATTGCCCGGTGGTGGGGAGTACCTTGATATTATGGTGAGACTCTTATGTCTTGTTCTACCCACTGGGACAATTACAAGGCAGCACAGCTTAGTTTGGAGGACACTCACTCATGACATCTGTCTTTGTACTTCACCACGATGTATATGCAATCTCGAGTGTGTTTTAAAATAAGTGATGATGTCTCTCTTTTTAAAAAATATTTAAATAAATTAAATAAATAAATATGTGTATATTTATTTTTGCACTGTGCTATGCCTCCACTTCTACCCTTCACCTTCTCTGGCTAAGGTGTGAGTATATGATAAGAAATTTTGTGATATGAGTCCAGCCTGAACAAAAGTCATTTGAGTGTCAGTGCTATTTGATCTCATCATACCATCACCTTCTCCAGCTGATGTGATGAATATTGGCAGGGAAGTATCTCACTAAAGAAGCGGTGATAACTTTTAAGTAAATATAATGAATCAATATAGTTTTCAAAGGGAATAAAACATGTTATTTATGATGGTTATAACTCTTACACCCACTAAGATTCTTGTACCTGTGCAGTTTAGACTCCCCCATGATAGATAAAATATTACTTGATCTGTCAAAATGAAAGAATAATGTTTCCCTCCTTCATGTAACCATCTCATTTTAAGCAGCTGATTTGTCTTGTTTCCTGCCCCCTCTCTATGTTAACCAAAAACATAAAAACAATGGATTCTGTTATGAAGAAAGTTACACAAAGAAATTGAAATTGAATGTAGCAGCACAAGCCACTGCAGAACATAGTTATTAATCACCAGAACTTTTAGAAAAAAAATCATGTATTTGCATTTGCACATTATTATTTCTGTCCAATAGGAGGCCTAAACTATAAAGAAAATTATAATCATTCTAAGTGTCATAATTATAATGTTATAGATAACTAGCAATGTTTGAGCATTATCCCGAGTATTAAAAAGATTCCTTTTGATGTTATCTCATTGACTAGTGTAGGAAGGACTGTGTGGTAGATGTGATTATCAGTCATGACCTTATCAGTATTACCAATATTTCCATGAGACACATAAGGAGTGAGATTTGAGTTGATATATTTAATTCTACATGAAAATAAAATAGTGCTAATGAAAATATCCACATTCCAAAATGCTCTGAAGCCTGAAGGTTTTTGAGAGCTGGCTTAAACTCTCTACTCAAAAAATGTATGCACAACTACATGTATTAATCAACTAACTGTTACTGCACAGAACACCTTGAGAAAATCATCTTTGAGATGGGAAGTTCCTTGGGCTCATGTTTTCAAAGGATTTAGGGCTCTGTTTCTTTTAGGACAGCCTGGCTCAAAGCAGAGCATTATGACAGGAACTGAATGGGAGACCAGCACTATTCCTCTTTGAAAACCTGGAAGGAGAATGGGAAAAGGACTATGTAACGTCCAAACCTTTCAGAATATGCCCCTAGGGCCTGCTTTCCTTGCTCCATGTTCCGTGTTTGTTTGGCTTGGATCTTAACTGTTGTCTCACAGGCTTTGTGTTCATTCAAGTAGTACTATTCAGGCCTACTATAACCATTTAGGATGTGGAGCTTAATGGGAAAAAAACAAGAGTCATCAAATTCCTTCAAGGGCATATTGAGAGCCCACATTCACCCATCTCCTCCTTAGATGTCATGGAGTAAGCAGCTTTGGTTTCTCTGTGCACTCCTTGCCATAATGTTCTGCCTTTTCATATGTTCATTGGAACCAGATGGCCATGGACTAAAATCCTGAAGCGGCGAGCAAAAGGAAGCCTTACATCATTTAAATTGTTGATCTCTGGTATTTTGTTACAGTGAGTGAAAGCTGACTAACAAAAGGCCCACACTCCTAAGGTTTCTAACAGTTGATGATGTCTTTAGACCTTGGTTAAGTGATTCTACCACTTCCCAGTAGCGTCATACTAGTTATATTTCTATTGCTATGTGATACCGTGACCAAAAGTGACTTGGGGAAGAAAGAGTTTATTTCATCTAACAACTCCCAGGTCACAGTCTATCACTGAAGGAAGTCATAACAAGAATTCAAGGTAGAAAACTGGATTCAGGAACTGGGAGACAATGGAGGACTGATGCTTACTGACTTGCTTGCATGGCTTGCTTGGCTTCCTTTCTTACAGAGCCCAGAACTACCTGACACCAACTTTAGTGGGCTGGACCCTCTTGAATCCATCATCAGTCAAGCAAATGCTACACAGGCTACATCTTCCAAGGCAACTCTAATTTTCTTTAAGTTGAAAACACACCTACTGTCTTAGGATTTCAATTACTGTGAAGAAATACCATGACCACAATTGTGGAACATTATTTTAAGATGTGTTACATGTTTTACGCTTTGTAAATATTTGTTTAATGATGCAAAACGTGTTGCATTCTTTTACGTTACATTTGTTTAACTTTGTGAAGCTGTGTTACTTTGCCCATTTACATACCTGATTGGTCTAAATAAGAGCTGATTGGCCAATAGCAATGTAGGAGAAAAGATAGGTGGGGCTGGCAGACAGAGAGAATAAACACAAGGAGAAATCTGGGAAGAAGATGAAGGAGTGGGAAAAGAAGGATCCAGCCATACAGCCACACAGCCACATAGCTAGACACAGAATAAGAAGTAAAGAAAAGACATATAGAAATAGAGAAAGGTAAAAGCACAGAGGCAAAAGATAGATGGGATAATTTAAGTTTAGAAAAGCTGACAAGAAACAAGTCAAGCTAAGGCCGTGCATTTAAAGAAAGAATAAATCTCTGTGTGTGTTTATTTGTGAGCTGGGTGTCAGACCCGCCCAAAGAGTAAAGAGTGAAAGAAAAACACTATACCACAGCATCTATTATAAAGAAAAATGTTTAATTTGTGTGGTTTATGGTTTCAGAGGTTTAGTCCATTATCATTATGGCAGGTGGACAACATGGTGGCATGCAGTCAGGCACAGTGCTGGAGAAAGAGTTGAAAGTCCTTCATATTGATCCACAGGCAACAGGAGGTAAACTAAATCACTGAGTGTGGTTTCAGCATAGGAGTCCTCAAAATGACACACACAGTGACATACTTCCTCCAACAAAGCCATACCTCCTAATAGTTTTGCTCCCTGTGAGCTTATGGGGACCATTACATTCAAACTACCACATCTACATAGCAACCACTATAGTAATAATCACTCTAATATTAAAATAATAAAAATAATAATAGCAAAATAGGTACCACAAACATGAACTTAAACCATCTCATATATTATATGAATTGGTGCCTAATTTTAGTGTTGTAACCCTGGCCCCACTCCTCATGATCACACTGACTTTCAGCATTTACTTGGCATCTTACATCAAGCAATGTCCTAGTTAATTTCCTATTGCCAATAATCTGACAAAAGCCACCCAATGGATGGTTTATTTTGTCTTATGATGTCAGGGTATAATCCATCATGCCAGGGAAGTCATGACTGCAGGAGACTGAGGCAGATGGTCAGTGTTTTTACTGGGTTTCTAGTGCCATAATAAACACTATGACCAAAACATCCTGGGAAGGAAAGGGTTTATATCAATTTACATCATATAGTCCATCATGCAGGAAAGTCAGGGCAGGAACACAAGCCAGGAGCCTGGAGGCAGGCACTGAGGCAGAGAGCATGGAAGAATGCTGCCTATTGACTTGCTCCTCTTGGCTTGTTCAGGTTGTTTTCTTCTTTACCCTGCGCTGGCCAGGGATAACATTGCCCTCAGTGAGCTGGGTCCTTCTACAATAATCATTAATTAGGACAATATTTCACAGGCTGCCTACAGGCCAGTCTGATGAAGGTATTTTCTCACTTAATGTGCTCTCTTCTCAGAGATTTCAGCTTGTATCAAGTTGACATAATGCTTATCAGGCATTATATTCCATCAACAGTCAAGAGGAAGAGAATGATGAATGCTTCTGCTCAGCTCACTTTCTTCTCAGGATCCTAGGCCAGGGATTGTACCACCTATGGTAACAGGTCTCTCACCTTTATTAACCAGGTCAAGATAATTCCCTATAGGATGTCTAAAGGACTGTCTCTCAAAGTAACTCTATTATCGCATCAATTTGATAACTGACACTGGTAATATAATAGAGTCATTTCTTAGTATCTATGTATGGTTGGTTCAAGGTCTCCTTTTATTTTTAATATAAATGTTATATGTTAGATACCATTTTACCGTTTCCTAATGGAGTGATTTTGTACTTCTCCCTCCCTGTCTCCTCTGTCTGCATGCTGCTCCCTTTACCCCCAGTAGCCTTAACCACACCAGATTGCTTTCCTTCATCATATCCCACATGTACTCCCTGTCTCATCCATCCTTGTCTACTAGAAATTCTCACTTCATTTCTTTTCTAGCTTTTTAAAATTTTCTCACACTTAAACCTGTTTAAATATAAGAAGCTCTATATTATAGGCTCTATATTATATCCGCACACATAGGAGGATATGCAGCTTTTGTCTTTTTGTGTTTTGGTTACTTGGCTTAATATTATACTTTCCAATTCTATCCATCTTCTTATAAATTTCACTTGTCTTTCTAGCTAAGTAACATTTCATTGTGTGTGTATATGCCACATTTTCATCATCCATTCATCTCTTGATGGAAATCTCAGCTGGTTCCAGTTCTAGTCTATCATGAATATAACAGCAGTAAACACAGGTGGGCAAGTGTCTCTGTGGTAGGTTGTGGAATCCTTTAGATACATGCCCATGAATGGTCAAACGGGTCATATGATAGTTTTACTTTTAGTCTTGTAAGCAACTTTCTTACCGATTTCCACATGGCTGTGCTAATTTGCACTCTCACCAGCAATGAACAAAGGGTTTTTTCCCTTGTATCCTCTCCAATACCTGTTGTTAGGTTTCTTTTTGATAGAAAGACAAATATCATATGTACTCACTCATAAGTGGCTTTTAGACATAAAGCAAAGAAAATCAGCCTAAAATCCACAATCCCAGAGTGTTGTAGGGAGAGGGCCCACTTGTTCCTCCCAGCCACCCAGCTAGCTTTTCCCCGAAGTAACCGCACAAAAATTGCATTAATTAAATCACTGCTTATTATCTCTAGCCTCTTAGTGGATAATTCTCACATTTGATTTAACCTATTTCTATTAATCTGTATATTGCCATATGACAGTGGCTTACCAGGAAAGATTCGGCATGTCTGTCTCTGGTGGCTCCATGGCATCTCTCTCTCTCTGACTCTGCTTTCTTCCTCCCAGAATCCAGTTCCATCTTCCCTGCCTACCTAAGTTCTGCTCTATCAACTAGGCCAAGGCAGTTTCTTTATTCATTAACCAATGAAAGCAACACACAAACAGAAGGACCTCCTACACCACCAGAGAACCCAGACAGCAAAGAGAACGATAACAGAGACAATATATGGATCTAATCTACATAAGAAGTAGAAAAAGACAAGCTCTCCTGAGTAAATTGAGAGCATGGGGACCATGGGAAAGGATAGAAGGGGAGGGTGAAAGAAGAGAGGGGAGCAGAGAAAACTATGGAATAAAAACAATGAAAATACAAAAAAGAATGTAATGAGGTAGTATTTAAAATTAGTTTTAATTTGTAGTTTTCCAATAGTAGGTATGATTATGTTGAATACTTTTTTGTTTGTTTGCTTGTTTTTCAAGACAGGATTTCTGTGTATAAACAAGCTTGGCTGTCCTAGAAATCACATTGTGGACCAGGCTGGCCTGTAACTCACAGAGGTCCTGCCTACCTCCACCCCCAAATACTGAGAATAAAAGCATGTGCCACTATGCTCAGCTAAATGTTGAACACTTTGTAAAATATTTTATTAGCCAATTTTGTTTCTTCTTTTGACAACTGTCAATTCATTTTAGTAACACATTTATTGATTCATGTTTTTTAATTGGTGTTTAATGTTTTTTAGTTTTTTTAAAAAAAAATTTGGATAACAGCCCCTTGTCTGAAAATAGAGCTGGCACATGTTTTCTCCCATCCTGTGGGCTGTTTCACTCTGTGGGTATAATTTCGTTTGGTTCATAAAAGTGTCTTAATTTCAGGTAGTTGCACCTGTTGATTCTTGGAACAAGTCCCTTTCCTATCAGGGTTCTATTCATAACCAATATACTGAATATCATTCCCCATGTTTTCCCCTAACAATTAAATGTTTTAAATGTATATCTTTGAAATGCTTTAAGTTGATTTTGTACAGGTTAAATGATAGTGATCTATTTTTTTTTCTTTTCTCCAGGTGGGTATCCACTTTGGTCAGCACTGGTTTGTGGAACAGATTGTCCTTTTACCATGGCCATGTATTTGTTATGTTTTTCAAAAATTTGGTACCCACAGCTATTTTATTGGTTGTTTCCAGGTCTTCTATACTGTTCCCATGGTCTGCACATCTGTTTTTATGTCAGTATCAGACTGTCACAGAAATTCCTCTCTGCTGACAAAACTCAGGAGTGCTCAGTCTTGTATAAAATGACCTAGTGTTTTCATGTAGCTTTTCAAACCTTGCCTCTAGATTACTCATGGTGACTAATACAATGAAATATAATGCAAATAGGTGTCCTGTTGTTTGGAGGATGATAAAGAGAAAAATTCTGCACAGCTTTAATATGAGTGAACTTTTTGCATGTATTTGTGATTCCACTGGGTATGAGGAACCCTCTGGATGTGGAGAGATAATTGTAAGCATGTTAATTTTGAATATTCAAGTATAAAATGTTTCATATATAGTGAATGCTCTATATAATATTTATTTCTCTTTCACTAGTGATAAAATTAATGATCAGTGAGATTATAGATTTTCTTTTAATTTTTCCAATTATCTTTCTGCCTCTTTCATGGGAAAAGCCAGTGGGTACTGAGGACACTGGGAGAACAAGGCTCTCTGAATCAGCTATGCAAGACACATACGAGCTCACAGAGACTGAAGCAGCAAGCACAGGGTCTGCATCAGGTCCTCTGTGTTTATATTATAGCTAGGTATAAGGCAAGTATTTTTATAGGACTCTTGACCATGAGATTGAGTTGGTCTCTTTCTCTGTCTCCTTTTAGGATTCCTTTCCTCCTATTGGATTTCTGTGTCCAAATTTGATATGATAGTTTTTGCTTCATCTTATTATATTTTGTTTTGTCATGTTTGATTGTTACTTCTTAGAAGCCAATTATTTTCTGAAATACAGAAAGTATGTGGATCCACAGAAGAGGAGAGGGGAGGAGAAACTGGGAGGAGCAGAAGGAAGGGAAACTGTAAGCAGAATATATTGTATGAGAAAAGAATCCTTTTTCAATCAAAGGGAGGGAGAAAATGAAAGAAGAATTTTAAGCAGCCTGGAAGAGGAGCTAGAACGAGAAGGCCAACCAGTTTCCTTTCTTAGCCTGAATTTCTCTCTCAACAAGTGTTCAGTGTATTTACTACATTTTTTAATAGTTCTTATCTAAAGTATATTGTTTCTTGCTAATTAGTTTGTCTTGCATTATTATAAACCTCAGTTTTCAAGACAAAATTTTAACATCTCTCTGTCTGTGTAAAACATTTTTTTTCCTGCATATATGTTGGTGTAGGCTGTTGGTTCATTTCCACCTGCTCACACTAGAAATAATCACACAGAAACTATATTAATTACAATACTGTTTGGTCAATAGTGTAAGCATATTTCTGGCTAACTGTTATATCTTAAATTAGCCCATTTCTATTCATCTGTGTATTACCACATGGCTGTGGCTTACTACCAAGGTTGTGCTGCATCTGTATCCTGCAGAAAGCTACATGGCTTCTCTCTGACTCTGCTTACTCTCTGTCTATATTTCATTCAGCCTGGCTTTACTCAGTTAAGCCACTGGCCAAAAGCAGCTTCTTTAATAACCAATGACAATAAAACATATTCACAGCATAAATCACCTTCCACATCACATATGGTAGTCTTTGCTCGCGTGGTTAACCTCACTTTGTTGTCTTTTAGGATCTAATCTGAAGTAGCATAGCCATCAGAAAGGGTTATGTACACATTATTGAACCTGCCTCTATCTGAGGGGAGCAGATATAGAGCAGTTGGCTAACATGCATAAGGCCCTGGGTCAATCCCTAGGTTAAAAAAATATTTCTGCATTTCCAAAGACTTACTGTGCTATAGTCATTTGTGATTTCATTTCATCTTTATGCAGTTATAAGCTCTTATGGGACAAAGATAATATTTTATTCACATCTCTATAACTAGTAAATAACAGACAAAATGATTTATAATGAGTACTCAATATATATGTTTATTTAATTAGTGGATAAATAAATGGATTGTTCTTGGGGTTCAATACAGCAATGCAATGTATGAGAAAATATATTAAATTTATATATTAGACTTTCAGGAAAGTTGCTACTTAAAAGTCTTTGGTAAAAATTAAGTTCCAAGGTAAAGAGAACTTCAAATATATTCACCAAGTACACTCATGCCCAGCCCTGTAGCAATCTTCTAAATATAGATTATAGTAATTTAGTTTCAAACAACTAATTTTCAGCATCTGACATGTTCATTAACCCCAGGTAGGGAAATTACTGTGTTGCATTAATTTTTCACCAGAGAAGACATTAGTCATCTGTGCAAGTATCATTAGTGCTTGCTACAAAGATGAAAATGACACACTGTCTCTGCTGAATGAAAAATGCAATAGAATTTTTAAAAGTATCATCTGAGCTCTCTAAACAAGGCTATTTGTGTATGCTTTGGGGGCTCCCTAGACAACATTCATGCGGCATGAGTAAGAGCATGCTTTCTGAAGAGAATACAAAATAATTCAAATCTCTTAGGAAATGAAGACATTTTCCACTATATTTAAATTTTATGTTCTTTTTACATATCTCTTTAGCATTTGTGAAGAGAAATGTGTCAAACCTTGGTGTTTTCCATGGTTTGTCATGAATCTTTTCTTCTCGTTTTTATTTTTGTACCACTGTTGGTTATATACCACCTAACTAATGGTTTTAATGTACACATTTAATGTTCCACACCATATATGTAACTGTCTAGATACATGTGCAGGAGATAGTCTTTTGTATCTAAAATTCAAAATTTGACTCATTTTTTTCTCTTTCCAGTGAACGTTGAATGAATGTCATTTGGCTTTTATATCCACACTTTGCTTATCTCTAAAGTTGAGTTTCTATGCAGTTACTAATTATACATTCTAAAGCAAGGTCACTAGCTACAGCTTTTTAGGACACCTGAGTGGCAACTGACCGGGGCCCTTTACATGACCATCTAATTCCATTTCATATGAAGAGAGGACTAGAAAGACACAACCAACTCATCGAAGTACCCATTTGTCCTCCCAGAAAACCATCCTGGTCAAGAGCTGGGTCCTGGGAGACTTGCAAGAGGGAGCAACGGAATGCCTGCACAACAGACACTATCACCTTCTGACCTCAAGTTAGCCAAATTCTGAAATTGTCTCTGCCCATCTCAGGTTGACAGGTGTATGATAGATGGGTCTGTAGGGATGTACAACCGTAGTTACTAGTGCTTACCTTTTTGTTTCCGAATTATGTTTTGAGTATCTTACTGGATTCATTCATAAAAGTAGGTGAAAATAAAGACAGGGATCATGCCTAAATTCAACTAGTTATTTTTTTGTAATGAGGCAAGTAATCACAACTTTCTCACTGCCACATGTATACATCTTTTGTGAAATGTAATTTAACTTTAACTTTCTTAATTCTGTTGCTTCCCCCAAAATAGCTTGTAAAGAATTATTTTATATATATATACATATATATGTATGTGTGTGTATATATGTGTATGTATGTATGTGTATATATATATATGTGTATATAGTCAGACAGCTCTATGATTATGTCGAATATTTTAGATGAAGCCCTTGGCCAAATAGAAGGATTGGAGTGTGAGTAATATCTACAGGCAGCCCTTACAGCTAGTATGTAGTAGCACCATTTATATAAGACCATTGTGACTTGAGAAGATTGGATGTGTAAAATGTAAAGGCTGAATTTTGGTTTGAGTACCGATAGAAGGTAGTATTTCTCAGTAATATGTCAAAAATGTATAGAATGAATGAAATATACATGTTTTGTGTAATTTTGAAATGACTTTCAGACATTAAATTACAAATTTCACTAGGCAGTTGAATTTTATTATGGGAATCTTGTCTTGATGGACGAGACAGGTCAAAGTTAGAGATAAAGTTTGAAGTTGTCAACATAGAAGTGATATTTAAAACCTTGAAACTATATATCACCAACCAAGGAATCCAGAAAGGGGAGAGCAGTGCGTGTGTGTGTGTGTGTGTGTATGTGTGTGTGTGTTATACATATGTTGTAGGGAGGAACTTCAAATTCTTTTTTTTTAACTCATAAAATGGTGATAAGGCTATTTCAAATAATCTAAATTTATCATATTTTAAGGTACCTTATATTCTAATAAACATTAAACTATTTTAAAGCATTGCTTCCTAATATTGAAATTAGTTCTATTATAGAAAATAATAGATGAAGATAAAGATATTTAGAGATCAGTTAGAAATGTTAATGACTGTAAAAGGAACTTTGAATATTAAAACCTTTTCAAAAGCATTAAAATCAATTAATATGCTTATTTTAGAATATTGATAAAACTCATGGAGAAAGTGAAGAGACCATCATCCAGTATAATGAAGTAACATTTAATTTATCTTCTCCCAGTAGTTTTGTTGTTTCTTTTAAAAAATATTCATGGGACAATAATATAATTATATTACTTGTTGATATAATAATGAATTGCCTTGACTCTGGAGTGGAGGGTGCTTATGAAGCTGTCCTGATGTCAGTTGTTAATTCCCTTTTCCCTTGTGTGCAGTTTACATATTGCTTTTAAAAACCTCATCCCAGAACAGGCCCTCTGCCCAGTAGTTGTTGGCCAACACATAAAATGAACTCCATGTTTTTATTTGTGGAATTTTAGTTCTATTTTGTTTTGAAATTTTTGTCTTATTGTTTTTCTTATTTATTTTGGAGTTAGGGGAAAAGGATAAGTTGGCTGACTAGGTGGGCATCTGGGAAGAGTATGGCAAGCAGAAATATGACCAAAATATATTGTATAAAAAGTTATAACAAAAAAGGGAGAGAAATTTGTTATAGTAAAATTGCCAGTCTGCTTCTCTCAGAACAGTGTGTGCTTAAACACTACTTCAGTCGTGATTTCTTCTGAGTGGTCCTGTCTTCCCTAAAGTCCTCAGTAGAGTTTAAACAGGTGGGCCTATATAATCATGACCACTGGGTCCCCCATACTATAAACCAAATAAACATTTCTTTTCTTTATGAAGAACCCTCTGTGAGGTATTCTGTTATCACAACCTTACCAAGCTATTCAGGTGTAATTCCATGTCATTTATCTTATATATACTAAAGCTGATTTGTGTCTGTGATTACAAAAATGGTAGTGCTTCGAAGTGCTGACTTTATATCTGAGCTTCCACCCTTTGGTGTGTGTGTTCATTTATAATACTAACCGAAGCCCTGTTGAGATGACAGTGAATGAAGATGTATTCTGAAGAACATTTCTACTGTGAGGAACAGACACTTATCCAAGACTATATGTGGGAATCGTCTCGGATATGCTAGGTCTGTATAGGAAATATTTTAGTCTGTGCTTGTTTTCTCAGTTATCAATAGATTTGGAACATTTTTACATATCAGTAAACTTTGATCTATTTTGTCATTATTCAGAGATATACAATTTTACGTTGTGAATATTTTTATAATTCATTCAATAAGCACCCCACCATTTGGCATCTCAGTTTCCAGTTATAAGCTTGCAGCTAAATCTTTGCACCACTTCTTTGTGATTATTTTTTATTTAAATATTGAAGTTAACTAATTAAATTGTTTTATTAGAAAAGACTTATGTGCAGAATTTAAACAAGGACTAAAGTGCAGCAACTGCTGTCCTAACCAGAAGGAGAAAATTAAGTGTAATGGCATACAGTTGGTGCAGAGGTAGAAAGAGATGGGTATGCATAGGGAAGCAGGTCTTCCTTGGTGTGCTAAGTACCATCTCTCCTCATTCCTTCCAGCAGTTTAAAAATATTATCTCTTGTTCATAGAGGAATAGTCTGAGGTTTGCATGGTCAGCCAGGTATTAGCTCTGTGGAATTCGGCAAATTCTTCACCAGTTTTCTCCTGTGAGAAATTGGGCCCAGCATGATCTTTTGCCTGTAGTCACTTAAGTGCCATCTTTTCCTATTAGGAAACAGATTCTATTCCCAACATTTCTTAACTTGATTCTTGAGCTCAGTCATTCTGACTTGAGCACGTGCCCTAGGCAATAGTCTCTGCAGCATTTCTTGCTCACCTTGTTCATCATTCCATGCCAGAGGCACAGATATAAGTTGATAGACTTCTAGGTCAAGTAAATGAAATTTACTTTTTAAGATCTGAGTAAAAACACTTTACCAGGAAGTGATTATTCTATTTAGAAAGCTGCCAAATATCAACAAAGATCTCTTTATTCACTGGAAAATTACTCTTCCCGTAATTCCTCTCACTTAGCCTGCACTGGGGACTCAATCTCAACTAACCTTCAGAATCAACATCCTCCTTGCCTACCTGGCAGAATGAAAAACCAGTGATATGACCCATCAGTACTAATGCTGCTTATTTGTTTATTTGCTTGCTCATTTATTTATTTATATTAAAAACAACATCACTTTGCTATGATTTTACTTTTCCATGGAAATAAAAATAAAACCATAAAAGGAGTTGTTAGCATTGCTTGATTTGCTGGAAGTCTTTGAATCTTCAACATTTTTCAGTGATAAGAATATATATTTGAAAAATGCAAAATGATTTAAAAAAAAAGCATTTACTTACCTGAAAATAAAATGTTTCTGCTTTACAAGATACAACTCAAGTGAGCCAAGTTAATCTCAGTGGTTTTCTGGCTATCTATTGAATTAATATTTTTTGGAATGTTTAGAGACATTGAAAATATGTATATGTATGTACAAAATATCAGAATATCCATTTGAGGAAAACAAGTTGTAAATGAGGCTTTCTTGTATTTGCTTGTTTGTTTGTTTGTTTGCAAAAAAAAGCCTTACTAAGTCAAGAAGGAATTCATATATCTCAATATAAAGATCTTGGTTTTCTAAAACATAATATTCTAAAATGGATTTCTTTTCCTTCCTGGGATCTCATTCTTGTGGGGAATATTTGGAAGGCTCTTTATGTTAGTTTCATAATGTTTGTCAATGTGTTCTTCAGTAGAAAGCCTAAGTTAGAGATGCTTCTTGGTGATGCGTTGAAACACCCTCCCACATACATCGTAAGGGAAAAGGCTTTATTTTGGCCCACAGGTCAAGGGTTCAGTTCTTCTCTGGGGAAGTCCAGGTAGCAAGGACTTTAGGTATTTGGTTAGGCTGGATCCTGCAGAAAGTAGAGAATGGTAAGTGTTTGTACTCAGTTCACTTTCTTTATTTATTCAAATTTGGAATCCTATCCCATGGACTGGTGCTAACCACAGTGGCTTGGTCTTCCGGAATCAGTTAACCTAATCACCTTAGCTAGAAACTCTCTCATTGGTGTGCCCAGGAGTTGTCTCCTGGGTGATTCTGTATCTCATCAAGTTGACAGTTAGTAAATTACTATTAACCATCACAAGTTCTGTTCTTTTAATTATCAAGATTTTATATTAAAATCTTGCAGAGCAAAAAAGTTGTAGAGCATAATGAGACAAACCCAAGTAAAAACATTTTGAAGAAGTAGAGATCAGGTGTCTCAAGTGCGAATGAGAGACGAGTAAGTTGAGAACTTGTCATTCATCATTAACTTTCTCCCTCTCTACCATTCATCATCATTCAGGATACAGCCTCTCTTCCACTGTGTACCATGCAAGGCACAGAGTGAGTCATAATTAAACATTCATTAGCTACAGTTATTGTGATTTCCCACGCATTGCCTTCTGGTTTCTCTTGTGCAGGCTGTTTTCAGATTAAAAGTAGTATGTATTTAGCAAGTTTATAGAATGAGATTTTATTTAGTATTGAGGAATTCAGAACACCTATTTGATGACCTGCTAAAGCATGCCAAAGGTAGAAACCCTCTTAGAAAACACATGTTACCATCCCCTAATTCTACTGATAGAAAATCAGAGACACCAATAAGGAAAGTGGGTTGTTTAATACAGCTTCGAATTGTAGAATTGAGACTAGAATAATCCTAACTGTGGCTAGAGCAGCAGAACTCATGGGACAAGAAATAGGTCTGAAAAATGTATGTTCTGTCTTTTTATCTAAAGCGTAGTTTCTTTTCAGTCTCGAGAACTTTTTAATCCTAATGAAAACATCCTGTAAATCTGGTCTTTAAATTGGTTTGCATGTAAACTCTTTAAGAATGGGAGCAGCATCTAGATGAGAGGAGAAAGGGTAATTAGAAGATAAGTCACATCACATGGTAGTCAAGACAGAGACATTATTGCTGACAGAAAAGACCAACCTCTCCTGAGTGATAGTTCCAAAGCCATCTGCTTCTTCATGGACTTCACTAAGTTACACTTTACTTAATCTTGTGTGTAATCTAAGGACAGTGTTATAGGTCCCAATGATAAGTGGTGAGGTTTGAAAATACCATCTGGAATGTTCAGCTGTGTTTGATGCATGATAGGTATACTCTACTTTTAATTTCACACTTTAAATTATTTCTGCTGCTGGTACTGTGGGGGTTCCTTCTAGTAGACCTCAAATCAATCCTGTACTTTAATCATCTCACTATAAAATGCTAGAATTCTTCCCTTCTGCCTAACCCGCTTTGGTGGCCATTATACAACCACTCTTTATACATCTTCCCTTCCTTGTGATTTTTCCAAGTCTGTATAGTCCACTGAAATATGTTCTGAAAATCTATTCAACTTTATACAATATCCACATATTAGAAAAAACATGCGATTTTTCTGTGACTAAATTATTTAATTTAACTTACCTTCTGGTTCTATCCATTCTGCTGTAAATAATAGGTTAACATACTTTATATCTGATTAATATTCATATATGTGTATATACATGTATAATCACATTTTCCTTATCTGCTCATGTTGATGTGCATTTGGGTTGATCTTATATCCTAATTCTTATGAGTAATGTAGCAATAAACATGGACGTGAATACACACTGATTTGATTATTGAATATAATATACATATAGTTACACATATAAATCACCATTTTTTACCTTACAAATTTTTGAAATTAAAACAATAATAAAAAGAGAAAGTTTATATGGATAAATAATTTTAGGAAAAAGAATACTTCACTGAATCTTAAAAACTAGATAATGATTTGTCTGTGGTGTAAGATTATGGGGGTTTATTTCTTGTGAAGGTGTAAGACAACAAGCATAGGGCACTCCCTATGTTTTTCCAAGAATAGGGAGTTAGGAACTGAAAAACAGGTTGCGAGAGACAAGATTTTTATTTAAATAACATAAATATTCTGATTATCAATTGGAACTGGAAATGTCTCCTAACAAACTTTGAATGTCATTAAGAGTTCATAACTGGTCTCTCCTAATTTGAGCCTTTTGTGTCCTAATTTCCTGTAAACCTATTCTGTAACCTAAATAGTTAACAGAATCTCCTTTTTGAATCTTTTCAGGAGCTATTTGCAATCCCCATTTAGGCAAAAATATCTTTACTTCCTCAAACATTCTTTTAAAGTATCTCTGTTTGAATTGGATAATAAAATGTCATCTATGTAGTGCTAAATTATAGACTTAGGGAATTGCTTACATATTATTTCTAATGGCTGCCTTACATAGTATTGACACAGGCTC
>JAQHUG010000012.1:1174120-1185686 GCA_028555095.1 Dicrostonyx torquatus | reverse complement strand
TCTTGGTCAAAGTCAATCATTTCTTTAATCTTTCAAATCTGTTTATCATTGCCTTCTGCAAGGCCTGGATCTCCTCCCCTGAAGACTGTTCTAGTGCCCTCATTGAGCATTCCAAGTTATGAAATCTGTCCTCTAGAGATAATATGTCATCCTTGTGCATAATCCGCATGGCATGAATGGTACCTTCTTGGAGAGATAATCTATCTGTCAAACAGTCATACCCCTTTGACAGATTCTGATTAATACATTCAACCATACAAAGTTTCTCAAATAATGTTTGAACTCCCATTGACATTGACTGAGTTCTACGTTCTAGATCAGCTGTGTTCCTTTCCAGAGTGCTTACTCTGTCATGAAAGGAATGAGTATCTGACTGTATTTTTTCAAAGAAATCTCACATGACTGAAAGCTGTTAAGCATAAGTCTAGCATCCCCTTCTAGTTGTAAAATCTGTTTTTTGAAAAGGTTGGTATCAGTTTGAATTATATCTAAAAGCATGTCCATTGACTGAAAATTGCTAGTTAAGCTGGAAGATTTTTTAATCTTCAATTTCCTGTCTCAGAAGCCCCAATTCAGCCTGCATGGACTCCTTCATCTTATGATTAGACCAAAATTTTATGAAAAAACTACAAAACCAAGAAAAAGATGACTCCTAGAATTGGCTCTGTAGGAATGGCATCATACGTGTCTTGGAAGACCTAGGATATGTTATGAGCAAACAAGTTCTCCAAGCCACGGAGGGTGATATTGTCAGACATATCTTACCCTCAGAACTCACCTGTGGTGCAGTAGCAGGTGTAGTAACTGTTTTTCGTCAGTAGGTGTCACAGTAGTTACTGTAGTTGAGTGTGGGTAGGCAGAAGCTAGGCCTGCAGTATGCTTGAATCCCTGTGGCCTAGACGGCAGGTCCTAATACTTGTTAAGAAACGGGGGGGGGATTAATTTCAAGAGGTTACACAAAGCAAGAAATCCAAAGTCCGGGTACAAAGAACAGAAATCCAGAAGCTTTCAGTGGCTGACCAACAGTGCTGCTACGCTACAGTGCAGCTACAAAAGCCAAAAGCTGCTGCTGAGATTTCAGACAGTGATACTATTTGAGCTGCCACAGGAGTTATTGCCCCAGGGAATTTTTAGTGGTCAGGACCCAGCCTCTGCCAAACCCAAGGCTATAAGAGTGATTTAAAAAATCCGCTATGCAAATCAGGTAGGCAGCAGAGCAGATCCCGAGAGGTACAGAGCTTTAAACAAGCCGCAGCTGGCTGAGCAGCTGTCCCATGTTTGGGCGCCAGATAATGAAGCAAGACAATCTTACACCAGTTTGATTAAAAAAAGGGGTCATTTATTGGAGGGGATAAAACTTACAGATCAATGTCCCAAATCACAGTGCTCTGTTCGCAAACAGGAAACAGAGTCTAGCAGTCAAAACAGGAGCCGGAAGAAGAGCTGCCACCGCTTTTTAAAATGAAAACCATGCCGCAGTGGGCTGGTATCTTAAAAGCCATTGGCTGAAGGCAGAGAGAGACAGCTCCCACAGCAATAAACAGTGACTTCAAGGTCATTGTAGAAGAGATGAAGAAAAAGAGCATAAATGACTGCAGCTGGGATTTTATGTTCAAGCATATAATTAGCATACTTAATTTTTGTATGTATATTTTGGCTAGAACCTGGTCATTTGGAATAATTTAATTACAAGGTGTTGTGGAATATGTAAGTTTGCAAAGAAAGAGAATATGGTATTGGCCAACATTTAATTGTTATCTGTCATAACATTGTCACCATTTTATAAATGAGAAAACTTTTTGATGACTAGCCTGAGATCCCACAATATGTGTGGGAGTATAGTTATAGCTTCAAAGTATCGTGTCCTTTGTTCTTTACCTGTAGAAGTATGTATTCATGATTATTTTTCCTGGGGAAGTTTTCTGTAATGGGAGTATAACGGAAAAGCCCACTACATAAAAGAGATTACCAGGAGCAAAGTATAGTGTACCCTGCAAAGATTCCTTGTGTACCCTCTAAGGCTTCTGTGTCTCTATGGGAATCTCACTATCAAGTTGTCTCAGTGGTCTCTTTCCACATGCTTCACCTCTTGATTTCTTAATATTTCTGTATGAGGCAGAAAGTTTTTAAGTCATGAATGCGTTTCAGAGTTTGGTGCTTATCATCAAAGTTTTCTGTCTTAAGGCCCAGAAATAAACTGTGAAATTTTAGCTGAAATTGTGGTGATTCATGCACTGAGTCTTAAGAATCTTTTTTTCACCTTCCACATCCATGCAAAAAGTTGTCTAATTGTACAGGGCACACTTTGAAGACTTTCCCAATAGAATAAAAGATAAAGGAACTGAGCACTTTTTAATTTTGTAAAGTGCACTCTTCCTTATAATTTACTTAATATAGAAATTTAATGTTCTGCAGTTTACTGAACAAATAACATTGAAAGTATTTTAGAGCCAGCTTGGGAGCTTGCCTTTGGTTGCTGGTTTGACTTTATTATTTGATTATCCAGATAAAGGCCAGCAGTAACAATGCACTCTGCCTTAAGTGGTTCAGAGGGGTTATCTCTTGCCCATTACCAATTCTAAATACAAGATTTAAATTCAAGGAGAAAAATCACACAAAAGAAATTTGCTGTATTTGCTCAAGTTAGTTTCTTGAATAATATGCTTAGTTATCTGGCCTGGATTTTGAGGATTATACTTTTTTTTTTTGAAGCTTCCTAACCTTTACGGGTTCGCAAATTTGATGGAACTCTATTTATTCCAAAAATACATACTGAAGACCCAGTTTGTGCCAGGTGGTTGCCAAAGATGTTCAGAACAGCCTAGAGCCTTTATCTCCAGTGCTTAGGTCTCATGTCTTATGACTCAGTGAAGCCTTCCTGCACTACTTTTAGGTACTTTTCCATGTGCTTCTTTCTAAGCATATCTTACCTGAGCAGATTCTGATTACCAGAGCAGCCATTCCAGGAAAGGGGTTGGCGCTTTACAGTTTAGTTGTCTCTTTGCTTTTGAAAGTACTTTGACTTAGACACATGACATAAACATGGACCAGACTGGCTCATTTGCTTCACAAAGGATGTAGAACAAAGATGTAGAGAGAAATGAAGCATTCTTCTCTAAAATGAAAGGGGAAATTATTTAAAAGATAAAATACCCAGGACTTGGTACAAGGTAGAGTTTTAGAATTGAAAGCAAGAGACTTATCTAAAAACATACCCAAGTCACTCGAAGTCATAATGATGTGCTGCTAATTAAACTTTATATTAACTTCCTATTAATAAACAACATTTTAATATGCAGAGGTGGGGTGAAAGCATGTTTCAGACAAAAGTAACTGAATGAACAAAAATTAAAATATGTATTCCAGGTTCCTTAAGAAATGGCCATTTCTTGTTTTAAACACCTTTGCTTCCTTTATAAATGGCAAAACTTTTCTGTTTCCACTCTACATTTTCCTCCTTATCCTTTTAGCTTTTAAAAGACAATGAGATAGATGCCTTTGTTTCCCTTTGCAGAAATTTGGGCACCTTTTTACTCGAGTAGCTAAACTTCAATAATTCGGGCAATTTAACTGATTCAGATTGAACACCACACTGATAATTACCTTGTTCTTCCTTCTTTCACCACCCACAGGAGTCTGATGGATCATTAATGACAAGATTAAGGAGAGAGTGATCTTGGTGCATTATTGGTGCTCAATAAACGTTAAATAATTATAGAAATAGGACCCAGTGGAAATTGGCATTCTGTAGCCAAAACAAAAGTCTCAGAGTGTGTCTCCACTGATAATCAGGTTTTGCAATTTAGGGAAGGCAAAGACTATGCACCATTTCTCATTATTGAAAATCTACACGCATTTCTAGAGTAAAGTCTAATGAATAATCTAGTTCTAGGTGATAAAAGCCCCTACTGTGGAAGAAAGTACTAAACATGAGATGTTGCCGTGGGGGATTCACTTTCTCTCCTGCTGGAAGTTTCCAGCTACCTAAATTAGCAGGTGTGGATAATAAGGACGTGATGGCCACTAGACTATTGGGCATACAAGTATTTTACCGAGAGCATCCGAAGTCCTGCCCTAAAGTGCTTGAGGAGCCAGATACCCATCTGTTAATTGAAAAAACATGACTGCCAACATGAGGGCTAACTTTGCCAAGCCTGGATTGTGTGGTGTTAATGGCTTTGGGTAGAGCCTTGTGCTGCTTTCTGGCAGAGAGGCTCCTGTTTGATGCTGAAAAGCCCAAAATTTATATTTTAAAACATATTTTATTTGACAGCCAGAATCTAATGACTCTGACTTCATCTGTCTGTCTGCAGATCTCTGCTTGAGAATTTTAAACCTACAGCAAAATAGCTCCTCACAGTTTATAAAGCACACTTCTTACCAGCTATCTCATTTGATGTGTCTGGCAACTAAGAGAATAAGAGAACCTAATATGTGTAAGTGCTTAACACACCATCTCATCTAATCTCTGCCATCTTTCAAGGTAGGAGTTTAAGTGTTTATTTTGCATATCAAGATGAAGGCACCAAGAAGTAATACATTTGTTTTGCTTGTAAGTAGAAAGTCTAACGGGTGAAATCCTTTGGAAATAAGCTCAATTTTGTTTATTTGTTTTTTTCAAGGCAGGGTTTCCCTGTGTTGCCCTGGCTGTTGTGGAACTCACTCCGTAGTGCAGGCTGGCCTTGAACTCAGAGATTTGCCTGCCTCTGACTCCCAGGTGCTGGGATTAAAGGTGTCCACAGAGTTTTAGCTGAAGGCACTGAAATCGTGGCTACAATTCAGTGTGCTCACTGCTTCTCTGCCCCTTAATTAGTTCTGAGGAAGCCCATGACCTGTCAACCCACTGGCTCATCCTTAGCTTTGACATCCATATTGTTGCCATAAATGTATTATCCAATGTGCCTGATTTTTTTTTTTTTGATGAATTTTTCTGTCTGAATTCTAGGTCTTCCTGGCGAGGAAAATCAACCTTGGTGGTCCAGGGAGGAGGGGGAGGGACTATAGAAGAAGCTGGTATATCATATTCAGCACCTTTTGTGTGTTGGCCCAGAGTGAAATGAGAAACTTTAATGCTTTCCTATGCTGTGCTCCTAACCTTTATTAAATGCTCTTCCGAAACACTGTTTTATATTTGTAATAACATTCAGCAGTTTCTCATGCACTGAAATGGGAGCCAAAACACCTTTGAATTTTCATTTTCTTAACTTTTCATAGAGGATCATAATATTGGCCTGCCTTACAGAGCCTTAGGATTATCTAATTAACACTGAATAGTTCTTTGGAATTGTTAAATGCTATAGAAATGCTAAATAGCATTATTACACTTAGAGTCTAAAAGACAAATGAAACTCTAAACATCATTTAAATGCTTTTATACCACAAGATTTTTTTTTTAATCTCTCAAAAGATTTTTAAAAGAGGTTATGTAGCTACCGTGCTGATTCCAAATAGGGAATGTCACTGAGCATGGAATAATGATCTCTAACTTTGCCACCTTTTCTTAATTCCCCAATTCTCCATAATATCACAAATTCATTCAACTCACATTATCTAGTTACTTTCTTGTTGATGAGCACTGGAAAAAGTTTTGCAGATTTAATTATCATGTCTGCCCTGAGGAAGAATGAGAGGGATGCATATGTTTTCAAGACATTACATCACAAGACAGACTCAAGGATGTGATAGAAATGCAGCACATGATGGGGCAGGATCATTTTATCAAGGTACCAATGGAGGGTATTCTTGAAAGAGCAGTAGAATTTCAGGAAACAAAGGAAATAGCATGAAGGACATCTGCATGTGTGGTTGTAGTTGGGAAAATGAGAGACTACTATTTAGTGGTGTAGCCAAAGTTTGTCAGTTCTCCAGAGTCTGTACCCCTTATTTCTCATTGCTGTTCTTGATGCTCTTGGCAATGAAACAACTGCATTGATTCCCTTAATAAAATAGGAAATGGTATTAAATGTTTCTTCATTATAATTTTAAAAATGTATAAGATGGGAAATTGATCACCCTGTGCTAATATGACCCAGGAAGAAAGCCACTTCATCTCATGAAGAAACAATTGAATTTAGATCCTTGAAATACTTAGCTGAGATAACAGGCTGATTGGGGGAACGATTTGCATGTCTAATTTGCCATGAATTGGAAGATACTGGGAGAAAAATGGGGACAAATACTAGGTAACCACATAGAACTAAAAGGTAATGGAATGTTATAATATCCAGGTTTTGTCATTTTGGATGAGATGGTAGTAGATGCAGTAGAAATGGCTAGTAAACAGCGGAGACTGTAATCTCCATGGCTACTGAGAGTATTAAAGTCACGAAAATAAATGTGGTCAAATCATGAACGTAGGTGTGGGCTCTGGGGAAGCCTGAGAGGACAAGTGCAAACAAAATCAAGCTCTATAGTAAACATTTGTGGCATGGCAGTGCAGCACAGCTCAAGGTTTTCTGCATAAGAAAACTAACGCAAAGAAGAGGTTTGCTTACATCAGTAAATTGGCGGCCAAGTTTGAATGAAACTTCATGTTTCTTTTATCACATAGGCCTCTTCTCTTCTCCCAGAACTTACTTTTACCAGTATGTGTTTGTGTATATATGACCATAGCAACTCAAGTGAAAACTTGAAATGGAAGCCGAGCTCGTGGACAGAAAGGGCATATTGGCTTCTTCACTTTTCAATTATTTTCTTCCTAGCACTTCCAAGTGTCTTGGAAGGCATGGCCTTGGGGGAGCCTGGGACTATAGCTTCCCAGGTGATTGCACACAGGCTCATTTCTCTCTCCCATTCCTTTCCCCTTAGGTTTGTTGTTAAATTCCTTCCTTAGGGGACAGCGTTCTGAGAGACACTTTGGCTTCTTGTTATGGTATACTTGGGTCTTCTTTTAAAAACAAATATCTCCTCTTCCTTAGCAGCTGGGAAACTCTAAGCATAGCAATCTCTTGCCAGTCGATTGCCTTGACACATTCCCTGATCACACCCCTCACTCCCTAACAGTAGCAGAGAAGATTCGGTTTTAATCACTTTTCAAATAACTGTTCCTGTGGCTTAGATAGTGGCGACTCCTTCAAAAGTCATGTGGAAGTATAATCCTCAGGGTGACAACATTCAGCAGGTTGTCTTGCTTGTTTGGGAGACAAGTAAGTTTTAAGAAGAATTCTGTCCTAATGTACTGGATTAGCACTTTAATAAAATGGCTTGAAGTAGAAAGACACATGTTCTGGTCCTTCCATCTTGTGACAACACAGTGTTCTGCTCACTGAAGGATTTTTCAGAAAGGTTCTATCTTGGAAGCAGGCAAGATTATTTATATGATACAGTAGGACACCTTGATCTTGAATTTTACAGTATCTAGATCTATGAGAAATAAATTTTTATTAGTTTATAAATTATCCAGTATATGTTATTTTGATATAGTATCACTAATATAATAAGAAAACTGAATCTAGATTCAACTCAAGTAAGTTATTTAAGTAGACAAGTTAATCAATATGACTATGTCCACTTTATAAATAAGAGAATTGAGTCTTAACTACAATAAAGAAATAGATAATCATTATAGACAGAATAAGAGGCCTCCAAAGATGTTCATATCCTACACAAAGTCCTTGAATCTGTTACTTTATATCAAAAAAGGACTCTGCAGATGCAATTATACACAGGATTTTGATGAAAAAATTATGCTGTATCATACAAGTGACCTATTACAATTGTCCCTATGAGAAGGAGATTAGAGAGATAGTCAGATGGAACGTTATGTTATGTTTTAAAACAGGGCCAATCCTGCATGTCTGTTCCTCTAGGTCTCATCTTGTTTTAAGGAAGTAAACTGAGCACTTTCTAATTCCCCCTAAGCATGGACATTCAGTTAGTTTTCAGGACAACCTTGATAACAAGAGGAAAGAAATCGTTGCTGTACTCACTTTGTCTTTCTCCTTGTAATAAAGTCAACTCAAGTGGTTCTGGACACAAGTTGTAGGTCTTGCTATTGGCAGTTGTGCCAGGTTTTTCAAGTGATGAGTCAGAATTTCATAGAGTACTCGGTGCTAGACTTTACCTAATGCAGTAAGTATGAACTAAGAGATAAGGTGAGTTCTCTATTGTTAGTGCAACTCTGAGGCTTGTACTTTTTAAAATTTGTTTTGTAGGACAGTTTAAGAGGTTGTTCTTTGATGATTAATGCTGTTAGATAAAGCTTCCTTTTGGGGTCTTTTGAACTGATTTGTCTTGCTCTGAGTTTTTTGATTTGATAACAGAGTATAATATTGGGAATGTATAGATGCTCAGGATGAGATTCACTGAGTTATGAGTAAGTCATTCATGAGTTTATCCAGCTAGCATTCTGTACTGTTGCCTGTGTATGTACAGATAACGGTGAGTTATTTGGGGATATATATTTAATCAAGGTTTTTGCAGCTGTTGCTTTTATAGGCAGATATTGACAAAACAGATCAAATAAAAATGTGATGTCAAATATTAAAATCCTACATGCTTGGAAGGTGAAAAGTTAGAATAAGTTAATGCTACCTGAACAATCAGGGAATGTTTCCAAAGCACTCATCTGGACTGGAGCTGAAGGAGACAGAAGGGCATTAGATCTTAGAGCATTATGTAGAAAGGAAATATCAATAGGGAATGTTGCAAGGAGGGGGCTGCTAGTTCATACCGGCCGCCTGGCTAGCTTAGCCCCAAAATAACCACACAGGAACTGTATTATTTAAGTCACTGCATGGCCTGTTAGCTCTAACTTCTTATTGGCTAATTCTTACATCTTAATTTAAACCATTTCTATTAATCTGTGTATCACCACGTGGCAGTGGCTTACCAGCTAAGTTTTGGCAGCATGTCTTGCTCTGGAGGCAAATTCATGGCGTTTCTCTCTGACCCTGCTTTCTTCCTTCCAGAATCCAGTTCTTTCTTTTCCACCTACTTAAATTCTGCCCAATCTGGCCAAGGCAGTTTTTTTATTCATTAACCAATACAAGCAACACAGAGGGGACTTCCACATCAAGGGAAGATGTGAAAACTTAAGTTTTCTTGTGTGGCAAACTATAGGTAATCTAAAACACAAGATAGGAGCCAGAAAATTGTGGGGCTTGAGAATTAAGGCTATAAATCAAGGTGGAAGTCAATCATTGAGGCCCTTTGAAGTCAACATTATGATGGAACACTTACAGCAAGAAGGTTACAAGCCAAACACTCTCTGTTCTCAGGATTTTAATCACTTACACAATAGTCTTCTGTGGAGAGAGAGAAAGAGAGTGAGAGCGAGAGAGAGAGAGAGCACAAACTTAATTGTGTAAGATAAATTAAGTAGAACTCACATTTTTAAATTTGCTGTGAGAAAATATAAAGATGTGGAGAGATAAAAATGAAAATAACAAGCACACTTGGTTCTCTCCAATAATGATGAGTCAATGCTTCATTATACTTGCTTCCCACTTTCTTGTTATTATGAAGTACCCCAAGATAATTCGGTTATCATAGACTTTTACAACCAAAGACCATAAGGTGTGACGCTTTAACACAACAAAAAGAATGCATTCTTTCTTGGTTCTGGAAGCCAGAAGTCTCAAATAAAGGCATCTGTCAGGCTGTACTAGCTTTGGAGGTCTCTAAAAAGTGTATTTCTTAGCCTCCTTGGCTCTGGGACTACATCTCTAACTTCTGCTTTTACATACACATTCTTTCCATATATGTTTGAATACTTGTTGGATTTGGGGCCTGTGGAATAATTGAAACAGATCTCATTTTGTAATTTTAGCTTAATTATACCAATAAGGATTCTTGCAAATAAGGTAATAGTGACAAGTCCAACTGTTTGATTACAGACATAAATTGTATCAATCATAATTCACATTCCACATAAATATATACAAAATCCATTTTATTCATAAAGCAAATCTCACTTGTGATTGCAAGTCATCAAAAACACTATGCTATCTTCTTTTTATTTTCATTTTGCTTTATTTTAATCTTCATAAAATAATATATTTTAACTCTGTGTATGGCTTTGGGCATACAATATAATTTTATGAAAATCATTCTTGAATTTGTACTTTAATCTTAATATTCTATTCTAGGAATTATAATTTTGAGACACAAGATAACTTTGCCTTAACATAATTATATGTTATAATGATTATAAATACTTTTTGTTAGGCATTGAGGGCTTGGTTTTACCCATCCATCTTAGTATACATAACAATGTTCTTTTCTCACATGTGATGCTCAGATAGTATGGGTCAATTTTATGCTCCTTTCTGAAAATTTATTTGGGGCACAAGCTGAAGAAATCCATCCCATTTTGGCAGTATACCATCAAACAATCAAGGCTCCTCAGTTACCACAGCAGGAAGAAACAATGCTTTAGGGTTTCATACAATATTTAAGTACTTCATTGCAAAAGTGTCTTTTCATTCTTAAGTTATCAGCTAGAAACAATCACATTATCCCAGCAAAATGCAAAGGAGGTGTAGAAATATTTTCAGAAGGAAAGTAGAAATGACTATGGAGAACAGTCAAAATCTTAAGCACCCAGCCACCATTTTGACATGGGACATACCACACTATTAGCCTACTTCTGTTCAGGGATGGAAACAAGTTCCACACTCATTTTTGACAACACAAGTAATGCTTCATTAAGGATTTCAATGCATCAGTTTATACCCATAGATATTTTACATAACATGTTAAGAAGACTCATTGTTTCATCTGATATATATATATATATATATATATATATATTTCAGTTTTAAAGAGGTTGTTTTATTTGATATTATCCAGTTATATCTGCACACATATCTCACTACACATGTATGTATATTATATGTAATATGCGTGTAATTAACATAATATATATTTTTTTCAATTGAATTTAGGAGACAGTTAGTGAGCACTTATAATATACTCAAAACTATGCTATGGGCTAAGGCCCTAGCAGTGACTCCTAGTTTAAGGTAGGAAACTTGATCCTGGGGATCAAGTAGTTTTTGTAGGTTCTGACAGAGAGTGAAAGCAACCTCAGGGATGGGGCTAACAAGAAAGTCACTGTCATACTAAGAATGGATGCTACAGGAGATTAAGCCCTCTTGCTTTCAGCCAATGGCTTCTAAGATACCCACCCAATGTGGGGCATGGTTTTCATTTTTTAAAAAAAAGCCACAGCTGCTCTCCGAGCTAACTTGCTTCCTGCTTTCATGCTGACTGATAGACTCGGTTTCCTGCTTGCGACCAGAAGAACGTGGTTTGGGACATTGATCTGTAAGTTTTATCCCCTCCAAAAAAATACCCCCTTTTTAATCAAATTGGTGCAATATTGTCCTGCGGCAATATTTTGGCGTCCAACGTGACTGGCTAAATCCACTTAAAACCCAGAGAGGGCTTAAAAAGGAGAAAATCCCCCTCTCCACCAACCCAGCTGGTTCTGGTGGTGCAGGCCGGTAGGATTTGCTGAAGGAAGCAAAGGTTAACTGTAGATTCAGCCACAGCTGCAGCGGCAGCTTGGTTAAAGCTCCATGCCTCTCAGGATTCACGCTGTTACCCACCTGATTTGCAAAGC
>JAQHUG010000012.1:1156843-1167085 GCA_028555095.1 Dicrostonyx torquatus | reverse complement strand
GAAGATAATGGACTAACCCTCTGAAACTGTAAGCAAACCCTTAAGTGAGTACTTTCTTTGATAGTGGTTGATGTGGTCATGGTGGCTCTTCACAGCATAGAAAAAATGACTAAGACAACGTGTGTACATCTCTGTGTACCACATGTGTGCAGGGACCTGCTGAAGCTGGAAGATCTGCTAGAGCTCTATTTATAGGCAGCAATGAGTTGACTGATATGGTTACTGGAAACTGAATTCTGGTCCTCTGCAAGAGCAATAGCACTCTTAACTACTGAGTCATCTGCCCATTCCAATCGAATTGGTTTTCAATATTTATAGTTGTTTGACAGGTCATACATTTATATAATGAATTTTAGTAATTTTCAGTTCCATTCCATTCTTTTATGCACATGCCTCACTTCTTAATACCCCTTCTTTATATCTCTCCTTTCTGTGTATAGCATACTGAGTTTAATCAGAGTTCCTTTTCTGAGCATGGATGGAATATTTACTGAAAACTGAAGACTTCACAGCAATTGAAGTAAAATACTTAACATGCATATGAAAGAGAAAAGGCGTCAGATAACCAAAGAAATCCTGCATAATATAAAACTAATGGAGGTACCACAATGCTTGGTTTCAGTTATATTACAGAGCCATGCTAATAAAAACGGCATGATATTTTACAAAAATAGATGCATAGATCAGTAGAGTAGAATTGATAACCAAGATGGAAGTTCATACAACTATAGTCAACCTGATTTTTTACATAGATGCCCAAGTTACACATTGGAGAAAAGACAATATAGTGCTGGGAAAACAGGATCTCTATATGAAACCTGATACTTATTTCACACACTACAAAAGAATCAATTCCAAATGGCTCAATCTCTGAAGCCACTATAGGACAGAATAGAGGATATGTTTAGATATAGGCCTAGGTAAAGAGTGTATGAATAGGAAGGACACTGGGTGCTCAGGAAATAGGCCAATCATTGACAAGTGAGACCTCAAGAAATTCAAAGTTGTCTGTACTGCGAAGGAAATTGTTCATTTAGTGAAGAGACAGCCTAAAAATAAAGGAACACATTCATACAGGCTGAATATCTGATAGAGTTTTAATGTTTAGAATATACAAAGAGCCTAAGAAATTGAACACCAAGATGGCATGCAACCAGGTTTTAAAGAAATGGCCTATGGAACTGAGTAGAGGGTTCTTAAAAGAAGGAACCAAATAGATAATAAATTCCTCCAAAGTGTTTGGCACCCTTACCTTTCAGAAAAATACAAATTAAAACAATCTTAAGATTTCATCTTATCCAATTTAGAATGGCTATGTTCAACATTCCTATAAAAGCTAACAGTAGTACTGTCCGATGACTCAACTAAGCACTCTCAGACATATAACCCAAAGGACTCAATTTCCCAAACGGATAAACCCTCACATCCATATTCATTGCTGCTCTATTCACAATATAATAGAAATAAACCCAGGTTATATGTCCATTTCTGCTTTGTTCAAATATTTATCATGAAATTATTACAAGTTCATGTCTAATCCTCAAAATAGCCTTGAGAAATATTTTATCATGATAAATGTCCTCCATGGGTCTCAGTTTTTATACATGTGGTCCCCAGTTAGATGTACTGTTGTGGGGAGACTGTGAAACTTTGGCGGAGAAAGGTTTGCTACAAGAAGTAAGTCACTAGGTGGGCTTGAGTATTTATAGTCTTGTTCTGCTTTACATTTTGTCTGTGCTTCATACTTGTGGGTAATGATGTGAGCTCTTAGCTTCCTACTCCAGCGGCATGTCTGCTCTTGTCTGCTCTGCCTTCCCAGCATGATAGGATCTTATTCCTTTGGAAAGTTAAGCCATAATATACTCTTTATTTTATGAGTTGAAGGAGGAGAATGGGAAGAAGTGGGTATTTATTTTAGCACAAAAGAGTGACTAAGACACACAGTTTTCCAACTATGGAAACTGAGGTAACTTTTGTAAGATTACATAGTTCAGTTAAGGTGTCCAGAAGAAGGTTGTTAACTTAGAAAGTAGTGGATAAATACTATTATATGTAAAGCTGAGTTTTGTTTCTGGATTTCCATAATGTTTCAGCATACCTTTTCATCATACATTTACAAAACTGACTAGCCAGCTCTTTAAAAACGTATTAAATAATCTGATTTCTTTCTATTGCTCAATGACAGAGGAATTCCATATCTGGAAATGTAAGGGAATTTATTGTTATAATTTAAATAGCTAATGAACTATTTTTGTAATGTGGTTTTAATTTTTAAACAAAGAATTATAGAGTGAAATTAAATTATTTCTACATGAAAACCTTCATATGATAAGACATATGTGGTAATTAGAATATTAGGTAAAGCTGACAACTTTACAAAGTTCCGTGCTATCTTACCCTACATTAAGGATGTTAGATTTCTAAAGTGGGTGTTTCAAATTTCTATTCTTAATTATTATTGTGTATTTGAAGTAACACACAGACTTCTGCCTGCTATTTTGGGTCTGCTTATAATTTTTTGTATCATTTTCTTAATTTTCATTGGCAATTTTATGCTCACAGAAACAGATACTGTTTTACTCTGTAATTATGGGGATCTCTATGGTATGTTTCTATCTTCTCTTAGTTCTGATCATAATGTATGAATGGAGGTAATGGTCTTGGGCCATAGTTCTTTGTTCCCTTTATGAAAATAGCAACATGTTAATAGTCTTGAATACTCAGACTGTTCATTGCAGGACAGCTAATATGTATAATGGAAAAAAAATCATCAGAATAACTGTGATTCCAATTCTACTTTGAATAATAAAAGCAAACTAATTGACTCAAGAAATAGCCAAATGGTGATGGAAATCTTGTTGCACCAGCACAAATTTCCCTTTTAAAGATGCAATAAATAATACACGTGGAAATTATATAAATATATTATTAAAAAGGCAACAAAAGCCACTGTTCATAACCTTATCAAAATAAGCAAGTTATGCCTGCTGCATTCATGAACCTACAGAAACTATGATTGCTTACACAAGGCTTGTGTATGGTCAATAAGATCAAAATAAGATAATATGATGCAATTTTATAGATCTGTTTTTCTTGTAGTGAAGTCTATCAATATTTAAGTTGTTTTTATAGGATTCCTTAGGGCATTTTCAGGAGTTCATTATTTAAAAGAAATATATTTTACTAATACCTTAGTATTAAAATTAAATTGAGGGATAGAAAATATGGGTCATGGAATAAACTAAGCAAGGCTTACATGTGTAACATGAGGGGCCTGCTCATTGGGGTTTCTGTCCCGCCCAGTACCCCACTGCCGGCAAGCCCCACAGAAAATCACACAGAGAGTCTACATTAGGTTATTAACTGATTGGCCCATTATCTCAGGCTTCTTACTAGCTCCCATAAGTTATATTAACCCATTGTTCCCATCCATGTCAGGCACATGGCCGGTACCTTTTCTCAGCTGGGACAGGGACACATGCTGCTTCCTTGGAGATCTGCGCAGGAATGCCAGGGAAGCTTCCTGCTTCCCAAATCTCCTGTTCTCACCTCTACTTCCTGTCTGGTTTTCCTGCCTATACTTCCTGCCTGGCTAATCAGCATTTATTTAAAACATGATTGACAGGATACAGAATTGTCCTGCACCATACATGAGTTCATAGAAACAAAATTGGCAACCATGGGGCCTGCAAGGGTCCACAACAGGACCTCTGTGTATATGGTGTGCTTGTTAGCATGATGTTTTTTTAATACATGGGAGTATATCTATGTCTCTTTTGCCTGCTCTTGAGACTCTTTTCCTCTTTTGGGGTTAGCTTGTCTAGCCTCAATATGAGGGCTTTTGCCTTGTTTTATTGTATATTATTTATTGCTCCTGCCCGGTGGTTGTCTCTTGGAGAAAGGAGAGGTGACAAGTAGGAGAAGCTGAGGAAGGGGAAACTGTGGTTAGGATATACTATATGAGAGAGGACTCTTATTTACAATTTTAAAAAGATGAATTCTGTACTAAAGAGTAATATAGTAAACACTTTTGTTTTCATAATGATTAATTTGTTAGATCAAATCCTAGATAAATAACAGATATATATTCTGAAAACATTTCTGAACCCTATCAATAAGATGCACTTTACATTCTGCTTTTTAACATCTCTTCCAATGGGAAAGTCTTTCCTATTGCCTTCAAAATTAAACAATACTTTTTCCTAGTTATGAACGGTACTTATTGGTTGAGTTAAATATTTTAAATAAGGGTAATGATACTTTGATTTTGTTATGTGACTCTTTTATTCATACCTATACTGTAATTGTGATACTTTTCTTTCAGTTCATAATAGTTTTAAATTAGAGTTCATTTTATAGTCTATGAAGTTTGACAATTTTGTGTTGGCATTCATCCACTATTATAGTTCATACAGAATTATGGTTTCATTGGCCTTAAGTAAATTATGTTCCACTCATTCCTTTCTCTTTTTCTCACTTCTCTCAATTCTTTAACGATCACTGATATTTTTGCTGCCTCTATTATTTTGCCTTCCTCAAAACACCATCTTGCCTTATAAGTGGAATAGTACAAGATGTAGCTTTTTCGGATTGGCCCTAACTTAGCAACATGTATTTAAGGTTACTCTACATTTTTTTGACTTTTTAAACTTTTATTTATTTTTTTATTTTTCTTTGTTTTTAAAAATCTTTTTCTTTTGTTTTTATTGAGCTCCCCTCCCTACCTCTCCCCTCCCCTTCAACCCTCTCCCAAGGTCCCCATACTCCCAATTTGTGTGCATTTTTATAAGAAGATTATTTGATTTAGAGTTTGAGAATACAGCACTTCATGGCAAAGAAGACAAGAAGGAGGGAGTATATGGTAATTAGTCACACGGTTTTTCTAGTCAAGAGGCAGAAGGAGATGAATAGTGCTACCCAGATAACTTCCTTGTCTAGTGGCAAAGACTTTTAGAGTGAGTCTTCTAACCTCAATTATTCCACTCTAGAAAACCCTCACTGACATGTTTAGAGGTTAGTTTCCATGGTGATATGAAGTCCTGTGTGACTGACAGTCCGGATTAAAATTATAGCTCCACCTCCTGTCAGTATGACACTCATCACTTTCAATTATAGCATCCCATTCTGACCTTCTAATGGTTCATTTACATCTCAAAATACATTTACATTGCAAAAATACATATAACTCATCCTGAAAGTTCTCCATGGTCTTTAACAGCAAAATGTTATTCGTCTCCTCTGAAATGCAAAGCAGTTGTTTAAGTGAGATTGACTCTATAATTTAATAAATATGTTATATTCTTCCAATATACAGTAAAAAATGGTAGGTGTTTCCATTGCAAAATGGAGCAATGTGGTCACGATAAGGGAAGATAGTACCAAAGCAAAGTAAGCAAGCAAGCAAAGAAAAAAAATCTTGTAGGGCCAGAACTACCCCTTGTGGCCCCATGTCTCCTATCTGGAGTTCCTGATGAAATTACCTGGGTGGCAAAGGGCTTGATTGGCCTGACTCTCCAGCTCAGCTGCCGCATGTCAGGTCCAAATAGCTGTGGCCTCACTTCTTGGTATCACATTTCTACCATAATTATTTTTCTCTTTTCTGTGACTAAATCCCTGATGAATCAGCATAAAGAATAAAAGGGTTTGTTTGGCTCACAGATTAAAAAATGCAATCTATCTTGATGGGGAAGTCAGGAGCTGGAACATGAGGTAGTATTATATCCTGATGTGTCCATAGCCAGGAAACAGACAGATGGTACCCCTATTAGTTTTTTCATTGTTCTGTTATAGTTGATGACATATCACATGAAATTGTGCTGCCCACAGTTAGGGTTGCATCTTCCATTATCAATTAATCTAATTTGGAAACACCATCACAAACATGCTTAAAAGTTTGTTTTCATGGCCATTCTAAATCTCAAAAAGTCAACAATAATTACATCATTTCCCCTCCATTCCTTTCCTCTGAAACCTCCTAAATAACCCTCATTGCTCTCTTTAAAATCATGGCTTCTTTTTAATTAATTGTTCTTATGTTCGTGTATGTGTGTGTGTGTGTGTGTGTGTGTGTGTGTGTGTGTATTCCTACAAATAACTTATTCATGTGGACAAAAGTTTCTGTTCTATCTGGTCCTGTAGTTATTCAGTCCCAAAGAAACACAGAGATGCTTATATTAATTATAAACTGTTTAGCCTATTAGCTTAGGTTTATTAATAACTAGCTCTTCCAGCTTAAATTAATCAATAATTTTTATCTATGTTTAGCCATGTGACTTGGTGCCTTTTTCTCAATAAGGCATTCTCATTTGCTTCCTCTGCATTTAGCTTGTGACTACATCTCTGTCTTTCCTCTTTTGTAATAGGTGTGAGCTGTATTCCCAGCACCTGAGAGGAGTGGGCTTTGTCCAGCCTCCCAGCTCCCAGCCGCCAGCTAGCTTATACTTGAAATAACCACACAAAAACTCTATTCATTTAAACTCTGCCTGGCCCATTATCACTAGCCTCTTCTTGGCTAACCCTCACATCTTAAACTAACCCATTCCTAATAGTCTGTGTCTCACCACGAAGTGGTAACTTATCGGAAGATTCTAACCTGCATCCGTCTCGGGCCGGGGAATCATCGCATCTCCCACACTTCCTTTCTTCCCCAGCCTTCTATTCTCTCTACTCTGCCCACCTAAGGGCTGTGTCCTATCCTACAGGCCAGGCAGTCCTTTATTCAACCAATGAGAGTAACCCAAAGTACAGAAGAACCCTCCCACACCATTCCTCTTCCCAGAATTCTTCTAGTTTGAATAAACTTCCTGCTTGGCTGCTAGCCAACCAGCATTTTATTAAATCAATATAAGTGACAAATCTCCACAATGAACAAGAACATTATCCCACAGCATTTCCCCTTTTGTTTTTCAAATCAAGACCCTAAATCTAATCTCTTTTGTTTAGTATTTTTCTTGACCATTTTCCATGATAACTTGTAACCAACACACTAAACAAACACCATAATCCATTTTTTGTAATGTAGACATAGTTTTTAGGCTAGTTCCTGCTTATTTGGGGCTCTGGTAATCTTATGGGGGCCCCAAGAAAATTTAAAGTTATGGTCAAGCCTTGACTGGAGTATTCTGTGAGGCTGGATCATCTCAGCCAAGAGTCTTAAGGATGTTCTGGATATAGAACTCAGAGGAAACTACAACAAATGTTGGATTATCTGAACTATCTGTTGACTGTATAGTGTTTAGAATAGTTTTCATTTTTATAGATATTGAGAATATTATTTTATTATGCTCTAAAAAATAGTATTACTGATAAGTTGAATTTCTTGATATTTTTATGATTAAATTATTCTAAATTACTTTAGAATAGTTATTTTATTTTTAATTATATATGTTTACTTTAAAAATATTTATTTTATTTTTAATTATATATATGTTTATTGGGTTGGAGTATGTACATTTGAATTGAAGTTCCTGTGGAGAACAGAAGTAGGTGTTAGGTTACCTGGAGTTGGAGTTACAGGTGGTTGTTGAGCACCTGAAGTGGGTTCTGGACCAAATATGTGTCCTTTTGAAGAGAAGAATGCATTCTTATCTACTGGGCCATCTTTATAGCTTCTTAAATCATACTTTTTTGGGTATTTATAGTAAATAAAGATGACATTTGGTGCCCTTCCACATCCTATATTCTGTACCCACTAGAACCAATGAAAAAATGGAAAAAGACTTAAAAAGAAATTGTTATTTTTTTCTATTTAGTTTGACATTCAAACATCATCAAGATTCAATTCATTAGCACATGAAATGAATAACTGTAAGAGCAGGCAAAATATTGTTACACTTTTCTTTATCAAATATGATAATGTTTATATGTTTATTGTAAGACTGATACTTCTATTATGCTCACAATAATCTGTGTGTGTGTGTTTGTGTGCATATGTATGAGTGTCCATGCAATAGCCACATGAGCACAATCTCAGGTGTTGGTTCACACCTTTCTCCTTGTTTCAAACATGATCTTATTTTTATTGTTCACCTCTGCACAAGGTAGACCAGATGTCCCATAAATTTCTGGAGATTCTTTAAGCTCTGCCTCCCTTTTCATGGTGAGAGCATTGAGATTAAAGGTACATATGCTCCAACTTGGTTTTACCTGAGTTTTGGGTATTTGAATTCAGGTCTTCATGCCTTCATGACATTTAACCACAGACCCATCTCCCCAGCCTCATAAGTGTCTTTTGAGGTAGTTAAAATCATAATTACCACAAGTTACCATGTGAGAAGACAGAATTATAATCAATCTATAAGAAATACTTTCCACTACTTACTGACTGAAGCTTTTGAAGCCTGGATTTCTGATTTAAATTCCAATTTTCTATATTCTTTAGATTTAAAAAATTGTTTTCATTAGCTCTGATCACATAAATTGTGCTAAAAAATATAGACAGTTCAGTCAGTCAGTTTGGCTTTCTCAAAGGACAGAATTGCCATTATGTTTATTGCAGCATTGCCCTGACTTCTTAAATAAATGTCACAGGACCAGAGTCTCTCTCCATCAATTAATTCTATGTATCCTCCAAATCTTATTTTATGTGAACAGATTAAAGAAAGACTTATACAATTCTATTGTTTGGGGTTACAACTTACCATTTTCTGACAGAGGTAAGGTCTGAGCAGTGGCACTCTATGTCTTCCAATCTCCCCTAATTTACAAAATCCAATTGACTATTCCACTAATACTGCCCTAGTATGAACCACAAATATTGATTTACTAGAATAGTTTCATAATTAATCTCTTTGCCCAATTCCTAGTATATTTTACAAACAGTGCCCTGGGACTTTAAAAAAAAAACACATAAGGCATATTAGGTCATGCTTCTAATAAAGTTCTCTAGTAATTCCACACTTAACTCAAATGAGATTTTTTGTGGAAAGCACTACTTTTATCTGACCCTTCCATCCCTTCTGACTTTGTTTATCACTACTTTGTCCTTTACTAGCCCTCTTTCTGCTGAGTGATCTCTTGTCTGAGCATTCATGCATCCTCTGACCCTGTTTTAGTTATATATCTACTTGCTGACCCATCCCTTCATTTAAATCTATGCTGGAAACCAGTCTTCATATTTATCTCTAACCTCTGTGTTTAATAAAGAAACCTGTTCTGCTCTCTCCTTATTTCCATACTCTGCTTCATATTATATTTTATAGCATTTAATTTTATAATCTCATTTGTCTATTTTGTGCACTAGCTTAATAAATGATATATGCTAGTTCTTAATTCTTAATATTGACAGTGGTAATACATTTATTTTATTATAAATTATATTTTAGAGTTACTTAGTAAATATCTAATATACCTTTCATGTCTCAGAAAGGTCATTTACTATGTAATTTTATTTCTTTATTACCATTTATAAATAGCATAAATTGAAAACAACAATACTAACATTCAGACCTGTAAGAATATAAAAGCACCATTCATATAAGAACAAATGATTTTCTACAAAGGAAAAAATTTCTATAAATTTTAACTTAGCTTCCTTCCCCCAAGGTAAAGATTAAAGTTCTTTGAATTAGCTGGGTCTTGCTAAAACAGTGTACAAATCACAAGCATCAGAATGACCATGACTGCCCATTCACTACAAAGTCCTACCCTTCTCTAAACATAATAAGCCAGAATATTTTGTTCTGGAAGGCGCACATGTAATTATGTACTTTTAGAACAATATATTTTGTTTATTATTGCTATTTTAAGAGTGTTTACTTTGGCCAGGCAGTGGTGGCACACACCTTTAATCTCAACAGTAGGGAGGCAGAGGCAAATGGTTGGATCTCTGTGAGTTTGAGGCCAGCCTGGTCTACAAGAGCTAGTTCCAGTACAGGTTCCAAAGCTACACAGAAACCCTGTCTCAAAAAACCAAAAAAAAAGAAAAAAGAAAGGGAGTGGATGTGAGTGTTTAGTTTGTATAATGTGAGTGTGTGTGTGTGTATGTGTGTGTGCATGTGTGCACTCATACACATGCCTGTATCATTCTGTGCATGTGGAAGTCAGAAGATAACTTTCAGAATCCAGATCTTTCTTTCTATCTTTATTGTAAACGGAGACAGTACTCTTGCTTCCTGACTGCCCAGACCCAAATAATCACACCGAAACTATACAACATTGTTTTGCCAATGGCTTAGGCATAGTCCTAACTAGATCTTACATATTAAATTAACCCATTTTTATTATTCTATGTATTGCAATGAG
>JAQHUG010000012.1:1139172-1149478 GCA_028555095.1 Dicrostonyx torquatus | reverse complement strand
GGAGGGTGGTGGGGTAGTGGGGGAGCGGGAGGGCCGGGAACAAGGGGAGTAAACGTAAATTCTTCTTTGAACAATAATAAAAAAATGAAAAAAAAAGAATGTATTTCTAGTCTCAGGAAGATTGATCATCTGGAAGGAATTGCTGGGAACATCAACAAATGGCTAAAAGCGAATCTCGGGGGCATCCAACTTCTTGCAAGTCAAATCTACACTGTATGATCTTGAAAATAATAAAAATTTAAATCTCTATCATTCACTCATGTTAAAACTCTGTTACTGTTCCCTTGTGTGTTACCAAATAATCCAAAGTGTGACCTTTAAGCATTTGTAATGAGCACAGTGGCTAAAGGATTTTTCTTCCAAACAAGATATCTTTAAAAGAGCAAAATGTGGTACTGCTAACACTTATACTGTGGTAACTTACGTAAATTAAGAACTATTCTAACCAAACCTGAATTATGGAAATCCATAGCAATGAAATTAAAAGTATTTAGAATGTCTTTTCATTTACAGTGTTGCTATAAAATACTGTCACAGGCATTTCTGATGATCAATCTTCCTGACTCTAGAGATGCATTCTTAAGACAATTAAACATAAGTTTCAAGGTGAAAAGTTACTGTAATCGAGATGCCTGTGTGTGTGTGTGTGTGTGCCATATGTACTCATATGTAACATGTGATCTGACTCCCCAAGTAAACCAGGACCTGCTTAAAGCTAATCAATTATACTTTCTATCCCAAGAGTGAAGAGTGCATTTGTTAACTGTAAGAAACAGCTAAGAGATATAGCTTTATTGGAGCCTGAGGGTCCTACTTCTTTAAAACTATGAGATTCACATACAGATAGTGAAGTAGAATGCCTGCTGACAATAGCACATATGAAACAAACTTGCACATACTACACACAAGCCACTGTGAGAAACGAATGCAACAGAAATTATCTGTTTTTTGATATGATGGAACCCAGGTTCTCATATTACCCTTAGTTTCCTGGAGGAAGCTTGAGTTGATTTCTATTCTTTGCAAACTCCTTACTCCCAACTTTTGTCATAAGATATCATATAGATGTTTCTTAGAAACAACATGTTCTTTGGAATTGCAAGTGGATTTTCCTAGGTTTATTTTTTTTAACTGGAAATTCCTTAACTGCAGTATCTTTACTGCTCAGTAACCAAACAGATCCCTTCTTGCTTGGTAATGATTTTTTCTGCATAAATAACCATTTACATGGAGGGATGAAAATAACCATTTAATGATCTAGGCAAGGGATCTGAGAAAGATGAATTCGAAACTATCTCAGTATTCTGCCATAAAAATAATGGACTTGTATTACTTTGTGAGGCCTTTGATGAAAATATCAAGTATATTGCTCACATTTTTTTATCTCCTTTAATGACATCCTGAGTGTGTAATTGATTTCTTTTTAAGAGACGGTCACATTTCCTATAATGTTTTTATAACTCATTACATGCCAGCTGATTGAATTAAAGGGACACTTAAAACAGATGCACATGTAATATAGAAACCAACACCAAATGATTCATTGCATGTGGTTTGCTGTAAGGGTCAGAATTATAGTCAGACTACTTGGGTTCACACATCTATTTGGCCCTTACTACGTTTTGATCCCTTAACCACTCTGGCACCATTTCCTATTTTGTGAAATGAAGTGGTGATATCAATTTTATAGCACTATGAGGATCAAGTTAGGTAGAGTTTGTAGTGCTTAGGACAGTATCAGTCCAAAAGGGACTCAGAAGATGCTAGTACAGTTTATCAGTGTTAGTGCAACCTACTAAACTGAGTCAGAGCAATTGATATCATACATTGTATATTTCTAATAAATGTAATTGTTAACTCTGTATCTGTGTATGTGGTATAAGCACATTTATAAGTTTTGGATGTGTGGGCACAGTGTCATGCTCAAGCATGGAGACCATGAGAGGATGTCAAGTGTTCTGCTGTGGCACTGTCCACCTTAGTTCCCAAGTCACGTTTCTTACTGAACCTGGGAGCTAGGCTAGTAACAAGCAAGATTTCACAAAACACTTGTCTCTGTCTCCTAAGACCCCAGTACTCATTTTGCCTTAGAACGTGACCACACCCAACTTTTTTTGTAGGTGATGGGCACTCTAATTCAGGTTCTCATGCTTGTATAGTAAGTCCTCTTACCCACTAAACCATCTTGCCAGCCCTGTATTAGGTCTTTATATCTGGCAACTGGTCCAACACTACTATTGAAATAAATCCTCAAAAACATTTTTAGTGATAATTATGTCTAATAATTGGAAGTGGCATTATAAGGAAGTCTATTATACAAATTACACATTTTAATTTGCATTTTATAATAGCCACACTGAACAGACATTGCTCAGTTTCTTCAGATGGTGGAAGTAAGGCTCGGGGCAGGGACAACTGGCATGTAATCTGTCATACAGGTTCTAGCACTGCAGTAGTCACCATGATCAAAAGCAACTTGTAGAAGAAAGGGTTTATTTTGTCTTACAACTCTCAGGTTACACTCCATCGCTGACAGAAATCAGGGCAGAACTCAAGGAAAGACACTACACACAGGAACTGATGCAGAGGCCAAGGAGGAGCAGTGTTTAGTGGCTTGCTCCTCATGGCTTGCTCAGCTTTCTTTGTTATACACCGTGGACTACCTGCCTGGAGATGACACCAATCACAACAGGCGAGACCCTCGCACATCAATCAATCATTAAGAAAATGTTCTGCAGACTGGAATTCAGGCAAATCTTATGTTTTTGTTTTTTTTATTTTTTTTGTCTCAACAGAGTCCCTCTTCCCAGCTGATTGTAGCTTGTGTCAAATTGATAGAAAACTAGCCAGGATATCATCCAGCTACCTCCAAAAGATATCCTTCACATTGCCTGCTACTTACATGTAGCATGATTCAGAATGTGAAGTAGAGTGGACCCTGATAAACATTTACAAATCTCTGGATAACTCACCAGCACCTACCTATCTTTCCAGCCAAAGGGTCAAGAATTCTTCAAGTGATAAATTTTCAGAGATTTTTCTAGCAGACTAACTCATAATGAAATCCAATGTATTGCTTATGTATCAGTATTACTCCTCAAAGTACAAAATTTTGATATTTCAAAACTGTTAAGACAGCTGTCAAAAATGATGATAATTTTTTAAAGTTAAAAGATACATGTTAAAGAAAGGTAGAAAACACATCATTGTTCATAAATTCCAAGAGTTATTTCTTTTACAGATGTCAATACAAAGTTAAGTGCTATAGTAATTGTAGTGTAGAGTCTCTCATAATTACAACTCCTCAGCTGGTTTGTTGGAGAAAAAAGAAGTAGAGAAGACAAAAAGAGGAAAGTTCATTGCGATGATAAATTGGCTGCCACCATTCCTTGGGAAATGGAATTCACAGAGCCCAAAGTAGGACAAATTTAGCAAATACTTACATAAATTATGCTGTGAACTGAGGGATATCGATTATTGAATGTCAACTTCATAATATAGACTGAAGGGTGTCCATTTTGGTTATTTCTTATTAAATTAACAAATGTCTGAGTAGCTGTTGTGTACTACAAATAAAGAAGGTTTGATCCTTGTACTCAAGGAGCACACAGTCCAAAGGGAGGAATAGACGACAACCAGATAGGTAACTAACTCAGTTACTAAAAACTAAGAAAGGCAAATTAGTCTTCTCCAAGAATGAGCCCCGTGGTGGGTTATCCTAATCTAAGTAGTTAACCCTAAACATATATGTATATGAACAACACTAAATGAACTCACCAGGTTATATTTATGCATGCTTATGTGTATATGTTTGTGTGTAACAAAGTAATGGCTTTGATTTGGATTTTCTTGATTATTTTTGATGTTGACTTTTAATACACCTATTGTCCATTTTAATGTCTTTTTTCCAGAAATATCTATTTAGGCATATTGAACATTCTTAATCAGTATTTTTTTTGACTATGGAGTTTTGGACTCCTAGATATCAACCTTTTATTGGAGGTGTAATTCGTTATTATTTTCTCCCATGTTGTAAACCTATACCCTTTGCTGATTGCTTCTTTATTACACTGGAGCCTTTTAGTTGATGTAGCTCTTTCCTCTATTTTAGCTTTTTGTATAGAGTGCCTTTGGAGTCTTGTCTAAAACATCTTCACCCATTTCCTCAACCTGAAACATTCCCATTTTTTTCTAGCAGTTTTATAAAATTGGGCCTTGCATATCAGTCATTAATTCATTTTCAGATGTTATTGAATCCTGTGAGACATTCATATGGATTATTTTTCTGCATGTGGATACCCACATCCCCCTGTTCTATTTGGTGAATAGTGTTTTTTCTCCAGTTTGTTTAGTATCAGTGTGAAAACAAACTGACTGCAGATACATGAGTTCACTGTTGGCGGATGACATTATCTCATGTAGGGAAGACAACAGAGATGTCACCAAAAAACTATCAGAAGTATTATATATGATAAAAAAATTAAGGCTACTAAATCACAATGCCAAAATTAGGAGTGTTTTTGTATACAAATAAAGGATTCTATGAAATGGAAATAAAGAAAGTAATTACCATTTGCAATAACTACCAAAAATAACCAGACACAAATTTAAGCAAAATGTGAAAGATATCTATATTAGAAATTTGAGATATTAATGAAACAAATTGAAGATACAAATAAGTAGAATAGTTCTTGTTTATGCATTGGAAGCGTCAGTATTGTTAAAATATTTGTATTATCCAAAGTGATCAAGGGGTTCAGTGCAATAGCAATTAAAATTCCAAGTATAATCTTCATAGGATTAGGGGCAAACAATCTTAAAATCTATCTAAAAACACATGAGCACATACACACAAATTAACACGTGCCTGGGGAGAAATAATCTGGACTAGACAAAGCTGTTTTGACCAAAAAGAACAAAACATGAGGCAGTATCTTACCTGACTTCCAAAAATGCCATGGAACTGGGTATACAGCTCAGCTAGTAAAGGCATTGCTCTAGAAGCATGAGAATCAGAGTAGGATCTCAGAACCCATGTTTTAAACATGCAAAACTGTGTGTATCCTGTTAATTCTAGAGCAGGGATTGGAGAACAGAGGATATGAGCAGATCTCTGGAGCTCAGCACAGCGTTTTGAGTAATCCCCTGACCAGTGAAAGACTTTTGTTTCTAAACATAGATGGATAGAGTCTGAGGAATAATACCTGATGTTTTTCTCTGGCTTCCACATGTGTGCACACACATGTACAACTCCATATACATATGCCTCTGTACAAAACAGTCTCACAGATACATGTACACAAAATAATGATAATACTACCACTAGAAAAGCTTCCTGCTGTAGCTGCTGTCTGGAATGACTTCTGGCATGAGAGGGATGCCAAAGTTGAACTGACCATTAAACAGGAAGCCCATACCCCGAGTTCCACTATTTTATTTTTAAAATAGTGCAGTGAGTTAGCTATCGTTTCTGTGGCTTTGTTAAGAGCACATGGCTAGAGACACATGCTCTGGAGGGGTGTCCAGGGATTATTACCTAAGATATAATGGTTATATTAAATAATTTGTAATTTGTCCTAAAGACAACAGGAGACAACCAAAGTGTTTCAGAGGGGTGAGGCAGATTTGTGTTTTAAGAAACTCATGTGGGCCTCTGTGTAAACATGCGAAGCTATAGATTGGAGACCCTTAGCCTATTTAGGGAGTAGCTAGAGAATCATACAAACTCCTCCCCCAATGTCATCAACCAAGCTGGATTTTAAAAGCAATAAAACAAAGTTATTAAGAATTATCATTTTCCATTTTAATTAGTTTGTTTTTATTTTTGCTTTTCAAAAACGGGGCTTCTCTCTGTAACCACCCTGGCTGTCCTGGATCTTACTTTGTAGACCATGCTGGCTTCAAAATCACAGAAATCCACCTGCCACTGCCTCCTGAGTGCTGATATTAAAGGCCTGTGTCACCACTGCCCAGCATCATTTCCTGTCTTACCAGCTAAGGAACAACTGTCCTCTGATTGATTAACTGATTTAGGTCACACAGTAGTGGCAGAAATTAGATGGCAAGCTTAAAAGAAAGGGAAAAATGCAAAATTTAAAATTTAACACATCTTTGAGAAAAGAAAAAAAACCTCAGCAAACCCTGAGTATAGGGAGATTTCATTAGCTTGATGGAGAATGTCTTTATAGCTGGAAGCTAGGATTGTACTTCATGAGAAGAAACTGAAACAAGGAGAGGAGGTCCCTGTTAACATTCCTACTCAGTGTTACAAGTAAAGAAGTGGAAGTATATGTGATGGGACTAGAAAGGCAGCGATACACATGCACACACACACACACACACACACACACATGCATGTACACACGTCTAACAAGTTGTCCACTAAAATGACTCAAATTTTATTTTCCCATATGAGTTAGTGGTATCCTTTGTAAATAACTCCATATATTACCAACTCTTCACATGTTTTCACTGACATCTTTATTTGAGCCACTAAGTTATATTTGTATGTATTTAGCTTAAACTAATATAATCACCAATTATATCATTAATTGTAAGGAGTTTTGAAACATGCAGGTTTAATTTTAATTCAACTCTATGCCAACTGTGTCACTTTCGCCATTTAGTAGGCCTCTACAGCAGTAGTTCCCAACCTCCTAATTCTGAGACCTTTTAATACAGTTCCTCATGTTCTGATCACCCCCAACGATAAAATTATTTTCATCACTACTTCATAACTGTAATTTTCCTACTGTTATGAATCATAATGTAAATATCTGATATGCAATCCCTGTGAAAGCATTGTTCAACCCCCAAAGGGGTCACATCTCATAGGTTTCTTCTCTACACTGGTATAGGAGGTCCTTCTGTATTTCTGTTGCTTTCATTGGTTGAATAAAGTAACTGCCTTAGCCTTTTGATAGGGCAAAATCTTAGATAGGCGGGGAGGACAGAATGAAATTCTGGGATAGAGAAGGCTGAGTCAGGGAGAGCCGCCTGACATGAAGCTGCAAGGTCAGACACACTGAATCTTTCCCAGTAAGCCATGACTCGTGGTGACACACAGATTATTAGAAATGGGTTAAACGAATATGTGAGAGTTAGCTAATAAGAAGCTAGAGCTAATGGGCCAGGCAGTATTTCAATGAATACAGTTTCTGTGTAATTATTTCAGGTATAAGCTAGCCAGGCAGGATGGAACAAGGGGCCCGCACTCATTACTACACTAGACACTGTCCTCTAAGCTTGTCCTCTCTGAGGAGTGACCTGGCAAAGCTTACACTTGTTTATCATCCTTCCCAGGTCCTGTCTATCCTTTCTTCTTTCTTTGCTATGTTGAAGGAAGTTGTTGTAGGTCAAGGTTAAGGTTGAAGGGCATTGGAGTGGTTAGGGTTAGAGTTAGAAGACCTATTTCAGAAAAAAATTGTCCTAAATCATATTTTACTGCATATTGTCTTAATACTAATTCTATGGCCATAGGTAAGTCACTTGCTAACTCCTAGCCTTAATTTCCTCAACTGCAGGATGAGAATAATTATATTGTATACTTCTTGGATTTATTTTTATGATTAAATTATAAGGTGCATATATAGAAATTATCATGGAGTCACTTAAACAATAGCCACATAGTCAGTAGCAGTAGCCATTGTTTTCTTTTTTTGCTTTTGTTTATATTTGATGATAGAGCAACTGTCCTAGTGAAGGATGTGTGTGGAGAGGATGGATTAGTTCAGGAGAGATGATAAGACATGGTGGACACTAGCAGCAAGATTTTAGAGGATCATAAATGCCAGACTAAAGGAGAGAAGAATTGGAAAGCTTCAAACCTTAGACGATCACTCAGAAACTGCTATTATCAGGCCAGTCTTCCTGGGATTAAAACCCCCATGTCAGAAAATGTATGAGCAGTTTTGGACCTCAATGTCTGATTCTTCCAGATTTTGACTTCTCACTTCCTCAGGTTCCATGTTTCCAGAAGGAAGAAGGAGGTAGGAAGGGAGGCAGGAATTTAGGGGAGGGGGATGATGCACCCCTGGTGATCCAGGGTCCCTGGGAGGCAATACCAGCACTTGCTGTTGTTAGGAAGTGAGCTGTAGCCCTGATTTAGCATGACTGCTGCTCAAAATCTCTGGAGCCTGGCCAGCCTGCATCCTTCCTGGGGTTCTTATTTTGCAAACTGTTTGCAAATAGAAGGAATGTTGCCAATTCATTGGGGCATAGAATACAGCAGGGATGATGATGGTGGTAACACTGAAGTAGCTGGGCACTGATGCCACCAGCGATCCTGAGGGGGTAGGGTGGTATCTGTCGTTTTAGTAACAGTTCCCGCCCCTACTGGCCTTAAGGTTAAGGGTGGGACTGCCAGCTACTCTTCTCCTGGGCCAGCATCTGTTCCTTGGATTAAAGGAAAATCTGCCTGCTTCCTCTACAAATAAAAACCCATTTGTTTGGTCTGAACAAACATGTCTCTGTCCTACATTAACCTCTTTTGACATGGTCAAAAAGAAGTAAAGATGGACAGGGCCCTGAAAGGAAGTGACAGAAATGTGAGCTTTGTCAGATCCATGCTTTATTCCCCAGAGAGGACTAACTCAGGGTGCCAGGTTAGGCTGGCAAATTCAAAGGCAGACGTTCCTGCCCACACAGCAGCCTCCTGGCCGGAAGTCGGGGGTGGATCCAGATGGGAATCATATGCTTGTGCCATGTGTGTTTTCATTGGAGGGGAAAAGAATCTCATGGCTGGCAACTTTCTTAGGGTTCTGTGCAGAACTCCCAGTGTGAGGAGGGAGGGAGCTGCTTAGAAGACTCTATGCCCTGAATTTTAGGAAGCCTTAGCAGTAGCAGAACTTGGGCAGAGCCTGTGCTGTCATCTCATGGGACGTTAGACTAGGAACCCTAGACTATTCAAAAGACTCACTTTTTTTGTCTCATAAGGAAAACACCATCCAATTCCACTGTCTCATGCTTATTTGGTTCCCATTCCTCCTTTCAGTTCCAAGACTGAGATTCAGTGAATGTTTAAGCAACCACAAAATGCCAGACACCAAATGCTAACACATAGCAGTACTGACTGAAGTCTCCATCTTCCAGATAAAGAAGCTGGGATGGGTCACACAGTTATGGCACAGTCAGGAATCCCCGTGCCATAGACACTGCTGTCTTTGCACAGTACTCCAGGCTTCATTGCTTTCGACTGCCTGTCAAATTGCACTCTGTATCTGGTGCATAATGTAAACTCACTAAGTGCTTTAAAATGTAGTAAATGGTGTTTTCTTTGTTCATATGTGAGCCAATGAGGGGTAGGAGGGCAGATCTGGGAGGACTTAAAGGGAGGAGTTATGAACCAATTATGAGCAAATTATATTATATGAAATTCTTAAATAATTAATGTGAATATTTTAATATAAAGAAGCTAGGGGTGGAACAAATTTGAGAAAATCAAAAAAGAGTGTCACAGTTGAGAGAAACTGAATTAAAGAGATGAACTGCTTTGGATTTTAACAAAATGTTATTGGCCCTGGGCATAGACAAAAGAATCATTTAAAATGCTGACAAGGAGGAAGCTTATAGAAAGATATGAGTCCTTTGGTCCTAAGACCAGATCTAAAGTTGAGTCTGAGTTCTTGCTTGGTGAAAATCGTCTATTTATTTCAGCAAATGCAACATGTCTTTCTCAGCTCTTTACTGTATTTGTGACATTGACTGAAGTTTCTGCTGACAGTGCTGACACACAGGAGCCTCTGCCTTAACTGAGTTCATCTCCCAAGGACTTATACCTTTACTTTTTTGGCAGCTATGTACCTTTTTTTCTACTCTGATAAATGTAGAGCGCTCAATTCAATTTCTATGAGGTTTTATCCTCCTATCTGCCAACTACAGGCAACTCGTGGGGTCACAACCCTTTCACGAGGGAGTTGTTGTATCAGAATATTTTAAAATCACAGTCACAGACTTGTGAGAATCACTGGAAGCTTTAGCTGGATTTGATGAGATCCCAATAGATCAGGCATACTGTCACAGGTAATGGGCCAGTCCCTCACGGTCCTGACTTCCTTGCTTATCTTCTCCCTCCTTCTGCTCTTTGACTGGACCTTGGGAGCTTAGTCCGTTGTTCTGATGTGAATGTGGGTCTCTGTCTCTATCTCCATCCATCAGGTGAAATTTCTATGGTGATGATCAAGATATTCATCAACGTGACTATGGGACAAGGCTAGTTCAGGGACCCTCTCCTCTGCTGCCCAAATACCTAGCTGGGGACATCCCTGTGGACACCTGGGATCCCCTCTAGAGACAAGTCTCTTGCCAA
>JAQHUG010000012.1:1109509-1123157 GCA_028555095.1 Dicrostonyx torquatus | reverse complement strand
GCGTCTAGCTTCAGGCATCCACCTGCAGCTCCACTGTGGGCTGTCCTACGCTGCAGTGCAGCTACGAAAACCAAAAGCTGCTGCCAGAATGTCTCACGGAGTTATTGCCCCCAGGGAACTTTTAGTGGCCAGCACCCAGCCTCTGCCTAAGCCCAAGTCTGTATGGGTGATTTAAAAAACCGCTTTGTAAATCAAGTGGGCAGTGCGGATCCCAAGAGGTGTGGTGCTTTAACCAAGCCACCGCTGTGGCCAAGTGGCTGAGGCCACAGTTAGCCTAGCCGGAGGAGAGGGGGGTGGTTCTAAAACCAGACGTTTCGGTGCCAGATAATGATGCGAGACAATCTGTCACCAGTTTGATTAAAAAGGGATCATTTATTGGAGGGGATAAAACTTACAGATCAATGTCCCAAACCACAGTCCTCTGGTCGCAAACAGGAAGCAGAGTTTAGCAGTCAGAACAAAAGCCAGAAGCAAGAGAGTGAGTGGAGGGCTGCTGCCACTTTTTAAAATGAAAACCATGCCCCTGTGGGCTGGAATCTTAAAAGCCATTGGCTGAAGGAGAGAGAGAGATCTCCCGCAGCAGATTTCTGACCCTTAGCCTTCTATGTTTGACAGGACCTTCTTTTTTTATCTCTTCTTTTGCAGAGTATGTTTTGACTTTGGCTTCTTCACTTTTTAATGTTACTAGAGTATTAGTCAAACTTCTACTGCAATCTTTATTGTTAGACAGAAATACGTCTCAAACAATTAAGGCCCAGTGCTACTGAAGAGATAAATTATGACACCCTAATTTTCCCTCCTCCTAGTTGTATCTTCTAAACTGATATCGGGCCAGTACCCTCTCAGAAAGAATTACCCAGCAATCTCCACTTTAGAAATGAGAAAATTAAGGAACAGAGTTGAGCAATCATCTTTCTTATGTCAAGCCCAGGAGAGAAGACAGATCTCTTTCTAACTCATCTGAAACCCTACTAAGAGATATGCATTTTCCCATAATCCTATCTCCCCCTCCCAATTCAGTGAGTTATGTTCAATAAAGTAAACAATAATTTTAGTACAAGTCAACCTTTTCATAATTGATTTTTCGATAGATTTGTAATTGTCAATTTTCTTGCTGACTTTCAGGCTCCACCTGGCTTTGTCTTTCTCACCCTTGGAGTATTTTAACTCTACCATGTAAGACAGGTCCCTAAGTTCATATTATTCTCTGTTGGTTTTGTCTTTTCAATCAATCGATCATGAAAAATTCATGCTAAGGTAAAATTTTAGTGCACCACTCTGAGCAAAATGTGATTATTTTTTTAAAAAGGTAAGATCTTAGTATTCTCAGAAATTCTTTGGAGAGAGCCAGCTTTAATAAGGGAATATTTTATCCTCCATTTGCAATCTACAAGATGGTCCCGCATTTCCCTTTAAAAATTGATTTAGTCTAAATCTCAGGTTCAAAACTGCTTTAATCCATAATATTGGTTCTAATAATTTTAAATTTATGAAGAAAACATTTCAGCTGAAGGTTTAGATCAATGATAAAAATATTTCAGCAAAATACATGGGAATGTGGTTTGAATATGATGTGAATATGAGTATCCATACGTTGGCTACCCACCCTAAGATTTAACCTTTGGTATCAATTTTCTTATTACTATGTTGAAATACATGAAAAGGTGAAGCTTACAGAGAAAGAAAGTTTGTCTAACAATTTGAGGGACACACAGTTATGGCTGGCTATGTTTAACTGCCATAGCTAATTAAGAATATTTCAATATATTTTGTTGTAAATGGCGGGTGGCTGTGTCCCATGGCTGAGAAGTGGGGCCATTTTCCCGGTGCCTGGCTCCCAGCTGCCAGCTAGATTATGCCTGAAATAACCACAAGAAAACTGTATTCATTTAAATACTGCCTGGCTATTAGTTCTAGCCTCCATTGGCTAATTCTTACATCTTATTTCAACCCATTCTAAAAGTTTGTGTGTCACCACAAGGTGGTGATCTTACCAGGAAGATTCAGCATGTCTGACCCTGGTGGCTTCATGGTGGGCTCTCTCTGACCCAGTCTTCTTCCCAGCCTCCTCTTCTCTTTTCCCTGCCTATCTAAGTCCTGCCCTATCAAATGTCTCAGGCAGCTTCTTTATTTAACCAATCAAAGCACAGAAATACTGAAGAACCCTCCTACACCAATATTTAGTGTGTTGTCCTGTAATTTGGAATTACTGGCATGTCTTCACATGGACTGAATCTTGAGCCAAGCTCCACATTGGGCCCTGGCCCTACAGCAAGTATATGTGATAATTGTCTTTCTGTGTCTAGGTTACCTCACTCAAAATAATGTTTTCTAGCTCCATCAATTTTCCTGCAAAATTCAAGATGTTGTTATTTTTTTCTGCTGTGTAGTATTCCATTGTATAAATGTACTACATTTTCCTTATCCATTCTTCAGTCAACGGGCATTTAGATGGTTTCCAGGTTCTGGGTATGATAAACAATGCTGCTATGAACATAGTTGAACACATGTCCTTGTGGCATAATTGAGCATCCTATGGATATATACCCAAAAGTGGTATTACTGGTTCTTGAGGAAGGTTGTTTCCTAATTTTTTGAGAAATTGCCACACTGACATCCAAAGGGGCTGTACCAGCTCTTGATGCAGTTCTGAAAGCCAGCATTGAGATTGCATTGGCAAGCAGGCTGGATTATCTGAGTCTGATGTAAGCAGAGTATATTAGTAGCCTCCTTGGATGCACTAGTTCAGAAAGAAGAAGCAAAGGGGATATATGTATATATATATATATATACATATATATATATATGTATATATATATATATCTGCTTTTTTCCTCAGGATGCCTTCTGTTACACATGTTGGAAGGTGCTGCATCAAGGGTGGACCTTCCCCTCTCAGTTAATTCTCTCAGAAGTGCACTCTCAGTAAAACATGGAGGTATGTCTATTTGGTAATTTTAAATCTAGTTAACTTGCCAAGACCAAACAGCATACTTTCTGACCAGTGAAGCATTGTTTTAAGCCTATTGGTGTATCAATCGTGTAAAAATAATAAAGTTTACAAAGTGTAGTGGAGACAAAATTTGACCACAGGTTTCTACTCTGTAGACTATAATATTTTCTCCACTTTCTCATATTACAGATGATTCAAGAGAAAGAAGTTGACACTGATGTCTAATAGGCCACATCATCTTGTGGTGATTAATTAGGAGATTTATCTTGGTGAGATTAATTGAGGTAGAAAAACTCACCCTAAGTGAGAACAGTACTATTTCATGAACTAGGCCTTGTACTGGATTAAAAAGAAGACAGGGATTAACCTGACCAGGACATTCACCAGCCTCTGCCTTCTGACTGTAGATACAATGTGACCAGTTCCATTGATCTCACTAGCTGTGATTTCCTGTGATGGTTAGCTGTAGTTGACACAACTGAATAATCTGGGAAGGGAGTCTCAATGAATGATTGTCTACATTTGTTTGACCTGTGGTTATGTCTGTAGAGAATAGTTTTGCCTTATAAAATTAATATGGAAAGAATACTCCTATTGTGTGCAGCTCCATTCTCGGGACAAGGGTCCTTACCTGGTCAAAAATCAAGAAATTTAAGGTAAACAGAAAGGAAGCAAACAAGGAAGCAAGCATGTGAGCAAGCACAACTGCATTTATGTACCTCTACTCTTGACTATAGATATGGCGTAACCAAATGATTTAAGCTCCTGCCACTGGGACTACCACAGAATAATGGACTATAATCTGGCATTTTAAGCTAAAATGAACTCTTTTCCTCTAAGTTGCTTTTTGTCATGGCATTTTATGATAGCAACAGTAATGAAACTAAAACTCTTTCTTATCAGAGTGGTACATGCCCTTGAACTGTAAGCTAAAATAATACCTTTTCTTCGTTTAAATTCTTCTTAATTAGTAGTCTGCTTTAGATTATAATCTTGCATGAGTTTTCTCCTAATTTGCACATTATCTGACTAGAAACTTGTCTACGATGGCTTTAGCTGAACTGCTTGTCTCTTCAATGTGCTACTTTGTTCCATCAGTTTATCCTGGATTAGCTCAAATGCTTGTGGTAGGGAGTTCAAAAGAGAACAATGGAACCACATAAGGCTTCTTGAAGTCTTGGTTCAGAATTAATATGTATAACTTCCATCAATATTATTGGCTCAGGTGAAACAGAAGCTCAGCACAGATTCATGAAGCTCACTTGTCCTTGGTATGAAGGATAGTAAAACCAATAGTAAAAACATAGATACAATCTGTTGGAGAGACAGATTAGTGGTTAAAAGCACTTACTGCTCTTTATAAAGATCAGGATCGGTTCCTTGTACTCAAACGTGAGAGGTCACAATCTTCCCGATGAGTACACTCCTGGCCTCTGCACCTGCATACATGTGGTATACATAAATCATGTAGGCACATGCATATATGTGTGTGTGTATATGTGTAAATAAATGCATATTTTGAAATATAGACACAGATTAGGAATGGAAATTGCAACCATTGTTAATTCTAATAATATGAATTGTAGCATTTATAAGAAAATAGATGATCAATGATCATCTCATTAAGGAGAGCCTATTCTAGACATCAACTTATTCTTCATATCATGAAAGATAATAATAAATAGAAGTTCAAACCTAAAGGAGATCAGAAGTGGGTAGCATTGTAGAATAGTACAGTGGTGTGATAGCTTCATCAAGAGAAATTAAAAATCATAAATTAATGAGTGGGGGGCAGATTTGATTTTACCTAAATTTGCAGGCCTATTCGTTCAGGTTTGAGAATTCAGAGGCACTGCATATCCCTTGGCTCCTAAATGATGAGTATTTCATTTTTTAACAAATGAGTGTGTATACCTACTGTCCTATTATGTCTATAACAGACTCATGCATGTGAAACAGAGTAGATACAGGCAAATATTCACTGTCCCGGTGGATTAGAAATTGATTTAGGATAGAATCCTATAAGTGGTGTCTATTTATTCTCCTTGACCTTGCCATCACTGTGGAAGGCATGAGAACAGAAGTTAACATAAACCATGAGTTTTGTTTAATATATGCTTTGTTGTTCAAAAGAAGTGAAAGACATAACCTTGATCTTGGTCTGTTAACAGATCAAACACAGTAACACTAGCAGAGGAAATGCATTATAGTACTGAATCCTAAGTGTCTTGACTCAGATCTGTACCTTTTCTTTTATTAACTGTCTAAAATAATGGACATTGTCCACATACAGGCAGATGTGATCACTTTCCTCTGTGCACTATATGTCAACCCCAAGGAATTCTTGACATACTTTTGCACTGATGAAACTGGATTGTAAGTGATTTGTTTACCAGTGTATTTTATTCAGGAGACTATGTAAGAGTTGCATCTGTACTCACTCTGTTCTTCTCCAGAGACTGGTATACTTCATTCAGTTTAATTCCAGATTTTTTTTCTGAAATATAGATTTGGACATTTCACATTTATAGTAGAAAAAATTCAATAGTCTCTTTATACTGCTTTCAGTGGTAAAAATATCTTACCATGACTACCACATACTTTAATGCCCAGGTCTCATCTCTTGTCCTATCCAGAGATTTCAGGTAATACTTCCTTCTAGACACAGGAAGTTACTAATTCCAGAAATCACTTACTTTTGCTCATGTTGAATAAATGTCTTACATACTTTCTCTTCTATCTGGCCAGTTCTTGTTCCTCAGTAAAGATTCTACTTTTTAAGCTTGTGTGGTGGTACATACCTATAATCCCAGCACCAAGGAAATTGAGGCAAGAAGACCTTATGTTCAAGCTCTGTATTGTTACGTGACAAGACTCTAACTTGTCTCCCTCCCCCAAAAAACTTTCTTTCTATTTCCTTGACTGTAATACTGATTCTTATTGAATATTGGCAAGGCTCTCTCTCTCTCTCTCTCTCTCTCTCTCTCTCTCTGTGTGTGTGTGTGTGTGTGTGTGTGTGTGTGTGTGTGTTGTTTGCAGCCTTGCCTAAGAGTTAAGGGATCACTCTTATTCATATCTATAATCATAGCTGGTGCAGAATAGGAGTCTCATATTTATTCAGTGAAGTGGTTGGATAAATATTTTCTTGAATAAATGAATGAAAACTTGGAACATAACTAAGAAATGCTGTCAAGTTGAAAGAAAGAAAGGAATTTGTGGAAGGTGTCTGGGTGTTGGTAGATTATTTATTCTGAGTCAAAAGAAGAAAGGGTCTCCATGAAAGATCTTATTTTGTTTCTGTCCTTTTGGTAATGCTCTTATTTGATATGCTAAACTTCCTTTGATGAGAATGTTTTGTTTTGTTCCTCTTCTGTCACTTTTGCTGCCTTCTCAGTGTTCTGAGAGAGAGAAGACTCCTCTAATGTGCAGTCAGTTTATGTGGGATTCCGCTCTGTATGCTGTAAATATGATTGGCCAAGCAGTGTTGCAATTAATATAGTTTCAGTGTGATTATTTCTGATCTGGGCAGCCAGGAAATGAACAAGCAGTCCCCGATTACAGATTGAGTTTTGGCCAATGGCTTAACAAAATATAGTCAGGCTAAAAAAGATATGTAGAGAGAGTAGGCAGAGTCAAAGAGATGCAATGTAGCAGCCATAGAAAAAAGACGTGAGCTGTCCTCAGGGAACCTTGGCTCTGCTTGGCCAATGAGTCTAGCGTTTTTCTAGCTAGCTCTTATGTCTTAAATTAACTAATTTCTATTATTTTGTATTTTGCTGGAAGGATCGTGGTTTATTGGTAAAGGTCCTGGGCATCTGTCTCCTTCAGAGACTACATGGCTTCACTCTGATTCCACCTGCTCTCTCCTCCTCTATCTGCTTGGAATTCCCGCCTTGCCCTATTCTACACTGCAATAGGCCCAAATCAGCTTCTTTAGTAACCTCTGGTATTCACAACATACAGAGGGGAATCCCAAATTAGTCAGTAAGCCAACTCTTTATTGCCTATGCCAGACCCCAGTGTCTGTGTGAAGATTTTGACATTTGTCAGTGACCAGACTCAGGTACAACTCATAAGTAAGCTTTGTTAGTTCCTTGTTAACCCTGTAATAGACACGGATTACTTTAAATAACTGATTAATTTTACTTCAGAATTTATACTTTTGATATGTTAATCCCAGAATTCCTTAGCAGTATCTTAAGAATTTGGGTGACAACATTGGTGGGACAGGTGCTTAACAATGTATATATGATACTTATATGTAGCTCCTTTTTTTTTTTACAAACAAGTGTATACACATTTAAGTGTTTATCCTTATACATTTAGATGAACATGAGTATATGTGTGTGTGTATGTTGTGTGTGTGCTAATTTTCTAAGCACATTGTTTTGTTAAGTATATTTAATTCTACTGACTTTACCATATAGATATGGCATCTCTCTTTACACATAAGGAAAACAGGTTTAGAAAGGTGACAAATCATGGTCAAAGTCATACAATGAGAGGTAGGCTTGGAACTCCCAATATTTCTTTCCAGAATGTAGAAAATCAGGTTTGTCTAAGAAGAAGCAATATAAAAACTGCAGCCTGACTTGAAAGTAAAAGTGTCAGTGAGTTTGATAAATAGAGACCTATATTTTAATCATCATTCAAATATATTGCCTCTATGCTTTGTATATGTCATGATAACAAGGCAAATTTACTATATGTAATCCTTCCTGTGCATACTAAGCTGGTTATATGCCATCGCATGTCTGGATCATGTAATTACTCCACACAGTCTTCTACCATTATGTCAGTCCTTGTTCTGTTACCACAATAAGGCTGTGAGAATTAGTTGTTTTAAAAGGAGTTATTAACGACATCTTGAAATTTTCAGGCAAATGGATGGAGCTAGAAACATCATTTTGAGTGAGGTAACCCAGACCCAGAGCAGAGAGAAAATTATCACATGTACTCACTCATAAGTGGGTTTTAAACATAAAGTAAAGAAAAGCAGCCTACAAATCACAATCCCAGAGAACCTAGACAACAATGAGGACCATAAAAGAGACATACATAGATCTAATCTACCTGGGAAGTAGAAAAAGAAAGATCTCCTGAGTAAACTGGGAGGATGGGGACTTTGAGAGAGGGTTGAAGGGGAGGGGACAGGCAAGCAAGGGAACAGAGAAAAATGTAGAGCTCAATAAAAATCAATAAAAAAGTTATTAGCATTTTTCTTATGGAAACTAGTCATGACTAAATTAAGGAATAAATTCACTTTAAAGCTTATGTGTAGCTAGTGGTAGTATATATCCACACTTAGTGATTTCAAAATTGTTAAAAAAGAAGGAAGACCATGAAAAATATCAAGGAAATATATAATCTAACAATTTTATAAATAATAAAGACATATAAGTATGAATAATGAAATATAATGGTAGAGGAGGTTTCTCTGGGTATGAATGAAACCATTTACAACTACAAGAGAACATCAACTGGAGAGTTTCTATCACAGAAGTTTATCATGAATTATTAATGTTATGAATGCAATGGTGGACTGTCACTAGAATAAAAATTCAGATCTGCGAACCTGAAGTGGAAACTCAGGCATAAGTAATTTAGCATATAAAATGTTGTTTTTTATAAAAATTCTAGTTAAAATTATAAAAGAGAGGAAACACTTATCTAAGAAAACAGTTTAATGAATATTTGAAGAAGGCACATTATGTTGCCCTTCCCACTTTCTATTAAGATTTCCAGTGACACTGACTGTAAACATTTACATTTTCTATTAGAAAAACTTAAAAATCTGTAAATTAGTCAGACATTTGTCAGCCTTCACATCTTCCTTTCTTTTATTGACTTTGGTAAATATAATGTTGTATCATAAATACCTTTTTTCCATTCTCCCAGAATCAACCACTCATCTAAAATTAGTGTGTGTTATTCACATTTGATTTTATAACTTTTTTATACATGTGTTACACTGAAAATGCTATCATTCTGTGTTCTGATGCTTACTTTGCCTTTCATTAAACACAATTCTGGATAATTGTTCCTCTAGAGCATTCATGTTAAATGCTGACTGGTGTTCTGTTTTGCCAGTGAAACAAAATTTATCCACTCTTCTGAGTTAAATGGTTTAGTTGTTTACTTTAATAAAAAAATGGACTACAGTACCTATCTCCTGTGTGTCTCCTAAATATCATAGCAGAATGCATTGTTACAGTGTCACACATCTAAATACCTTCATCTTTTTCTTCCCAAATTTCCCTTTAAGAGATTATTTTATTTTGCATATTCATCATCAATATTCAGAACAACTTTTTTAACATAATTATCCTTGCTTGATATTTTCAAATTTATTATTCTTTTGCTAATTTCATGAGTAAAGAATGAACTCATTTCTTAGTTTTTCTTTCCTCAACTATTAATAGAATAATTATATATCCACAAGTTGAGACATCATTTTTCCAAGGGCATGTGTAGTTACATCATTATTCCACTTCTTTATGTCAACAATTTGGTTTATGTTCAAAAGACCATGGCTTGGAACCTTAAAATTTTTTTGAAATTTATAATTACAACATCTATCCCATTCCTTTTCTCCTTCTAAGCACTCTTATATCTCTCCTCTTGCTTTCTTTTAAATTCATGACCTCTTTTTCATTACATACATATTTGTATATGTACACATATATTTCTAAATATAGCCAGTTCAGTTTGTATAATGTTATTTGTGTGTATGTTTTCAGGGCTGACAGTGTGGTATCAGATGTGCTCTTCCTTGGGGAATACTTTTTCCCATTCTCAGCATTCCTTCGTTGCCTGTAGTTCTTTTGGTAAGGTCAAGGCATATTACTCTTCCCCTATCCATTTTGGCATGTCTATTGTTGTTTTCCTTGTTCAGTTTGTGTTTTGGAAGTCATGTTGGTGAGACTGTATGGGTGTACCTTCTGACATTACTCAGAGTCACAACCTCATACCAAATAACCTGATCCTCTGGCTCTTACCCTCTTCCCTCCTTCTACACTCTCTTCCACAAACTTTCCTGAACATTAGGTACAGGAGTGTTTTATAGATGTATCAATTGGAACTGGGCTCCTCAACTCTGCATTTTGATTGCTTGAGGTTTTCTGTAATGACCTCCATCTGTTGCATAAATTTTCCTTGGTAAGGGATGAGTACTACACTTATCTCTGGTATTTAGCATTTTTGTCTGCATTGGTGTCTCCATTGGCTCATTACCCTTCTCTGGTAGTCAAACTTTCACCTACTTACCAATAATATTGTGTCTGGTATACATTGAACCTGTTCTTAGACTCTTTAATTTGATTTATTGGTTTTTCTCTATAGACTATAAAACCACATCAACTTAATTAATAAATTAGTAAGCCACATTGTTTTAATTCATAATACATTTATTGTTTATTATTAAATGTCTTTGCAATTGCTAATTTTTGCTTTCTGCAGTTTCATGCAAATGTTATAATGACATCAAATTTTATTCAAAGAGACATAAATACACACATAAACACACAAATCTGCTGGAATTTTGATGACTTGCATTGATTCAAATAATTAATTTAAACCAATGAATAAATTATACTGGGTTATTCCATTTATTACTCTTTGGTCTTAATGGTTTATAGTTTTGTGTTTAAAGGTTTTGTACTTCTGGTTCCATTTATATATAGGTATTTACTATTTTTGAAGCAATTACAAAATACATTCAAATTTTATTTTTGTTTTTTGATTATATGTAAATACATAATGAAGTTTTAAATATTGACTTTATATCAATGAATTCCAATAGTTGAGACTCTCTAGGCATATCCTTCATACAAAAGAATATGTTTTGGTAGCATTTGTAAGTTTTATTTTTGTCTTTATTACTGCATTCTTTGTACTTTCTTTCAGTGCTTTTTGGCTGTGGGTAGAAAATCCTGAATAGGAGTGGCAGTAGTACTAGCTGTCATTCTTTTTTGTCTCCAAACTTTGTAAAAATGCTATATGTTCTTTTTTTTTTTTTTGGTTTTTCGAGACAGGGTTTCTCTGTGGCTTTGGAACCTGTCCTAGAACTAGCTCTTGTAGACCAGGCTGGTCTCGAACTCACAGAGATCCGTCTGCCTCTGCCTCCCGAGTGCTGGGATTAAAGGCGTGCGCCACCACCGCCCGGCTTTGCTATATGTTCTTTATGAGTAATTATGATATTATGATTGAATTTTTAAACATTTTTTTCTTTGGGTAGATAACCCTTATCAGATTAAGAATGTACTTATAATCAGTTTTCTGGAGTAATTATTATTCAAGAGCACTACATTTTATCAAATGCTTTTATTTGACATTTGAGGTAAACTCTTTTTCTCTATAAATATATTATGATTCATTTAAAAATTTTAAAGCATTGAATTCCTAGAGTGGTGTAAATTATTATGATTTATTCCCACCACCTCCAATGGATACACGTTACCAATTTGGTGTAATTTTTTGGGAGTGTGAAAAAAGGTGACTTTTCCCTGTGTAAAATCCCTTTTAGATTTTATTGTCAACGTTACGTGGTTGCACAGCACAAACTGAAAGGTGTTTTCTCACTTTCAGTTATCTCGAGCATGTTGTGCAGTGTTGGTGTCTTATTTCTGTCACTTAATTGGGCAAAATCTGTGGTGAAGCTTGCTATACTTGAAACTTTCTATGTAAGAAAGTTGTTAATATAATTAATTGCCCTTATTTGTCAATAGAATTATGCTGGTTTGGCATATCCTCTGTCAGCTTTAGTAATGAAGGTTTTTGTCTTAATGGGCATTTGTTCTTTCCTTCTAAATTTGGAAATTCATTGACATGGTATTTTTGTTTTAATATCTTTTCATTATAATTTGTTTACTTCTAATAGGGATTTAATTCATAATTTGTATAAGCTGCATCTTTTAAAACATTATTTCAGCTTTAGAGTTATTATTGAAATTTATATGATGTTTTGCCATCCATTATTCTTCCTAGATACCACCTTTTCTCCTCCTCCACATCCTCCTCTGCTCCCACTTTCTCTTCCTTCTCGTGCTCTTCATCCTCCTTTTCTTCTTTTCTTAGTTTTGAAAGAGTCTGATGTAGCCCATGCTAGTCTCACATTCACTATGTAACTATTGAACATAACCTTTAACTCCTGATGCTCTTGCCACACACCGTTCTTTGCGGTAAATACTTTTTCAATTTCTTTTATTTTATCTATTCTTTCACATGATAATAAAAAATGAACTTTAAGATTTTTTTTCTAATTATTGGTCTGGAGATACAGCTGGTTAAGAGCAGTTAGTGATTCTACAAAGGATCAGGGTTCAGTTTCCAGTACACACAGGTTGGTTACAACTGTAGTTGAAATCTTTCCTATCCCAACTGCCTGGTCCCAAATAAACACACAGAGGCTAATATTAATTACAAATGCTCAGCCAATCGCTCAGGCTTATTACTGACTAGCTTCTCCATTGAAATTAACTCACTTCTTTTAATCTATATACTGCCATGTGGCTTGTGGCTTTTCCTGTCCTCTAGCATGACTTTCTTCCTGGGCAGATTGTTTGCATCTCTCTGACGCTGCCCTTCTTCTCCCCAACATTTTCAGTTTGGCTTCCCTGCCTGGCCTTATTGTGCCTTGCCATAGGCCAGCATTTTTGTTAACTAATGAGAGGAATATATATTCACAGGACATAGGAGTGTTCCACAGCAAACAACCACCTGTAACTCCATTTGCGGACAGTTGGCACTGTCTTCTGATCTTCACAGGCTTCTATACTCAGACACATAATCATACACATAAAAAATTAAATGTAAAAAAACATTAAACTGTAAATCTCCAATTAAGTTTTAAATTTTATTTTACATTTTGTTTATTTATTTAGTTTGTTAGGTGTGTGTGTGTGTGTGTGTGTGTGTGTGTGTGTGTGTGTGTGTGTGTGTGTGTGTGTAGAGGAGAATAACTTGCAGAAATTGGCTCTGGAGATCCAACTCAGGTCTGAGATTTGGCTGCAGTTGTCATTACTATTGTGTCATGTCTCTGGAACCTTTTAAAATGTACTGCACTAGAATTTGTAGTATGATTTTTAATAGAAGCAACATTATTGACACTTTTTCCCAATGATAAAAGGAATATTTCTTATATTTTAATAAGTATAATTGCTATAAATTTTAATAGAGGGTAAATGAAATATGAGATACTGTTCAATTTCTACATTTCAAAGTATTCTTAATTTTTGAATAAATATTAAATTTAGCAGTAGCCTTCTCTGCTTGTATTTTTGGATAATTTAGTATTTCTTATTTAATGTATTTGTATAGTAACTAAAGTTAATAGATATTTTTAATTTTGATTTACATTTCTCTTCCTAAGATGTGTATTATTTTGTCACTATGGAAGTTTACTCCTGGGTAATATTTAGAATATTTCAACCCCAGCTTGTAACTGAGAGTGGGTTGCACTTGTTTTGTTCTCCATAAGATCTTCCCTGATTTTGCTTCAGGATTTGAAAAGCCTTACACAGTGAATATCATAAATTTCTACCTTTTTAATTTTCTTTCATTTAACAAACCATTAATGTAATTTTAAAAGTCAAGTGTTGCCTCAGCACTCCCCTGCTCCTGCCCCAGCACTCCCCTGCTCCTGCCCCCAACACTCCCCTACTCCTGCCCCAACACTCCCCTGCCCCTGCCCCAACA
>JAQHUG010000012.1:1094348-1109277 GCA_028555095.1 Dicrostonyx torquatus | reverse complement strand
CTGCCCCAACACTCCCCTACTCATACCCCAACACTCCCCTACTCATGCCCCAATACTTCCCAACTTGTGCCCTCACTTTTGGTTCTTGTTCTGTAAAACTAGGATCTGAAAATTGCTTTATAAAGAATAAGAAAGCAAATGATTTAGACTTGAGAGCTATTAAATTTCTGCAGAATTGTTCAGCTCTGCTGCCAATGTTGTAAAAGCAGCATAGCCATGAATGAGTATGGCTTTATTCAAAGAAAGAAGGCAATCAGGATTTGGCCGCAATGCTAACAGAAATCACTTTGATTTATTTGACTGTTTTCTGTATCATCTGTATATGTCTAAATAAAAATCTCTATTCTACAATTTACTATAAATTCCTCTTCATTTTAGATAGGACTTATTGACCCTTTGCTATAGATAATTTCATTCCTTAATATTTCTGCTGCTAGATAATTCTCCCTAAAACTCTCAATATATTTTTCTTTTGCCACCGACGTAGTGCCGTCTAATATCTGTTTTTTTTTCTATTACATTAGCTTTCTGTGAACCTAGTACAAACTGACTGTTTCTTCAAGTTATTGTAAGTTTACTTGCCTTGGTCTCTGCTGCATATTCTGATGGCTCGAGTTCAGGTAGCCCGGCTGGGGCAATACTGAAATGAGTAAAGGGAAGGAATACAGACACACACGATAACTTATAACTTTGGGATCATGCTCTAATCCATACCCGTGCAACGGGGAACCTCAGCATGTTCGTTAGGTATAGCACAGGAGGAGGGGTTATCTAGGCTTCTAGGCTGGATAGATGAATAGTCTCAGGCTGTAAATATCCGGAGGAGGAAGCTGCAGCTGCTAGTCTTTGCACACCCTGACCAATGGTTCACAAGCATTCATATCCAGACTCCCAGAAAAGGCTTTGTGATCCCTCTTGTGCCTAGCCCATGTGTTTCAGTAGCTTTGTTGATTTATTATGGGCTGCTTGGTCTCAGAGTCTTCATTAGGCCATGCTCATGTCAAAATAAACATTCACTCAGGACTTTCTGTGCACCCTACATTTTAATAAGCTTGTATTTTATTGGGGGCAGTGTTCTGGGTCTACATTTGTAAATATTTACCTTTGGGGGTTGGTGATGCGAGAGAAGAATTTTCTAACCTCCCTATTGGAATTTAAATCTGACAACAATGCCTGGCACCTGCTCTCAGCTGTGTCTGATGTCTCAGAATCCAGAATTTCTCTCTGTGCTTCCACTTCTTCAGCACGTGAATCTTTAAACCTGGCTACATGGAGTAAGGGTAATCCTTGGGACTTGGTGTGAGATGGATAACCAGTTCAATTTTTCTTAGTAATACTTTTGGCCATACCCTTCATAGAAATCATGTCTTCAGAGGTACCACATGCTTCCAGTGTTTTGTCTTTCTTTCTTTATATGCAGACGGCATAGCACCTTACTCCTCTAAACCTTCTTGTTTTCTATGTACCCTAAGGGTCAAACCTGTCTGTGGACCACTTTTTCTGTATGTCACAAATCTCATACATAATAGTGAGTTAACATCAAATTCTAAAACTGTTCTATCTTTTGTCAGTATTTCTGCTTGAACAAATGTAAACTTATTGGGGATGTTCTAACATTTCAAAGTACATGACTATTTTGCTATCATTTTGAAATACACTTTTATTTTTTGATTTGATATAAGAATAATTAAAATAACATTGTTTAGTGATCATATACATACTTAAATTTTATAGGTATCCTTTATTTACCTGAAAGGTTTCACATTCCCTTTTTATGTGTTTATTGATGAGATAGATTATTTGTAAATCATCTTTGATTAATTGTATCTGTTAAGAGATTTGAATTTTCTATAGCAATTTACTATTTTGAGTGCTGTGGGTTTTTTTTATTTTTACTTGTGATGGTCAATTTTGTCATACACAGAGAAAGAGTAAGAGAGAGGAGGGATGGAGATTGGGAGAGGAGAGGAGAATACCATGGGCAGGTAGAGGAGGAGTCTGGGTGACAACTGGGATTTCTAGGTTCTCCTGTCACAGAACAAGGACTTTCTTTGCCAGGAACATGTGAATAGTGGTAGAAATGGAGACAGTTTATTAATAAAAAGAGCACTTGGGGTATGGAGATCTGGCTTAACATTTAGGAGTGCATACTGCTTTTTCAGAGAATTCGAGTTGATTTCCAAGAACCAATGACATGAGGCTTTTGAAAACTGCCTGTAACTCTAACTTTTGGGGGTCTGACACCCTCTTCTGGGCTCTGTAGGTGCCTGCACTCATATTTATGTACCCACATAGACACACACACACATACACACACACACACACACACACACACACACACACCACACTTTTTTAAAATAAAAGTAAGTCCCCAAAAACATAAAGGAGAGGAAAGCAAAGAACACTTAGCAAGCTGAGAAACAAGATTAGAGGCTAAACTATTTATGATTAGCTTGCCTAAAGAAGCCATTTTGTCCTTGTAGTCAGTCAATGGTTTACTGGTCTCATGCATCTTCTTTTGTTTGCTTTTAAACTGTTGTCTTTATTTTTTTCCATATATTTTCCAAAAAACCTGCTTTGGGTGGTCTTGTAATTCCAAATCTGAGTATTTATTCCTTTCACAACCCTGACCTTATATTCAGCTATTTTCCTCTTTCATTTTGCCCCTGCCATTTTATCATTTCTCCTTTAAGACAATTTTTAAGGAGATGCATTTAGAGTTTCATTTCTTTCCTATTTATATCTTGTTAATATTTGATCTTTTATTCTGTGTGCTTAATTCTAGATTTCTTCAGCTCATTCTTATAGCTTATTGATTATTCTTGCAGTAACATCTATTATACATTTAACCTGAGAGACGAATATTTAAATTCAACTGCATGTTTAAGGGCAGTGAGTGGGATTTTTATTGTTAATGGTGTTCTCTTGTGTTGAAAACACTTATTTATTAATCACTTTAGATGATTTGTAGTATACTAGAATTTCATAATCTAAATTCCTCTGTGGCCCCCTTTGGTTATTTTTGGGCTGTTTACCCCTCTTAGTTGTGTTATTATCAGTCCATGTGCCCTTGGCCCTGTCCTTTTGAGCCTAAGGTGAGGCAGAACAAAAAGGCCAAGAGAAGCCATATTAGAAGAGACTGGTCGCTGCATGGCTTACAGTAGATAGAGATTGTGGAAGGGCCAGGGATAAGATATATCTTTCTGTGGAATTCCCCCACTCACTCCAGCTAAGCTCAAATTCTACCTTCCCACCACTTTTAAAGTGCTGTCATATTGGAATTCATCCACTGATTAGGTCAGAATCTTTATAATCCCCAAAGCCCACCAGCTGGCAAAGAACCCCTCAGTGTAACAGCCTGTGGGGGAACGGTTGATAGTCAAACTGTAACAATGAGAGGGAACAAATAGTTTTGTCTCATACAGTTCATTACTCTCAAAGAAAGCAAGAAATGGCTCAAATGTCAGAGTCTCTGTGTTTGAAGTCTAAGGGTCTGTTCTCAAAACTTTGCAGGTGGTTCTAATCTATAAGATTGAATAAATATGAGTTAAACTATTACCTGGAAGTTAGGTGCACATTGAGTACTAAGGATCATTAGTTAGGTTTTCTTTTTTATTATGAGATTTTTCATTTTGATTATTTGATTCTCATCACCAATTGCTGCCATTTTGAATGGGCAGGAGGTAGTTCCTTGCAAATGCATGGAGAGAGACCATCAGGGGATATGTAATCCTGCCGCAAAGACATGGGCCTCTGCAATTAGAACATCCTGAAGCTTAAGGAAAGTCCCAATTTCACCATTTACTAGTTTGGAGATTTTGTCCATTAAATAAAGGCAATACACCTGACTCTTGCTAGATTTAATTTTTCTCCTGTGTAAAACAGAGTTAAAATATACAATTTTTGTTTAAGTATGTAATAGCTACATAATAAAATATTTAAAATACTTGAGACATTTTCTAATAGTAAGATGTTAATAATTAATAAAAATCCTACTTACTTTCTGCCTTTTTATTTCACTTTGTATGATTGTATCATTTCTTTATTAGCTTTCTCTCTTTATTGATAATCTAGCTCCTGCATATATAATACAGATTCTAAGTTCACTGGGAATGGATTTGACACTTGAAATCTCAAAAGAAAAGAGGGGATTATGCCTTGTGAGGTTCAAAGGCCCTTTGTCCCCTTGATATTGATTTTCTTAAATCAGATAGTAGCCAAGACCTTGGAAAAAGTAATTGAACTGACAACCAGCAGATCTAAGTTATTAATAATGGAGCAGCCTTGGACATTCCTGATGACTTAATGTAATGACAGAAGGGAGGTCTGAAATGCCTGGAGTTGGGGTCAGTGGATGAGTCTCATAGGATAAAAGAAAACACAGTTATTTCTGAGAACTTATTTTATGGAATAAAGTCTTTATGATAGTATCAAATACAAGGACAGATGAAGTGGTCTTGATCTTGTTCTCTTTTTTAGTAAAACAAGGTTTTGGGTATGTTTCAATCCAATTCATCTTTTTTTCAGAATCTCTTGTCTTCCCTTATGCAAAATGGATTCATTAAAACAAATCTGATTGTTTTTGTCAGCACTACCACTCTGAAAAACCCTTAGGCATCTAGAACACTCCACTCTCCTATTGTGAGGGTAAAAGGACAAGAGGATGTGGTTTATTGAGCACCTATGGTTCTACAGTGCATGCAGATTAGAGCTGAGCCTCATATCCTAAGCCTATAGCAGAAGACAGCACAGTGAAGTTACAGACGAGGGCAAATTTCTCTAAATCTCGTCAAAGAGCTCCAATAGCTTGAGAATATTGCCATTATAATTTAGTACTGTTAGTATCTTCAGTCTCGTTAAACATCAAAGATCTACCTTTACCCCAATGACATTATTTATTTTCAGGCAAATTCTAGAGAAAGATGGAAAATTAGTAACTAAATTTTATAGAGGATCCTGTATTACGTAATGAGAGTTGAAACAATATACATATATTAACTCATTTAGTTCCCATCAGAACCCCATTAGGTGGGTACAATTACTACCATTTATCAACATGGGAATTATTATCAACGCATAATACAATTCAGGTATTCTAATAACATAATTCAGGTCACAAAACCCTGAAGTGTTAGTATTAGAAATAAATATCAGGCTTTCAGGGCTCCAAAACTAATTAAGTGAAAGTCAATTGTAGTAATTAATTCCGAAAGAGTAAGATTTGTAAGCTGTCAGGCTTACCCGGCACAAACAAGTTACAGTCCATGATGTTTGTTACACTGTGGGGTGCAAGACTGCATGGCTTCCTTTAACCTTGCTTATGGTTTTCTGTCTCAATTATCAAAAAGTGGCAGTCTGCATAGCAAGAACTTCTACAAGTTTCTCTTTCTTTTACAGAGGGTCATTTTCAACATTGTTAACTTCAGTAAAACCAAGAGTCTTTATAGAGATGGGATGGCACCTATGGTGAAATCTACCAGCAGACCGAAATGGTAAGTGACTCGTGCTGAGGTGATATATTTCTAAACAGAAAATTTGACTTGTTGCTAAAGTTTGCCCTTTGCATAGCTGGGCACAACTTTATTGTATCTGAGAAATATGAATCAGAGGAGTTTGTAGATGGCTATTACCTGGGCTCTATGTACTGTTCTTTCAGAATGTTAGGAACTTGTTCCCATGTTTACTAGAACCAACATTTGGCTATGAGTTTAAGTACAGTATGATGTTTGATAAAGTTATTGTCTCATTTTGATTTATTGTGTATCTTTGGGAATATATTTAAAATTGGACATCAACCTACACTTCTTTCTTTGGTCTTCTCTACATATAGATGATATGTAGTAACTTAGGAAGACATTGGAAACTATATTTTAGCCCAATCTGTGGCCCACATGCATCCCAGAATAGCTGTGAATGCGGTTCAATATATTTGCAGACAACAATATCATGCCACAAAAATGGTTGAACGCTCTGGATATGTCCCTGTGCTTTCTCCTTCCTTCCTTTCTTTCTTTTCTGTGTGTATGTTTTATGGTATTTTCTAAAGTTGTTGTAGTTTTATAGATGATAAAATTTTATTTGTTCCATCACTATACTGAGGAGGAGACAAGTTAGATAGGATTGCTTACTAATTGTAATGATGGTGATATTAGTAATAATAACAACCACACCATTTGTTGAAACCTCATTGTTTTGCAAACATTTTACTTCTATGGTTAATATTTTCACACTTCTCTAAGAAACATTCTTCAATATAAAAATTTCAAATGAAAAATTTGAGGCTAGGAAAAATTAAGTATTTTCTCAAAGCCATCAAAGTTAAGGGAGGACCTGGTTACTTATATTTTGCCTAATAGGACCATGAAACTGCTTCATCCTTAGCCTCTATCTATTCATTTATTTACTACACCAACAAATTAGAGATTTTAAAGACAGAAACCAAGTATTAGTCATCTGTCACACAGTAGGTATTAGACAAATGCTCTGGGGACTGAATTGAATTGCTTATGAGAATTTATATGTAAGGCACCTTGCAAAGTGCTCAATAAATGTCATCTATTATTAATAATATGTAAAATAATATACAAATGCAAGGAATTGTTAATATTATTCTAGCTTTGATCCTTGTTCAAAATTTAATGACTAGTGAGAAGATAGTCTCCAAATGTCTGTATTTATAGAAAACTAGCATTTCATAAATATTGAAGTTGTGCTTTTATCTACTAATGATGCTTGGCAATTTTCTATAAATGTTAGCTTGAGAAGCTGAGGTTTAAAAATGTGTACATTTGATAACAGTTTTGAAAACTGTTTATTAAATGGTAAAATTATCTCTGGTCATGTGTATACTTACTGCATCAAATCAATTAAGCAGCTGCACTTTTGATCTCTTTCTGTCAATGTGTTCTGGGCAAAGAGCAAGACTTGAGTCTCTATCCAGACCAAGAAGGCAATAATATAGGCAGGCATGTGTGTTGATGGATATGTCAAGTCAGTAAAACAATATCACTGTCTGTTCATAGGAATATTTTTTCCATGTTCTGTGTTAAGATCCTATTAACAACAGTAATTGTTATCTACCGTTCCAAGTGTTAGCTTTGTGCGTTCTAATTCTCTCACTGCTCCTCTTTACTCCCCTCCTCTTCCCTCCCCTCCCGTCTTCTCTCCTCTCTTTCCCTCCCACTTCCCTCTCTCTCTTTCCCACATTTCCTACAACTCCTCATCTCTCAAACCAATATTTTTTAATAGTGCCACAAGTAAGTTTACTATGTATGAACACTGCTGGAAACTGGTGTCTCTAGACAGCTGAGATCTATATATTTGTATATACAGAAATTGAGGGTGGAGATATTTACAGAAGTAGTTAATAACGATGCCAGTCAGAAACTCATGAACCTGTGTGTAGTATTTCAACCACATGCAATGCATGGCAATGGTAGGAGAAGGGAAGCAACACAAGAGGCACAGAGAAGCATGTTGATGTATGGTCTTTGGCTGATCTAAAATAGCATCTTTTATTTCCCTTACATAGATTAAGAAGATTGGAATGAACTTCAAGTCATTTTTACTTAATATTTTATTGTTAGTATAATCTGTGCTAGATTCTGTGGTGATAAATATGAACCTGATCTGATTTTGTTTTTGAAAATTGCTTATAGGTATACTATTAGGAAACATTAGGAAATACAGAGAGAATGCTGTGGGATTAAGAAGAGGAAACAAATGGGTGTTAGTAGGGAGGGCTCTAGAGATGAGTTGAGATACTCTATGGAGAAGGTGGTCTTTCAACTGGATTATCAATGGATAGGACATGAACAAAAAATAGTTGGACTACAAGAGGAAGAAATAACAGTGCACTGTGCTTGGTCCCTTTTAAAAGTATTTGTAACTAGTAATAAAGTAATGATAATAATATTACTTGCTTATGTTATAAAAAGCAAATGTGAAATAGATATATAAATACTTTTTAAAGTCTAAAATATCTTGGTAGTAAAACAAAATTTCAAACTCCTTGATTTTTTCTCCTTAATTTACCTAAATCTGAGTTTTGTGAGCATTATTCTCCCACCCTTTCTCCATTCCATCTGCCTATTAATAGCTGCTTACTAAGTACTTATAATGCACCAATAACTATGTGAAACTCTGAAGCATGGTAGTTAATGGATATATTATAATATGGTTATAATATAATATATGGCCTGTTGTACTAAGAAAAACTACAATTCTAAAGAAATATGTTAATTAGTGTAATGGGGAGACTGAATATGATGTAGAAACTATCCAGCAGTCTACATATCATGTAAGACTTAATCTAGGGGCAACAAGATGTTTTAGCAGGTAAAAGAGTTTCCCACAAAAGCCCAGTGACCCAAATTTAAACCAAGAAACCCACATAAAATGGAAGGAGAAAAAAAATCAAAGCTGTCATCTGACCTCCAAGTACACCATAGCATGTATATGCTCCTATGCAATCTCTCTCTCTCTCTCTCTCTCTCTCTCTCTCTCTCTCTCTCTCACTGTCTCTCTGTATCTCTCTGTCGTTCTTTCTTGCACACACACACACTAATAAGTAACTAAAGATTTTAAAATCTTAATCCACTACAAGAATGAAGATACTTTCCCAGGAAATATAATTTATTCTGAGAGCTAAAATATAAATAGTAGGTGGAGGCATATATATATGAAATAATAGAATGTATTTAAAACCAAAAAATGAGAGACAACTGGTATGGGAGGTCCTTCTGTCTATGTGTTGATTTTATTTGTTAATGAATAAAGAATTGGCTTGGCCTATAGCATGGGTGGAGGAGGGCGGAGTTAGGGAGATACATGGAGCCACTGACAGAGTAAGACATGCTAAAACTTGTAAGCCACTGACATGTACCAATACACAGATTAATGGAGATGGGTTAAATTAAGATGTAAAAGTTAGCCAATAAGAAGCTAGAACTAATGGGCCAAGTAGTGATTTAATTAATACAGTTCCTGTGTGATTATTTCAGGTCTAAGCTAGCTGGGAGTCCTGGATGAACAAGCAGGCCCTCCTCCTACAGACAGCATTACCTTTTGTTCCACAAATCAATATGGTTGAAACATGAAAGAATGGGGAGACAGTATTTGGAGAGTTACTTAGGTGTTGAGACAGGCTTCATAATGCAGTCTAAGGGGATGTACTTGATTCTACTGGCAGTGGACAGAAATTTAGGAACTCAGCAGACACAAATCACAGTGTGGCTGTCATATTAGGAGACTCAGTCTTACTGAATAGAGAATATATTAGGGATGAACAAGATGAAGGGATGCTGGTAACAGCATATTGGCAGATGCCAGACAAGGGCTTCAGATTCCTTGGAGTTTGAGTTATAGCATTTGTGGAATGACTAGCTTGTTGCGTATATACTGGAATTGGAACTCTAGTCCTCATGATAGTACAGCAAGTATTCTTAACCAATGAGCCATTTATCCAGCCCCACAATTTAAAATATTATGCCTTTATTTCTGATTTTTAGGTATTTAGATTTTTCACATTTTAAGAAGATATAACATACAGATTTCAGCTTTGGTGCATCAATTCTATCATTATCCTATAAGCTAAAACCTACAGAGTTAGTGAATATAATCTCTTGTATGCACTCATAAAATATGGTTTTAATTTAAATGCTAGTCACCAACTTGTATCATATTAGAGGTGTAATATGGAAAGCATTAAGAACTGACATTGAGCTGTGTGGTGGTGGCTCATGCCTTTCATCCCTGCACTTGGAAAGTGGAGGCAGGCAGATCACTTTGAGTTTGAGGCCAGCCTGGTCCACAGAACAAGTTCCAGCACAGCCAGGATTAAACATAGAGAAACCCTGCCTCACAAAACCAGCCAAGCAACAGCAACAAAAGAGAATTGACGCTGAATGTCTGAAGGTAAGAGTGTGTAGGAGAGTGGTACAGAACTTGCTGAGCTTGCATGAGGTTCAGTTCCTGGGACTAAAAACAGACAGGTGTATGCCCTATAAAATGGTCCCTGTTATTGTCTTTTCATTTCATTTAATTTTGCATCTCAAGAATATTACTACAGTAAAATCAAGTTTCAAAATTAAGTAATATTGCATAAAAAGATAAAAGAGCGAGGTGGTGGTGTTGCACTCCTTTAATCCCAGCACTTGGGAGGCAGAGGCAGGTGGATTTCCTTGAGTAGTTCAAGTCCAGCCTGGGCTACAAGTGCTAGTTCCAGGAGAGGCTCCAAAGCTACAGAGAAACCCTGTCTTGAAAAACCAAAAAAAAAAAAGATAAAAGAGCATTCTTAGGTAAGATGTGAGAGGTTCCCTTCTAGTACTGTTGATATTTATGAAGCAAACAAAGACCTAGAAAGCTTAAGGGAAGAGGAGTAGCTGCTAGGATCCTGAGCACCTCAGAAATGATTCTGCACATATTCCTTGGACTTCTTTTTGCCTGATCTGTGCAGCAATGTCTTCTGAGAAGCTGTGGTCTGCAAATGCCAGCAAGAACAGAACTGTTTATGAATGCTCTCAAAAGTAGGTTCTTATTTAAAAAGAGCTAGGAAATTAGTCTCGCAAGACATTTGATATTCAGACAACACTCACCTAATCCATTCAAACATGAAAAGAAAATGTCATCATTCAATAAAAGACAAGTGGAAAATCGAAACTTCTATCCCCACATATACCCAGTGATGTCAAAGAAAAGCAGGAAGTCTTTCCATCGAACAAAATTTTATGGTGATGATCAAGATATTCATCAATGTGACTATGGGACAAGGCTAGTTCAGGCACCTTCTCCTTTACTGCCCAAATACCTAGCTGGGGACATCCCCGTGGACACCTGGGATCTCCTCTAGAGACAAGTCTCTTGCCAATCCTAAAATGACTCCCTTAATGTAAATATCTTATTCCCTTCTCTCCAATATCCACCCTTCCTCCATCTCCACCCTCCCACTCCCCCAAGTTCTTACACTGGGTAAGGAAGAAACTCAAGGAAGGTATAGACCTTTGTCTCCTGTGTCTACCACAGTGATGCAAGCCAACATTTGTCAGCAGAATTCTAGAAAGCAGCAAAGTCAGAAATTACCACCTCCAGTTTGCAGGTTTGAAAGCCAAGGCTCAGAAAAGTACTTCACAGTACCTCAGGGTGCAGAAGCAGGAATGTGTTATATTTGTCTGACCCTTAGCCATATGGCTTCCTCTAGTCCCTTCTAATTTATAGTATTGTTATCACAAGGGCACTATGTCAGGAACATACAAAAACCTGGTTGCATCTTCCCATAATGTCAGATTTCTTGAATAATTTAAGTTCATAAACTGTATTAATTTGATTTCATTGGTTCTAATCCATGCATATATGATATGTGATACAGATTGTTAGTGAAAGGGTTAAAGAGTACAGGATTCAAAGTGACTGAGTGATATGATATTCTATTATTATATGCAGCATATTTTATTTATTTGTCAGTTGAAAAGTATGAGTGATATTGGTAGGAACTTGTATATGTAAGTTTTTATATGGACATATCATTCATCTTGAGCATACAGTTGCTGTGCTGTATTAAATATTAAGCTTGTCCAAACTTTTGAGGAAACATTCTGTGGTTTTTCCAAGTGGCTACAGCATTTTATATTCCCACCAACATCTAATCTCTTTTTGATTCTTGTATTTTGTGTGTGTGTGTGTGAGAAAGAGAGAGAAGAAGGAGGAGGAAGCAAGAAACTTATGTGAGAGGGATGAATTTTATGCATGTCTATGTGTAGATATGTTATTGTGAATAACTATGAATTCACATAATTTTTGTACATATACCTGTGTCCTTTTCATATCTTAATCCATTTTTGAGCCTATTTGAGACATCTTGCTTGTCGGTAAGCCTATATTCATCCACAAAATCTGGCAAGTACCAAATAGGGTCTTCTGAGTTAATTTGGGGGTCTCCTGTCTTGAGAAAGAATGGCGTCACAGGGAAAGTGGTCTGGGGTAGGTCCAATTTCAGTGTTCAGACTTCTGTGAGATATATTAAGCATAATTTAAAGGTAGATTTGGAAGGAGATAAATTTCTTCCCTAGCTACTCTCTTTGTTTGCCTCATCCTCTTTTCAGAACCCATTTTTGAGACCATGTTCTACCACTCATTTTTTGAACAACCCCTATGATTTCCTGAGCCTCTGGTTCCTCAGTTATAAAACAGAGCTAATAACATGCATCTTAAAGTTTCACAATAATAATTAAAGCAGTGTGACTCACCAAAAGCTTACAATGGTAAGAGTTACTGTCTTGGTCTGGGGACAGAGTTCCAGCCTCAAAAGCATGAGCCCAGTGATAAAGTGCTAACAGAGCCTGCCAGAAGCCCTGCTCCAATCACCGGCACTGAAAAACAGATTACTGTTATTTTCTTTCATTTTTCATAAAATCCTGCATTAGTTCCAAAACTTCATGCCTGTCCATAAAAGTTTGCTGTTACTGTCATTTCAACCTCTTCCTAGAATTTTTAATTTAAGAAACAAAATTAATAAAGATGCATGGGTCATAGAAGTATTATTCACTCTTTGGCAATAAAATGATTTCACTTGAACTGGAATAGGCTTTAATTTTATAGAACAAGAAGAAAGAGAGAAAAGCAGCAAAAAGAATAAAACAAAACAAACTAAGCTCATCAAATAGCACATTGTAAAACTCCAGTAATTTAAAGGAGTAACTGAAATAGATATGATTATCTCCCACTCACTCTGCTGAGAAGAAAAGAAACAATTAAAATGAACGTGTTAGTGAGAATATTATTTTATTTCAATATTTCTATGATATTTACTTCAATTTCATAATGAATAGAATTACTTAATGCAACTGAAACTGCAAGATAGAATTTTAAAGAGCGAATTGTGAAGTTGAAGGCAGCTGTTTCCTGTTCAGATCTGGGAGCAGATTTTCCTGATGGCAACAATTGAAGATGCAACACTGAATGTAGATTTGTGTGTGATGTGGAGCGAATCAACCATGATGAGGTCCCCAGAGGATCTAGATTCCCATAGATTCCTCTTTCTAAAATGGGAAGTACTAAAGATTCTTTCTACACCTCTTCCTGAAATGGTGTGTGAGTGGAGGTAGGTGGTAGGAGCAGGGGTAGGAAGGAAGAGGGTGCATCTTTAAGGTTCTTCCTAAACAACATAGCATTTCAGAGCTCGATGGCACCTTAAAGATTACTGGTCCAAACTTTCAATGAACAAATACTAAACATTAGAGGAGGAAAATCACTTGTTAAGAGACATGGAGCAAGATGGAGAGAACTGTAGTCTGAAATGTAGGTCTCTATTCAGCCAAAGCCAACCACCCTAAACAGACTCACAAGAAGAGTAGCTTCAGTGCTGCTAGAAGGAGATCTAAAGACAGACAGCCCTGGTTGTGAATGCTAGTGCTATGACCTGAAAACAGTGAGCCTCTTTATATTAAAGATAATCATCTTTATGTTAAAGATGATTATGCTTAGTTGTTGGTGCACTGTGATGATGAAGCAGTCTCTCTGAATTAACATTTCCTTTTCCCATTAACCTGCTTTTAGTTGAAACTTTACCTTTACCATGACCAGGCCTGGCTCCATTCCCAGTCTCTAGCTTCTCCCCAGCTTCACTCTTCCCAGGCCTAGTGCTGTGCAAGCCAGCCCCTGTGTCACACTGGTTATTCACTCTGTCCTGTTCAGCACATTGCTACCCCATGACAACTGAGGTAGCCTGCTGAGGCTGGGACCTAAACCCTGCCAAGGCCGTCTGTGAGTTTGATTAAGGGAGCCAGGTGTTTGTTCTCACCAGGTGACTAATTCATACCGACCACAAGAATCAGAGACCCACTGGTTTGCACACTCAGGAATCCCATAAAAACACACTTATTTTAAATTTTCTGATCTAAGACATGTCTTAGAATTTTATCTGGAAACACCATAAAAAACTTTACCAAAAAAGTTTATAAAATTGTGCTTCGACTTTTACTGATGACTTCTGTTAATTATCTGTATAGAGCACTGCCAGACCAGAACTCATACTTGGAAATAAGTTTTGTTTCTTTACTCATTCAGGAAACTCAATATGTAGAATTCTTGGCTTCATTTTTCCCATGACTGTCAGAGAATTTAAGGCCAAGTTAAGTTAATGACCTAATGACACTTTCTTTCTTTCTTTTTTCTTTTTTTCATTATTGTTAAAAGAAAAATTTACACTTCCTCCCCTTGTCCCATGCCCTCCCGCTCTCCCACCACCCCTCCTGCCTCCCCCTGCTTCCCAAAGAGGGGGCAGGGTACCCTGCCCTGTGGGAAGCCCAAAGCCCTTCCCCCTCCATCCCAGCCCAAGAAGGTGTGCATGCATCCATATAGAGTAGGTTCCAAAAAGCCAATACATGCAGAAGAGATAGGTCCCCGTGCCATTATCATTGGCTTCTCAGTCTGGCCCCATTGGCAGTCACAATCAGAGATTCCAGTTTGGTCATATGCTCATTCAGTCCTGGTCCAGCTGGATTTGATGAGCTCCCAATAGATCAGGCACACTGTCTCAGTTGATGGGCCAGTCCCTCACAGTTCTGACTTCCTTGCTCATCTTCCCCCACCTTCTGCTCTGTGACTGGAACTTGGGAGCTCAGTCCTTTGTTCTGATGTGAATATGGGTCTCTGACTCTATCTCCATCCATCGGGTGAAATTTCTATGGTGATGACCAAGATATTCATCAATGTGACTATGGGACAAGACTAATTCAGGTACCCTCTCCTCTGCTGCCCAAATACCCAGCTGGGGACATCCCTGTGGATACCTGGGATCCCCTGTAGAGACAAGTCTCTTGCCAATCCTCAAATGACTCCCTTAATGTAGATATCTTATTCCCTTCTCCAATATCCACCCTTCCTCCATCTCCACCCTTCCACTCCCCCAAGCTTTCCCTAGTTCTTCCCTTCT
>JAQHUG010000012.1:1071399-1083145 GCA_028555095.1 Dicrostonyx torquatus | reverse complement strand
GATGGAAACAGAAGCAGAGTCCCACATTGGAGCACTGAACTGAGCTCCCATGGTCCAATTGAAGAGTAGAAGGAATGAGAATATGAGCAAAGAGGTCAAGACCATGAAGGGTTCATCCACTGAAACAGTTTATCTGAGCTACTGGGAGCTCACCAACTCCGGCTGACTGGGAAAGAGCAAGCATAGGACCAAGCTAGTCCCTCTGAATGTGGTTGACAGTTGTATGGCTGGGGCAGACTGAGGGGCCACTGGCAAGTGGCACTGGGATTTGTCTCTGCTGCATGTACTGGTGTTTTGGGATCCTATTCTCTTTGGATGTATGCCTTGCTCAGCCTAGATGTAGTGGGGAGGGCCTTGGACCTACCACAGGGCGAGGTGCATTGCCCTCTTTTAGGATTGGAGGGAGTGGGGTAGGAGGGTATGTGGAGGGAATGGGAAGAGGGGAGGGAGTGGGAATCTGGATTGGTATTTAAAAAATCTAATTAAAAAGCTTAAAAATAAATTAAAAATGAATCAGAGGGAAAAAGTCATAAAAGTAAGAGGTAGATATGTTGGGTTGAGGGTATATTGTAGGACTGGGACGGGAAAAGCGAGCAATGTGGGGATATAAAGAAAGCATTATGTATATGCATGAAACTATCAAAAATACATTTTAAACATTAAAAGAATGAAATGCCAAATATAATACCCGGCTTATCTAAGAGTAAGGTAGCTTCACAAATACACACACACACACACACACACACACACACACAAACTAAGAATTAGTTAACCATTCCCATTGAAGTTTCTTTCCAGTACTGTGTTCACATTTCAAGATTCCATCCTCTGAACTCTCCAGCCTCTGCACCGGATTCAGGTCATATCCTCACTACACTAAATGAGAATCACAATAGCTCCACTTCACTCACAGCTATACCCCTAGTGTCTGGAACATAATAGGCACCGCATAGGGGTTGGGTAAATAAATGGACATTGTCTTACTTAATAGCCTCCAAGCCTCTCAAGAGCAAGGACTAGTCTTATTCTATAGTTCCTTCTATATGGGAAGAGAGACCATGCCTGAGTCTTCCCTGATTACTACCGAAGACCAATAACCAGGACAGTCACTGAGGTTGTGTGATCTGAATCTGTATCCCCAGCACCCAGTCCAGACCTGAAACACAGTGGCTGCTCTAGTGTTTTTCTTGTCCAGCTTTAGATGGCATACTGTCTCCTGTACTACTTTATAGTTAGATTTTTGTTGGATTAATAGATCAGTGACTTTATGAATTCTTAAACTGGTCCTGTAATTAAAGTAGATAAAGAGTGACTTAGAATAAACAGACGAATGCCAAGAATCTAGTGGGTAAATGTTGGTTAGAAACAATGTCAGAGCATCATAGTTTTATCCACACGAGGTCAAAACCTACAAAAACTTTTTAAAAGCTATCAAGATACTTTATTTGTGTGTTTGTGTTAATATTTTGTTTGTGCTTTAACAAATAAAGATTGCCTGAAGATCAGAGTGTGGAGCTTGCCACACCAATTAGCCATAGAGGCCAGGCAGTGGTGGCACACTGCTTTAATCCCAACATTCGAGAGGCAAAGGCAGACAGATCTCCATGAGTTCAAGGCCACCCTGGGCTACACAAGATTGATCCATTCTAAAAGAGAAACAGAGCCAGGTGGTGGTGACTCATGCTTTTAATCCTAGAACTAGGGAGGTGGAGACAGGAAGTGATATAGTTGAGCAGAGAGAGGAATATAAGGCAGAAGGAGACAGGAGTTCAGGATTCAGTCTGAGATTTTGTAGAGATGGCATTCAGTAGGAGGAATTGTAGAAACAGGATACCCCATTCTGTCTGAGGATTTCATAGAGGTAAGAACTAGTGGCTTCCTGATCTGCTTATCTCGTCTTTCAGACTTCAGCCCCTAATATCTGACTCTGAGTTTTTATTATTAAGACCAATTAGAATTCATGCAATATGTATTTCACTATGTTCTTTTTTATTTAGGAATGCAGGCATTTATTAATGTTTCCATAATGTTAAGAGCACCAGGAAGGCAGAAATACTATTTTATAGAGGTATACATATGTCTTAGATGAATCTGGTTACCATATTAGAAATAGTATGGGATATACAATGTGTATTGAAGAAATGAATAGAGATACTTGTAATAATCTAATGGGAAATAATGGCAACATGAACAGTAGAATGGCAAGGGAGAATGTGAAAAATTCACAAACTCAAGTGATAATTGGGGTAAAATTGGCAAGACAGATGAATTATTATATATTGAGCATGGACACAAAAAAAGAGGAATGGATGGTAGATGCCAGTAGCATTTTTCTGTTTTTGTTTGTCTTCCACATTGAACCTGACTTCCTCTATAACAACAGTCCCATCTAATTTGTTCCTTCGTACTGAGCCTGAGAAATAGATATTCAGTAGAAACTTACTGAAATAATGAACAAATCATTGTTCAGCAGGCAGAGAATGGAAAAATGCAATATTTAGGAATCAATACCCACAGAGAACTACCAGTTGGTCTGTAGCCACTGGGCTAGAGTTTATGGGAAAAACTGGCGGGGGTAAGACAACACTAGTTAGACTACTAAGACTAGCATACAGAGAAACAGCCAGATTTAATATAAGATAGCATCGCTGCCTTAGGAAGTGAACAGATAAAGTGGTTACAAGTTAAGATAAAGCCAATAAAAATAGTTTTGAGCTCAGACTCAGGTTCAGAATGCAGGGGTTCCTAATCTAACTCTTACTCCTTTCATTGCAGGACTTCTTTGGGTAGTTACTTAATACCTCAAAATTTGTAGTTTCCTTATCTTTATTTATACATCTATAAAAATGGTAGCAGTCTCACTCAGAGATAATGGTGATTAAATAAATGGCAAGATATATATGAAGTTCTGTTTAGTGCCAGTGCAAACTGTCTCAATCCTCAATAAAGAACTAGCTACCAATTTATGAATAAGGTTCCTGCAACTGTTATTACTTAATATCTGTCATATAGTTAATGCTTTACAGTCATTTTACAGATGGAGGTCTTGAATCTCAGAGAGGTTGGATAATTTGCAGATACTAGGCAGACAATTCAAAGCCTTATCTGTCTTTATGTCAACTTTAGTGAGACTGAAATTGTTGTATTAGTCCCTAAGCAGTACTGGGCCTGACACATTCAGTAATGAAGGTACTTCCCAGAAGATAGGGTTCAGCTGGCTAAGTGAAGACATGGGAGATTCACAAAAACAGTAGCATCAAAGATGCAACAAAACCCTCTACCGACGTGTAGGAATCCTATATCCACTCCACAAACCAGAACAATACGGGCCACATGCATAGGACACACACTCTGTAATTCATTCTGGGAAATGAATAATTTGGGCAGAGAGGAGGTGAGCAGGTGGGAGGAGGGGTGGGGAGGAGAACTGTGGGTGGAATGTGAAATGAAGTTAAAAAATAAAATAAAGGTTTTGGGAAACAACAACAACCTTGACTGAACATGGTCAGTGTAATGGAGCCAGATTGCTATTTTTTTATTTGTCAATACATTCCCAGGCAGAAGACTGATCCCCACATCCACTGGAAGAAAAGGTGGGAAAGAGACTCTTTAGGCTGAAGGCCTTTCTCCGAGGCACACAATACCATCTTCTTCCTCAGAATGCCCTTTAGTACTGTGGTGCCACAGTGCACATGTGCCCTTATATGACCAGTGTGCATCCCCACCTCTGCTATTCTCTCTATATTCCTGGCCTCTTCAAACTTAGCTTTAGGCACCCAGGCCTTTAGAACCCTTCCTCCAATGCTCCATCCCACATTTACACCCCAGACCAACTTGAACCCACTTGGTACTTGAGCTGTGCCATCTAGAATTTACACATCTACTACATCTTAAGTGCCTCAAAAATAAGTACATTCTGTAAGAGGAATGAATCCTCAACCAGCTCCTCCTTGGATGGAGAAACTTGAAAAGAGTCCAGATAGCTTTCTGAATCTGTTATTTCATCTGTAAAGTGGAAGTTTGAATCTACTCAGAGCAGAAATCCCCAGATTAAAGGAAACAGTGTGTGTAAATCTCAGGGCACATTCTTCAAATGGAGTCCAGTCCTTACTGTTAAATGCTCTCAAGGGTACCATGCATTTTAGGGAGCAAGCTTTATACACTCATCTTCCTTTCTTCAGAAAATCAATCAGATCAACTGCATTTCCTTTCCTTCTCTGCAACCCTGCACACAAAATAAGACCATCAAGCCTCGGCCCTAATGGATTTGGTCTTGCCCATTTCATTGCAAGGTGATATCTAAGGAAGCTTAGAAGAGATTTGCACAACAGATGAAAAATAACAGAAAATAAGAGAGTAGCAGAAGATGAGCCCTGAGGCTTCGACTATAGGAATCCAGAAACCCATTAGCACAGTTTGTGTTGGAGTAGTAGCTGTTAGCAGTATTCGTTGGCTCTTAATATGAAGTGCCTTCTGGTGACTGAAAAACAGAGTATTTACCCAAGATGTCTATATTGAACAGAGATGAGACTTTTAGAGTGGAGAAAAGCATCTCGGTATGTCGGTCCTGCTTTCTTTACTGCCCGCAGATGTACCACGCTCAGTGGAGGCTCCTATTGTTTCCTCCTAACCCCTAACCAGTCTTTCTGCCTCTATTTGGTTTCTCACAATCCATGGTCACAGGACGATTATTTCCAGAAAATGGATTCTCATAAGACAGGCAAAAGATCAACTGAAGAGTGACTGTCCTCTCAAATATATCCGAAAAGATAGCAACAAAGGACAATGCAAATTGAACCCTTTTCCTCAAGGCTTCCTTAGTGCTTTGTTTCTACAATAAACTATAAATTATCAGTCCCGTCATGCATAGTCAGCATTTCTGTTTGAGTGCTTTGTATTTACCGCAGAGTTAGTGCTAGACACCCGGTGCTATGCTGCATGGATGTGTAATGGAAAGAGACAAAGCTAAATTTAGTCTCGATGAGTGGTACTGTCCTCATCTTTTTCAGACAGCAAATAATATACCTTGCCCTAGTAACTTGTTTGGAAATGTGGCATGAAGTAGTGGATGTGAAAATGATTAGCAAACTTTGAAGCATCAGAAGATTCTTTCTGTTCCTTGTATCACATCTTTCTGATGAGCCTATAAATCCCAGTGAGTACAGCTGTTTGTTATGCATCGTTTGATCCTTACCTCCTAGGAGAATAAAACACAGACTATTGTTGGAGCTGCCCAATACCTGGCCCTGTGCTATGCACTTTACCTACCTCATGCAATTTTATTTAATCTTCCAAATAGCTCTGTCCTTTTCCCCCTCTAGATCTGGCTGTGTTCCAAATAATGGCAGTTATTCAGCAAATACTAGATTGAAAGCTCCAGTTTCATACATGGGGTTTGAGTGATGTAGCCCGTGCTGTGTGTGATTCTGTTAATGAGGACAAAATGCAGATGACGAGTGGGAAAGCAGAAGATAAACTTTCTAGACATGATCCGTCACCTATTTTCTAAAAGGAGTCAAATTCCTGCTACCATGATTGATAGAGGACCATTCTCTTGCCACAGGGATCCACTCTCCTAACTACAGAATAGTGTTTGAATTTATTTATCTGCAGGATCTGAGAGATAGCTCATTCAGTTAAGTGCCACCATGCAATCAGAAGGATCTGGGTTTGGATCCCCAGCACGCATTTAAACAGCTGGACATGGTGATGTATGGTCTGTAATCTTAGTGCTGGGAAGGCAGAGACACATGGATACCTGGGGCTTGTTTGCCAGCTAACATATTCAAACCAAGGAGCTCCAGGTTAAGGGAGATACTCTGTCTCAAAGAAGAAGGTAGAGGCAGGCAGATCTCTGTGAGTTTAAGGCCAACCTGATCTACCAGAGCTAGTTCTAGGACAGGCTCCAAAGCTACAGAGAAATCTTGTCTCAAGAACCGAACAAAATTGGCTTTTTGGGAACTTATTCTATATGGATGCACATCTTCTTAGACCGAGATGGAGGGGAGAGGGCCTTGGGCTTCCCATAGGGCAGGGTATACTGCCCTATCTTAAGGAAGCAGGAGGAGGGCGGTGGGGTAGGGGGGGAGCGGGAGGGCCGGGAACAAGGGCAGTAAATGTAAATTTTTCTTGTAATCATAATAAAAAAAAAGAACTGAAAAAAAAGAAAGGAAAAAAGAAAGTAGAAAGATAGAGTGCCTTTTTAATTTTTTTCAAGGAAGACTTCAGCACTAGCCTTCGTGTATATGTTGTATATGTGTGTATGTGTGTATCTGTATCCATGTACAGATGTATGTAGAGTCACAAGGACATATACCAAACATATACACATTCATATAAATATTCACATTTTACACTAAGTATTGTATTTGTATTTATAACTATTTCAGATAAAATTTTAAGAAGACTATATTTAACTCAATATACATAACACTGGCCTCTATTTATAGTTTTAATAATAATTATAGAAGAATCAGAAAAAATTCTGCCTGCTCCTATTTCCATTTGAAAGTCTTTCATAGTGACTTTACTGGCTTGTCCTTTCTCATTTTCCTGCTCACAATCGCAGTTCCTAGAGTAGTTGGCCTTTTCACTGCCCACACATGCACCATGCTCATACTGAGGGTCCTTTGGTTTCCCCCTAATTAGTCCTTTTCCTTTTGTTTGCTATCTCACAACCCATAGTCACAAAAGTGTTATTCTTAATAGCCCAAACTGACAAAGCTTCTATGCCCTTTGAAATTTCTTACCATCTATGGGATGGAATCTAAAGTCATCAACTCCAAAAGCTCTTGGTCTTGTTTCCTAACCTTTTCTCTATCCTGTAATATTGCCAGTCATTTCACTTTCATTGATCACTGTGGTTTTCTGAGACTTGCTCCATTACATTCTGGCTTTATACACACTAATAAATAGGTTGCCCCTAAGTGCTTAAATACCTTTTGGTCCTGAGAATCAAGTATTATTCCTTGGCTTCCTGCTCTAGAGACCCTAAACCGCCTTCATTGGTGGTGACTCAGTTCCAGAGCCTTTATGATCATGCCAGAGCTCTTATAGTAGACCTGCGACTTTTGACAGGTATGGGATATAAGCAAAATCCTAACATTATGAACACAGATTAGCATATTGATCTGCTTCACTGCAGATGGAGAAAGCAAGGCCTACCAATGAAAAGTGATATGCTTACTTTGGGGGCCTAGGCCCCACCTCTCTTGACTTTAAGCAGTAATTTCAAACATCAAAGTTATGGGAGAAATGAAACAAATAAATATTTATAAATTCCCAAATATAGAACTATATAGAAATGACACACACTTTCTTGTGTATTTCGCTTCTCCAGTTTTCTCTTGTTACTATCCTATAGAGAAAGGCTAGTTCCTGAAACATAAAGTCTCAAAGCTAAGCAAGAGAAGAACTAGAATACTATATACACCAATGCTTTTCCTTCCCTTGGCAGAATTTGACCTCACTAAAACTACTTAGTGCTGTTCCAATTGCTATAGGAAGAACAGTGAAATAAAGGAGAATTGTTATGAAAATTACAGCGTATATTATCAAGATTATTCTGAACTTAACACACTGAATGAGCATTACTAATGGAGACTCAACAGAACTAGGAAACATATCTGTTGGTCTGCTGATGCAGATCAAATTTTCGTTTGTAAAATCATGAGTACTCTAGTTACAACAGGATTGCTGCTAACCATCATGTTAATTAAGAGGAAATGTCTATTCGTATGCAAAGGCAGATGCAGTTGCTATATCTTTTAAGAATGACTTTTGACCTTCTGTGATATGACTCTATAAAATCTCACATTTAAATGTCAGTATTTCAATAAAAATTACTGCAGTTTTTTATACAGCAGAGGATCAAAACAATGGTTATAACAAAGTCAGACGGGGTGACTCTGCCACTTTGGGCTTGTCAGTAACTAACAGTGAAAACCATAGTAATCTATGATCAATATCTTCATCTGAAAGGTGGAGACAGTAATAACATCCTTTAAAGTTGCTGAAAGCTTTGAAAGTGATGTTGCATGTAAAAAACAAGGAGTATGGCCTACTGTAGAAATGGTGTCTTCCTTTATCTCTGCCTGCTGATTATATAATGTTGCACTAAGTGCATCATCCTCACAAGAATCTTGTGGCTTGAACAGAACAAGTTCGATTTTCTCCATTTTATCGACACTTAGGAACTTTACACAATTTTCCTACAAGCAAATTGTTAATAAGTGTTAATAACTATTATTTATTATTAACAGCAAACTGTTAATAAGTGACAGGCCTGGGAACTAAACTCAGGATTTCTAGTCTAGGCTTTTTCTCTATTTGATTAATCAACAAATATATAGCCACATAGTAGGCTCTGAAGACATGGTAGTAAGACAGAACAGATCTCTCTCCTTATAGAAACTCTCCACAATGTAATGGGCTCTATGGAAAAGGGCACAGGAAATATAGAGAGCAGAGTTGGCTTGCCACAGAAATCATGAATGTGCCAGTGATAAACAAATTATCACAATCTTGTCTAAATTTCCAGGCTGCTAAAAGGAGGTTCCCAGAGCCTGGTTGGAGGGATATTATTTGTCCAACATTAACAGTGTAGTCAAGGGCCAGCTGCGTGCTAGCATAAGACTCCACCAAACCTGTTTTGGCCCTCAGAAAAGGTGACGATGTTAGAAATGTTTCAGTATGTGTATAGATCTATTTTAGCATTCTCTTAGTTATACCAATCAACACTTCACAACAAGAGAAACTTGGACATATGTTCTTCCTGATCATGCCTCACATTGAACTAAAACAGTCTTAACACATTAAAAACACGAAGGAAGTTCTTGCTACTTCCCCCTCACACCTCCCTGCCTCCTGACCCAGTTTAGGGACTGATTTTACTTAGTTTATGCAGTACTCTGCCTTGTTCCCTGCCCTCACACTTCTTGCTTCCCTAAAACTCTCTTTCCTAATCAATCTCTTCTTCCTGATGGCATTTCTGTATCTTTCCTTCAGTAAAGAATCAGCATCAAATCAGCTTCAGGTGGTGCTGTGTCTCTACCCCAGCCACTGCCCATGTGTCCATTAGCTGCTACAACTTCGCTATGGATGCTCTAGTCCTCCCCTTATGCCTCCCCTGCAATACTATGTCTTCTGGACACAACACACTGCTTCTGCTCGGGGTCTCAGCTTCTTCTTTGCTTCCTACGTGGAACTTCCATCTGATTCTTATGCAAAGCCATTTACAATCTGGGTCTATTTTTCTTCCAGTCACATGTTCTTTCTTCTCCTTAAATGGACGTAGAAGTAACTAGTTTGGTAAGTCATTGCCCCTCAACACTCTCTGGTTTCTCTATGTATTACAATTATTTTTCCAATCACGTAACCTCCTACCTGGAATAGTCTCCATCCACTCTTTGCCTTCAGAATTCCCACTCTGTCCATCATTCAAGGTTAATATCAAGTTTGCTTTATCCCATCTTCTTCAATACTAGGCAGATAAAGCAGGAAAACTGACTGGTTTTATATGAACTTGTAATCACTCTACATCCCTGCTTAAAGTCCACACTGTAATGGTTTTGTCTCTGTCCTTATTTTTGTATAGTCCTTGAGCAACTTACTTGTTTTTGAACTACAGTTCTCTTATATATAATCTGATAGTAGTAATTAAAAACCCACATGATAATTTTAATATTAGGCCTAGAAGATTCTGGAGCCTTATTTAAGGACAAAATGTTTGAACTCAACCTTAAAGATGGTTACAATGTCAATATATAAACATAATGAGAGAAGCATTCTAGGAAGAAATAATGTCATAAATACAGTAGATAACAGGAACAAAATAGAGGTGGAACTGTATACCAAAATTATACCATGACCAAAGCAGAAACAGAAAGAATAGTCAAGACACTTGATAAATGTTCTTTTTCCTGAAGATTGAAAGTATGTTATCTGTATATGCAAATGTGCATGTTTTGCAGTAAATCTTTATATAATCTCTTAGCACCACCAGAAAATTTGGAAAACATAGACCCTTGAGAAATTTCAGTAAGCAAAATTTGGTTCTTGCCAACATTTGTATGAAAGTGAATAAAATTCAGTGGGTTTTGTACAGAGGAGAAGCTCAAAGATCCCTCTTTATTGTTAAGACATAACAGTCCTTGGGGAGCTTTATTAGAAAATTCTCGTGCCAGCTGTCTCTTTTCCCCGACTCACATTCACACAATATGCCTCCCTCTTGTTTCTCCTCAGCAATGCACTCAGATACTAATGAGTTTTCGGGAATAGAAAACCCAATTGAATATTAAAATTGGAAAGAGGAGATCGTTGAGTTAATTTTGCTGGAGTGCATCACAACACACAGTGCTGCTGTATATTCAAACAGGAATTCAGCCATGGGAGAATTAATTAAGGAAAATGTTATTGCTAATATTGCTTTTTATACATATACATATGTAGATGCACCATCAATGACTAGATCTAGCATAGACAATAACAAGTCAAACATCTTTGAAAGTCAAATCTTCAAGACCTCTTGCTGAGTTAATGTTAAAGATTTCTAATTATTTTTAAGCTGTAATTTCGGGAAAATTGTTTCTCAAAGACAAATATAATCATGTCACTATTTTGCATGAAACTCTTCAGTGAATCCAAAACATCTTTCAGAATAAAGTTTAAACCCTTGGGGACTTCAAACTTTTCAGTCTGTTGCTTATGCCTCCTTTATCTCATTTCTACTTAACATTTTCCCAAATATGTTCACCCTCGTATCTCACACTGTCTTTGGATGTGCTTGCTGTTCACTGTGCGGAAAGTTTTACCCCTGCCGTCCTATCATCCTTCCTTTCACTCTGCTAGAGAAAGGGGCTCACTTGGGTGTTCCCATAGCACTATAGACACACTACTGGTTAACAAACATTGCATATATTCATAGCTGTATATCTGCTTATGTTGTGGTCATAATCTGTTTACATGGCTGCATATGTACCAGACAATACAATTGCTGACTTATAAGGAATATTATATAACAGCATTATGCTCTGTACTGTGTTTTAATTTTAAACAAAATTCTGTTCCCTCCCTCAGATATATTATTGTTGTTTGTGTGTGTATATCCATGTGTGCACGTGCATATGCATGTGTACATACTCATAAGTGATAATCTCTATTCTCTCCTGTGCCTCAACTATACTTGCACCATCACCAACAATAAAAAGAATAAGTGAATGAATGGATATGGGGTTTCCTATAATAAAACTTGAGAAAAGACACAGATCCTAAGGAATATATAACTTAAAAGCATTTGGTATATCACTAAGAAAGCTGAGTTTAGAATCAAACTATTGAATCCCAGGGCCTGAATTTACTAAATGCATGACTTTGCACAAACCCCTTAAATTTACAAGATTTAAGATTGTAACTACTCAAATACCAAGGTCTGTAAGTTTAAAAGCAGCTCACATTTCACTCCTCTCTTCACAACCAAGGAGTAAAACCACAAAGGACAGAAGAGGAATACCATGACCCTATATCATGGAATTTAAAGCTAACTGTCAATTGGCAGTAATTTTCTTTATTTTTCTCTAAAGACTTGAGAGTTTAGATTGGCCACTGGTAAAACAAACAAATTGGACCGGAAGAGGAGAAGGGCCCGTACGGCAGGCCCTTGGAGAGGGCTTCTGATCTAGCCACCCCCACCGGAGGAGAAGTCGGCCCTTTTGACTGAGGTAAGCCCTTGGAGAGGGCATCTGATCTA
>JAQHUG010000012.1:1048820-1068798 GCA_028555095.1 Dicrostonyx torquatus | reverse complement strand
AAAAAAAACAAACAAATTGCTGCAGGAGAGATGAGTTGCTAGCATGCATGTGACTCATCATAGCTCCAGAAGCAAGCAGAAGGAATGGATTTCAAGAGGCCAAGCAGTGCATGTCCGGGCTCTGAGAGGTGGATTCTTTTAGACCAGTATGGCTGATGCCTAACCTTGAATCTGAAGCTGTAGAGCTAAGCTTAGGGTATAAAAGGCCGGCAAAGTACCTATTGAAATGCAGGCCTCACACAATAATCCATAGCCCCTTCATCTTTGGGGGTTGCAGTGTTGGGCTTTGTTCCTGGAACCACAGATGAGTCCTTTATTCTGTTGTCTAAACAGAAAAATTATAGCTCCCTGGGGAGGAAAGCATTGGGTCTGAGCTTGACTTTTTATCAGCCATGTTAATTTGGAAATAAGCTATTGGCTTGACTTTGCATTCATCAGTGTCAAGGGTGGATTGTGTTCCTTTTGTCCCTTTTGTCCTTAATTAACAGACATTGAATATCCACATTAATTAGTGGGGCTGAGAGATATTTTGCCTCACCCTTCACCATGGTGGGTAATTAAAATTCCTATTAATAAAATAGCTTCATTCATATTTTCTATAAACCTATTATAGAAACAATAAACATGATTATAGGGTAGCTTTCTTTGCTCTTCCAGCCTCCCTTTATTGTTCTTGCTGTTTCCATAAAGGCCTTAGAATTATACAGGGGAGGGCAGGCTCTCAAAGATTGCATGTGCTAAGTTTGGATCTGATCACTTGGGGCATATAATTAGCAGGATAAGTCAGACAACAGTGCTCTTGAGAGGAGAGGAAAAGACCCATTCAAACCAGAACCGATGTAATCTGGTAGGCTTGAATCTACTGCCACTTTGGATTTTAAATTTAAGGAAAATCGAAAGCTTTGTTCTCAATTGGATTGGAAATCTCCATAAAGGATTTCAAATTGGATGCTCTGACATTTGGGTCTGAACTCAAGTTACCAAATGTTGTTCAGTATATACCCTGTGCTAAGGCAATGCTTGAGAGCTTATAGATAAATCCAAAAACAATACCTGCCCTCAAGAATTTTGCTGTTTAGTGGAATCTCTTTATAACCAGAACCAATCCAAAGAAGGATTTCTGTGTAAAACAGAGTCTCTAGTTAAAAACACTCTCCTCTAGCTCCCAACAGATTATAGAGTGTTTCTTCTAGATTTCTTCACTGTGGCCTCTATCAACCATGCATACCATTTGGCATGGGTGCTCATTTAATACATAGTAAAAAAACAGAATTATGAGAGCCTCCAAGTCTGTTTTAGCTCAGATTCAGTGCTGGCTACTGTGGAAAATTAACAAATAGCTATTAAATAAAGAAAGGAAAGGGCATGTGAAAATTAGTTATCTTTGTTTTTTCTATATAGTCTTCTTTATTAAATTTTTCAAAATTATTCACTCTTTAAAACTTTAAATGATTTTAGCACAGTAATAGGTTAAGAACATAATCAAAAGATCAAATAGCAAAAAGAGATTTATAGTATAAAGAAAAAATAGTTCTTCCCTGCCCACATTTCATTACCCTCAATCTTGCTCCTTAGTTGCAATCTCTTTCCAAGCATTTAACTTTTTTCTCCTATGTTCTTCTTATCTCTAAGTAATGTGCTTGTGTAACCATTTCTTAATTACCTTGAGATATTTTCTATTAATATTCTGTTATGCTAAGATGCCTTTGCACCACAATGACCAGCATGACATGAAAATACTAATGGCACACAAACCTTGATGGTAACCAGCAGTTCTCTAATTGGACTTATGACCCACCCAACAAACTGAAAACCATCCTTGCTACTGGACACTAGCCAATGGCTCAGGGTGAAGTCATTGATCTTGGAGGAGAACCGACTGTTGCCACTTTACTGAATCAGTATAATCCCTAACTGCACTTTGAATATTTGTCCTTATACCCACAGATAAGTATAGTCCTCACCCCTTATCAAGGAAACGTACCTTTGCAATAGATAGATAGCTTAATGAAAATAATGACCACACATAGAAAAAAGTCAAGTCTAAAAGGCACATCTTTTCACAAACATTTCCGATTTATGGGAAATATGAGATGCAAAAATGCTAAGTTGGTGAGGTGGCAATACCAACCAAATTACCTGCCCCTATACTTATTACTTTTGTCTAGATAGCTTGAGTCCATATTACCGCAAAGTCCATCTGGCGCTTAATGATTTACTTGGGCTTCAGCCACAATATATCCTCCTCAGAATTCTCACATGGACTTTCACATTAAGAAAGTTGGTATTTCATATGGTAAAATGAGGTAATTGTTTCTTGTTTTGAATCACAAAGCATTTTCTGTACAGGTATTCTTGAAGACAACATTTGGCTTCTATTCCCTGTATTATCAAGCATCCTTTTACTCTTCTGGACCCAAGTAGCCTTCATGATTGTTCAGAATCAATCACTCATGCATTTCTGTGTTAGTTATTTCCTAAATCTATAAGGCATAATATATCCCCCCTTTCCTTCACAGTATTAACACATACTAAATTTTGAATAAGTATGCATTCCTATACATTCATTATATTTTGAAAATAACAAAGATGTCCTTCCATATAGAAATTATACCTTTCCCTGACTCTATATTCACTGCCTCCTTTTTTTCTTATTCATTTTCTTATTAAGCCCCATGAATAAGGCTTCTAACACTGAAATTCTGCTCACTGATTTCTCCAGATGGCCTATTTCAAGGGATCATCAATGTTTTTGTTTTATTTGATTTTTCTACAGCATATAGAAATAGCTGCACAGTTTCTATTTAGAGAGTTTTAAAATATCCTCTCAAGAAATTAATTGGCAAAGGTTTCTTGGGGACAGACATGAGAGCTGGATTGTAGGTAGGGAAATAGGTTCATTATTATGAATATGATTTTAGATTCATGAATTTATACTTGTGTCCATAATTATCAAACTGTATATTATAAATGCATATAGTACCTTGTTGTTATGGTTTATATGTTTGCATCATCCTAGAATTCATGTTGATATCCTAAAATCCCACAATAATAGTGTTTATTATAAAGTGAGGCCTTTGGGAATTGAATCGAATAAGATATTAGTGTTCTTATAATAGAGGTCTGAGAGAGAGTACTTGTTTCTTTCACCATGGTAAAGCACAAAAAAAAGAATCTGTCTAGAAAGTGGCTTCTTCTGAGAATATAATATAATTACATTATTTCCTCCTTTTAATTTCCTCCCTCCAATCTTTCCTAAATTTTCCTTTCTCTCTCTTTCAAATTCATGGTCTCTTTTCTACTTCTCACTTTCTCTTCTATCAGGTTCAATGTGGTTGGATTTATATTGAGGTTTTAATCCATTTGGACTTGAGTTTTGTGCATGGTGATAGATATGGATCTATTTTCATTCTTCTACAGGTTGACATCCAGTTATGGCAGCACCATTTGTTTTGAAGATGCTTTCTTTTTTCCATTTTATAATTTTGGCTTCTTTGTCAAAAATCAGGTGTTCATAGTTGTGTGGATTAATATCCAGATATTCAATTTGATTCCATTGGTCAATGTCTCTGTTTTTATGCCAATACCAATCTATTTCCATTACTGTAACTTTGTAATAGGGCTTGATGTCAGGGATGGTAATGCCTCCAGAAGTTCCTTTATTGTATAAGATTGTTTTGGCTATCCTGCATTTTCTGTTTTTCCATATGAAGTTATTATTGTTCTTTTAAGGTTTTGTGAAGAATTATGTTGGGATTTTGATTGGGATTGCAATTAATATATAGATTGTCTTTAGTAGGATTGCCATTTTTACTATGTCGATTCTTTCTATCCAAGTGTATGGGAGATCTTTCCATTTTCTGGTATCATCTTTAATTTCTTTCTTCACAGACTTAAAGTTATTGTCAAGTAGATCTTTCACTTCCTTGGTTAGTGTTACCCCAAGATATTTTATGTTATTTGTGGCTATTATGAAAAGTGATGTTTCTCTAATTTCCCTCTCAGTTTCTTTATCCTTTGTGTATAGGAGGGCTGCTGATTTTTTGAGTTGATCTTGTATCCTGCCACATCTCTGAAGGTATTAGTCAGCTTTAGTTCTCTGGTAGAGTTTTTGAGGTCACTTATGTACAATGTACACTATCATATTATCTGCAAATAATGAAAGTTTGATTTCTTCCTTTCAATTTGAATCCCCTTAATCTCCTTATGTTGTCTTATTGCTAGTGCTAAAACTTCAAGAACTATGTTGAAGAGATATGTACAGAGTGGACAGCCTTGTCTTGTTCCTGATCTTAGTGGAATTGCTTTGAGTTTTTCTCCATTTAGTTTGATATTAAATTTTGGTTTGCTGTATATTGCTTTAATTATATTTAGATATGATCTTTGTATCCCTAATCTCTCCAAGATCTTTATCATGAATGGGTGCTGAATTTTGTCAAATGCTTTTTCAGCATCTAATGAAATGATCATATATGTTTTTTTTTCTTTCAGTTTATTTATATGATGGACTACATTGCTAGATTTTTGTATGTTGAACCAGCCCTGCATCCCTGGGATGAAGCCTATTTGATCATGATGGATGATTTTTTTTTTTTGATGTGTTCTTGGATTCGGTTTGCCAGTATTTCATTGAGAATTTTTGTATTGATATTCATGAGTGAGATTGGTCTGTAATTCCCTTTCTGAGTCTTTGTGTGGTTTTGGTATCAGAGTAACTGTAGCCTTATAAAAAGAGTTTGGCAATGCCCCTTCTGTTTCTATTATGTGGAGCACTTTGAGGAGTATAGGTATTAGGTCTTCTTGGAAGTTCTGTTAGTATTCTGAAATAAAACCATCCAGCCCTGGGCTTTTTTGATGACAGCTTCTATTTCCTTGTGGTTTATTTAAATTTCTCACCCGGTCTTGATTTAATTTTGGTATATGGTATCTATCTAAAAATTTTTCCGTTTATTTTACATTTTCCAATTTTGTGGAATTCAGGTTTTTTTTTAGTAAGACCTAATGATTCTCTGAATTTCCTCAGTATCTGTTGTTATGTCCCCATTTTCATTTCTGATTTTGTTAATTTGGATGTTCTCTCTTTCCCTTTTGGATAAGGGTTTGTCAATCTTGTTGATTTTCTCAAAGAACCAGCTCAGAATCAAGACTGCTTTTGTTTTTATGCTTCTCTTCCCCATAGGAGTATTTAAGAATCACATATTAAGCAGTCTATGAAAATGGGAGATAGTAGGTGTATTGGGTTCGTTGAAACGAGAGAAGGCACTTGGCTAGGTTGTCTTTTTGATAAAAAATAAAATCCTCTACTTAGCTTATGTGGCAGATATTTAGGCTTCAAAGTCTCTGTCCCTACTGTTTCCTATCCATTCTCTGCTTCCTAAGTGTGGATGCACTGTGACCAACAAGTCTCCTGCTTCTGCCATCATGCCTTCCCCACCTGTTTCCATGCCTTCCCTACCATGCCAGACTGTATCCTTCTGGAATAATAATTCAAAAGAAATTTTCTCCCTGGAACTTTTTATTTTTGTTATTTTTTAGTGTTCGTGTGTGTGTGTGTGTGTGTATGTACATGCATGCATTTTATGTGCATGTACATGCACATATTAGAGAACAATTTTCAGGATTTGGTTCTCTCCTCCTGTGGGTTCCAGGATTCAAATTCAGAGTCTCTGTAGCTCCTAGAGGCTAGGGGTGTTGTTAGCCTAGGTAAAATCTCTGAAATACAGTCAATAGGGTGCCACCATGTGTGTGTGTGTGTGCAGGTATACATGTAAGGGCCAGAGGTCAAGCATGGGTGTCGTTATGAAAGTGCCAACCACCTTACTCTTTGAAACTGAGTAAATTAGACCCGCTGGTTAGTGAGCTCCAAAGACCCAGGTTTCTCCACCTTCTAGTACTAGGATTATAAACAAAGACCACTATCTCTGGGTTTTCTATATGGATTCTGGGACTAGAATATGTATTCTTATTGTTGCATGACAAGGACTTTATCTCTCTAAGGACCTTCTCAAATTTGTTCAGTTAATTTTTGTGTGCATTATCTTCCCAGGCTTGTGCACCCACATTTCCTATTATTCTTTGCTCAACCTAACCCCATGTCCCAAGCACTTTCCAGGTATATTTCCTGAGACAACAGGAACCCATGTTGCATATGACAGGCAGATTTCATCCTCTCCATTCTGAGTTTGGAAACTTCATCTCCTACAGATTCTCCCAAATCTGGAAGTTACACCTCAGAGCTAGTCCTGTTTGCTTCCTGTTTACTCTATTTTCACCTGAGCTTTCTGTTCTCCCCACGCCTGTCAAGCAATGTTAGCATACTTCAACTCCTTGGTATCTTAGTCTAATTGATAAACAAGGAATTTGCAAGTCACAAATATTAACAAGGGCCTCATACCCTTAAAGTGACAGTGTTAGGATTTGCACTCTTGACATGTCAAAGTGCTTAATGGTAATTTGCAAGTATGGCCATGTCCTGATTTGTCAAATTCCTTTTTCTGTGTAGTGAATAAAACTTACTGTAAGTTTTAAAAATGTGCACAAGTGTACAGAAGTGGGAAAAATGTCTGTGTTAAACAAATAAGAAATTACTTCTTAAGTTTCAGTCAAAATGCAATAACATTTTGAATGAGTCCTTAAAATTTCAAAATAAAATGGTGTTCACACAGCTACTGTAGTTTGGAAATTCATTTGAAATTATAAGTATAAAGTTGAATCTAATTTTTATGACTGTTTAATCAAGAAATCCTCAGCCCTTCCCTCTGAGGATTTGTTTTCCTTCCTGCCATCCCAAAGGACTGGCTAGACTTGGTAAATTTAATTTGATAACACTCCCCTGCCTTCTTCTGTATTCCCAGCCAGAAAAGGGTTACATATGTAAAGGGGGTGGGTGAGAAAGGGAGAAAAATCCTACTGTATTAAAAACCAAGGAGTGAAAAAAAGTGCAATGGGAAAATCTTATTCCAGTGTCAAGAGAATATCATGCTTACACCACAGTCCCTCGGGAAATTCTCTCCACCAAGGGCTTCTCAGAATTACAGCCAAAGGGTTGAATACAATGCCTGCTGATCCACAGCTGCAGTGTTTGTATAAACAAAGCAGTGTGACTAAGAGTGATTTTTCAAAGAAATTCATTCCGAAACTAATAATTCAAATGGATTATATAATCTCATTTGTTATTACCCTAGACATATTATTATTAAACTAGTTGCCTATACAAATTCACATAGTCTTAAAGTTTGAGAAAAAAAAAAAACAAAGCAGGCAGCCTCACATTTTCTGGCTTCAAAGCATAATTCAGAGCTATAGTAATCAAAACAGTGTAGCACTGGTATAAATACAGACATTAGAAAACCAGAACAAAATAGGGAGACAAAATTATAAATCCTCACATAGGTACTCAAATGACTTTTGACCAGGGTTCTCAGACTACACCATGGAGAAAATGCAGTCTCTTCAATAATCAGTGTTTAGAAAACTGTATAAGTGCATGCCTAAAAATGAAAATGGACTCTTCTGCCAAAATTTAAGTAAATCAAACATCCAAATGTAAAACCTAAAGCTAGACTTGGGAGGCAGAGGCAGATGGATCTCTGTAAATTTGAGGCCAGCCTGGTCTACGTGAGCTAGTTCCAGGACAGGCTCCAAAGCTACAGAGAAACCCTGTCTCAAAAACCCAAAGCTATAAAATTCCTAAAATTCCCATCATACAAAAGTCTATAGTATCATGGTGAGCAAAACTTTATAGCTATGACAGGAAAAGCACAGATGAAACTGATCAAAACTCAAAACTTCTGCACATAGAAAAATAAAACAGAAACATAAAACAAAGTAGAAAAGCATTCCATAGAATGAGAAAAGTTGCAAGCAAACAGTGTATTGGATAAATAAGAAGTTAATATTGAATATGTATATGCAATTGCTAGAATTCAATTACAACCACAGTAACAATAAAAACAAATTTCTAAATGGGCTCAGGAATTGAATAGGCATTTCCTAAAGGAAAATGCACAGATAGACACAAAATGCAAAGATGGCGTCACTATGTGGGGAAATACGAGTCAAAACCACAGTGAAGTATTACCTCATACCCATTAAAATTTCCACTATTTTTAAAATTCAGAAAATAGCAAGAGTTGGCACGAAAGAGAAATTAGAAATGCTGTGCATTTGTCAGTTGGATTGCTAGATGGTCGAACCTTCATGAACAGACTCCTCACAAAATTACAGCCTGAGCCACTGTATGAACCATCAATTTCACTTCTGTGCAATATTCGTAAGCGTGAAAAACAGGATCTCAAAAATAATTTGCACATTCATGGCTTTTCCAGCATTATTCACAATAAACAAGACATGAAAGCCCTGAATGTCTATTTATAGATGAATGGATAAAGAAAATGTGATATGTACAGATGATAGAATACTACTTGGCCTTGAAAATGAAGCCTGCTGTGTGCTACAACAACCATACAGTACAGATGAACATGGAGAGCCCTATGCTAAGTAAAATAAAACAATCACATGTATACTTGAAATACTAAATGATTTTGCATACCTGAGAACTCTAAAGCAGCTGAATTTATTGCAACACAAAGTATAATAGTAGTTGAAAGGAATAAGGCAGAAGTAGAAAAGAGAAATGGTAAGCTGTATAAAGGATGATGAACTATAAAGCATGAGAAAGTTCTAAAGAACTGCTCACAAGCATGTGCATGCATGCCGTAGCAAAGATGTCTACTTACAAGAGGGTGAACATCTGCTATGAGTTTTTTTTTTATCACAGTAAAGATTAAAAAGTTATGCCAGCATTGGAGACACAGTCATTAACAAAATAGGTGAAGGGTCATGGAAAAAGAACAGGTGGGGGTAGAAAGTACAGCTTGAACACAAGGTGTTAGGAGGGTTAGCGCTCTGAAGAAGGACATTTTGCACAGTTGACTTTGGTGGAACATAAGCAGGAGAACTAGAACATCAGTAGCTGGCATTGTTAAGAGTATTGTCTCCTTCCATAGATATCTGGTAACCAGTGTTCAATTTTAAGTATGGTGTATCATAACTCAGATCTATATCCTAAAAAATACCATAATAGGAAACAAAGTATGAATGACAGTATTTAAAGCAGTGAAACCAGTTTAGAATATGTTTACAATCCAGATAAGAAATAGTGATAGACGCAGTCTAGAAGTCTAGCATATATATCAAGTATGATTTCAGAAATGGAGAGAAAAGAGAAGACTACTAGATATTTTTCTATTGCTTTCATAAAACGCCATGACCATCAAAACTTATAGAAAGAAAGTATATTTGAAGTGCACGGTTTTGGAGGGTTAGAACCCATCATGGCAAAACAGAGGAGCAGGTGGCAGTGTCTGGAGCTCACATCTCTGCATACACATAAGAAGCAGAGGGCATGCTGGGAATAAAACCTTAAAGCCTTTCCCAGTGACACAGCAACAAGTGCTATTCAGATATGAGCACTATTAAACTTCAGATATAGCAACCTTCCTAATCATGGGCTCAGCGTAATTTTGTGATTTCCCAGTGTTATGGGGTTGATGAGTAGAATAACCATCTCTCTTGTCCTGGATTACATCACCATTCCCTTCTCCATGGGTTCAAAGAGGAGAGCTACATCCTAGTGTTGTCTTGTTTGTTCTTCTGTGCACCGAGCATTGAAAGGTAATGGATAGTGAAGGCCAAGGCCAATTACATATTTCCAATGCTTTTTATATCACTAAACTAAGATTGAATACTTTCCCTCACATTCATTTCCTCTTCTTATCCATCCCCATGACTTTCATTTATAACCAAAGGAACATTCTCCTTTCAAGATAATGGACGAGGCAGTATATAATTTTTCCTCAGTGAATAAGGCTGCTCCACTCTTTTTTGTTCCCTGTGTCCCTTTAACAACCTTTATCCATCTATATTTAGTTACTATTGATTCTTCCTTAACTGTCTTGTTTTTCCAGATTCTAGAGAGCACTCCAGCTCTCTAGAAACTGTCTTTAAGTCTGCTTCCTCTGATTTCACACGTAAACACATTTGGGTACAAACAGTGAAAAATCCTGGATCATACCCCTATCCTATGGTTGATCCCATAGATGAGTGGCTTAGGAGTGAAAATAGAGATTTCAGTTCCTATTTGAATAGATAGTAGAGTAGGTGTCAAGAGACCATAGAATGATCCCCAATGAGAGTGTGTCCTCACAGTGGCATCTTAAATTTGTTGCAGTTCCATCTTATCACCAAAACAAAGGTATTATATGGGTCTAAAGATCATTTTATGTCTATTCTGAGGCATCGTAGCTCATGTTGCTTACATAACTACTGAAAGCTATTACTTATTAATAAAATTGTAAACACACTTATAAAATTTATGTGGGAAAATATTTTGTAAATGAAGTAGCACTTAGAGGATACAATCATTGTTCTGATGAAGTTATGACTATATCCCTGGATTCCACAAACCTCTCAGGGCTTCGTTTTATTCCACATTAGGAAAGACTCCCGTGTTTCAATCATTTCTCTCATACTGTTACTTAGATGCAGTGGAGCTGCTAGGAAAGGGTCTATTTGTAGGAAGACGAGATCATGTGAGCATTGGATAAGGGGAGTAGGAAGCGAGAATTAGGATGTAGCTTTGGGCATTAGTCCAAACAGAAAGCAAGTAGACTGTGTCTAGAAAAAGTTTACAAGATGTGTCATAGTCTGAATTGAAAAAGAGTAGGCAAAAAAAGAAAAGGTTCTAGAAACAGGAATAAGAACACATGTAAGCATTTGAGAGGAAATAATTTCCTATTTCTAATTAGCATTTCTGTGACTTCATCTTAGACCTCCTTCCCTTAAGGGTAAGGAGAATAAATGTTACGAATTCCAGTGACCAGTTCTGACATTTGAAACAAAAACAAAGATACAAATCATCAATTGAACAACTGACCAAGTAACAAACACACTGACCACTGGGATGGTCCTCTGAAGGGCAGAGCCTAGGGAATGAAAACAGTCTTCTCTCACTACATCCCCTTATTGCTTCCCACACTGCCAGCCTTTCTTAATCAATTGTTTATTCTTTTCATGTTTGTATTTTAGGGTAGTTTCAGCATTCTTGGCTTGACCTATCCCAAACACAGACCTCTTCTCTTCCTTTATCCATAGCCACAAGACAGTCTCTGAGCCACGTTGCAAAAACATCATTTCTCTTACTTGAAAGTCCATGCTTTCAATGGCAGTCTATTTCTTTCCATTAATCATTCTGATAATTTCACTCTCCTTGTAGGTAGTATTTCCTCATCAGTCAGCATGACCTTCACTCTGAACAATACTCTCTCACCTCTGCCTACTACCATCTTGGCTTCTCCAGAATTGCAGATTATTTTATATACTTGAAACAAAATAGCTACAAATTATAGTGGTTTAAGATAAATTCTGTAGGGTGGGGAGCTTAATCACAGCTGTTGCTGTTGTGGACACATGCTGCTGTCCCACAAAAGATGCATTCTGGGTTATTTCCTAACATGGGAGAAGGGGAAGTGGCAAGAATTTGGCATCACCCTAAGAGATCTTCCTTTTTTCATCCGATTTTACCCACAGGCTGCTGGTCTTATGAGTAACACGGAGATTCACTTGAAGCTATAAAAACAAAATTAATTCAAATCATAATTGCAAAGAAACCTAGAACCAGGCCATGCCTAATTTGGCCTGTGAGGAGAGGAACTCTTATTCATGAAATGTCAGAACTTAGATCTTGTTGAATCTACATATGCAGGCAACACACACATGAGTGCATGCACACACACATAGATAGACACACACACATAGATAGACACACACACACACACACACACACACACAAAAAAAAAAAACCCTCACATACCCCTCCCAATTCTGAAGCTATTTTCCAAGAAAGCCAGATGAAGATTTCCTTCATTACCAAAGAGTGAGTCAGTTCTGGGTAGAAACAACTAAACAGGCATCTCCAGTAGGAGGAAAGCCAGGGCATATGAAAAAGAAAAACAGTGATTTTAGCTATGCGTCCTTAACCAATTGATCTTGACCCTAGAAACAATTCAGACTAGTGATAACTAGTATACATGTTACAGTAATGAGGAAAGTCTCATTGTTTCAATATTTTTAATAGTTCAATAATTTCTGATCTGGCTAGAAAATGTTCTTTTTCTCACTCAAGTAACCATTTTTTCAATTGGCATATATCCTGTAAAATCATGAAATATACCTCAAATGTATAGAATTATGCTGATTTTCTTAAAAATGAAATTGAGGGAAAAAAGTGAAATAGAATCATCTCAGACTCAGTTCTTATATAAATGAGTTTGAAAGAAGACTTAGGTTATGTTTTAAAGTCAAGGAGAAAAATTATATAGATTAAATGCTATCCTTCTATTGATTCCACATCAGTTTTCTTGAACTATGTTTTTGTTAGAGGAAAGTATTTCTACCCTCATTGTCATCACTCTCTGTTGGACCTCTGTCAACATCAGGATTATGGGAACAGTCAAATGGTGAATACACAGTCTAGTGGTGGTATTTTGTTTGTTTGTGATCCAGCAAATAAAGCTTTTCTGAAGATCAGAGCACAGAGCTAGCCACGCTAATTAGCCATAGAGGCCAAGCAGTAGTGCACACATCTTTAATCCCAGTTCATGTGAGGCAGAGGCAGACCGATCTCTGTAAATTCAAGGCCAGCCTGGTCTATACAAGATTGAAACAGTCTAAAAAGAGAAACAGAGCCAAGCATGGTGGCCCACACTAAAAGGTGGAGATGGGAAGTGATTTTGCTGGACAGAGAGAACAAGGCAGGAGGAGACAGGAGCTCATTGAGTTCAGTCTGAGGATTCGTGGAGACAGGATCTTGCCTATTGGATCTGAGCATTCAGAGAGAAAAGAACTCTAGTGGCTGGCTGCTCTGATTCTCTGATCTTTCACATGTTACTCCCTAATATCTGACTCCAGGATTTTATTTAATAAGACCAATTAGAAGTCACACAACATGGGCATAGGGTGTAGAAACTTCTCCCTTCTTTTTGTTATGTTTTGTCAAAAATTATCTGCAGAGGTTTTAACAGTGGAAGTATTAGTCAGAGATGTGTGTCAAAGGAAGGAAAATGAACTACTCAGTCTGTTGATGAGAAGTTAAAAGAAAGAGCACTTCCCATAATTTCAAGCATGATTGGAGAAGGACAAGTAGACCAGTAAGAGTTACAAGGTAGGAAATAGTGCTAAAGCAAAAGTGGTTGGCTAGGAACCGAAAATTTATACGTAAACAACTGTTGTGTCTGCAAATAGGAGAGTCAATCCTATGGGTCAAGAAAGACTTTTAAGTTTTTCAAAAGATATCAGCATGATTTTAAAATATGTTTTGAATAGCTTACACTAGCAGCAAACTAAACATGCGGGAAGGGAAGGTTGACAGTAGGAAAACCCAAAGGCTAGTGGTACAATAACTCCAGAAGAAGAAACCCGTCATCAGAATTTGTTACAGTCTAAGTACACCTTCTGGACCTAAAATATAGTGAGTGCTCAGCAAATACTTGTAAGCAAATAGTGACCTCCACTTACGTCCAGGGTGGAAGTATAAGAGAAAGAGAGTAGTGAAGGGCTCAGATCTATGTTCGTCATCTATGGGCTTCCAGGCAACCCTTTCCCCCAGGACATCACTAGCCAGTGCTGGTTCGCTGCTCACATTGACCTGTCTCACAAATCATTCATTGTGCCCGTGTTTTTTGTGTGGTAAAAATCACACATGCATTATTTTATTTAAACTCTTCTAAAAACAGAACTTGACAATCAGATGATTTTTTTCACCAGTTCATATATGAACAAAGTAAACCATCTTTTTGGGTCATGAAAGTATTATGTTGCAACAGGATTTGATTCACAAGGTTGAATCTAAAGTCCAGGATTGTTCCAGTATAGTACAGGAGTGTTCCAGTATAGTACAGGAGCATATGCCACTGTGCTTATTAAATAGAATTTTGTAAGCTCACTTCCATATATGTTTAAAGAGATTTCTATCTCACAGCCTTCACAAACAATACCAACACTCTCTGGCTGATACAGAAACATTTGTGTTACTGTGTATTAGCAAACTGCTTAAAAATGTGACCTGTGTCTTAATGTACTTCTGTTTGCTCGGAACTAATGAGGATAGTTTAGAAATATTGCATTCCTAACCTCTTGAACATATAATAATTATTTTGCTCCTTCTTTTACCACCTAAACTGTGGAGAGTTTCTGTTGTTGGCTCTGATATAATGTATATAAATGTTATTCCCCTCCATCATTAAATATCTTTGGGTGAATTTTCATAAATACTGAGCACAAGGTATAGTGTTCCCTGAATATCCTCTAGATAAACAATAAACTCTACCTGGCTCTATTGCAAATATTATATGGTTATAATTCTATCCTTGTCTTTGTCCCAGCTTCCTCTTGCTGAAGTTATTTGAAAGTGTATTGCTTTTCTATCCTGAAAAGGCTATTCTGCAGGCCTTTGTTTTTAATAGGACCCAGGAAGTAGCAACATAATATTCTTTTCCTTATAGATGTTGCCCTTTCCTCTTTAGAAAATGAATTTTCCACCCATCATTTCAATGTGCTCTGCCAAATGGCTGCTCTGCTTGTGGCCCGTAGTGGATCCCTAACATGTAGGCAAGATGTCTCTCAGGGACAGAAACAACAACATTCCATCAAATTTATGTAATTGCTTTTAAAATGCCTGGTGCTTTTATAAGGAGTTTTTCCATGGCTGCCATGGGCTGGACATACTCTACTTGAAATTTTTCTCTTATTTGTTAGAGATCTCTATAAAAAAATATGTGTAAAACACCTGAAACAGGTTTTGATACCTGAAGAATTCGATGAAGAACAATAATAGTTACAGTAGCAGTTGTATTTGAAGGCAAACAGTAAACCTTCATCTAGAATTTATTAAACACTTAGCTGGTTATATGTGACAGAGTCCTCATAGAAGATGCTTTCCCTGTACTAAATGACTATATGCTATTCACTGCAAATTTTATAATGGAAAATATATAATAATTGCCCCATAAATAAAGATACAACCATATAAACATACTTACTGGCATTTTGCAGTTTTCAAAGCTTCTAATAACCATGTGAAGTAAGCGGGAACTAGCAGCTTTAGAAGTCATCATCACCACCACCATGGCAGCTACCCATTGCTATGTGATTCCTGTACCAGGCTATGGACTATGATCGTCTCGTGTACTGCATTACCCAGTCATCACAAGACACCATTTTACAGGTGGTAAATTCAGTGACTTTAGCTGACTTATCCTAATCATGCAATTAGTGAGTTAATCGGGACAGAATATGAATCTGTCCCCATGTCGTGAGATTATTGCTATTAACAGTTATTTCTATTTATCTATTCACAATGTCTTTCTTTCCTGTGATTAGGAGCCTTAGAGTTGTGTTTTCTATTAACTTACAGCAACAAGGTTGACTACAAGGCAAGCATGTTAGCTTTTTCTTACCCTTTTCATGTTCTACCAAGGTTCTTTTTTCTCAACTTTTAATGATTCTCTGTGGATTTCACATCACACATCCTGATCCCACTTGTCTCTCTGTCCCTTGCTTCCACCCTCTGCCCATATGACTTTCCCCCAAAACAAAACAATATTTAAAAGAAAAGCCAAAAGTCAACCCCCCCCCAAAAAAGAAATAAAGAGAATGATCTCATCATGGCCCATTGAGTCACAGTTGACCCTTTACTCCATTAGTCCATTCATCTTTACTTACAAGTGTTTACAGCTGTGAGTCAGTGGTCTACTTCGAGGCCTCTGGTTTCTGTTACACCATTGAGAATGGGCTCTCTTTGGGGCTCCTCTTGGCTATCCTGTGTTGTGGAGATCCTGCAGCTTTAGAGCAATAGTTTAGTCCCCTTCACACGCTCCAACAGTTCATCCATGCGGTGGATGCTGAAGTGGGCTAACTCATAGCCCTGGTTCAGGGCCTGTGTGGTAGCTGAACTGGTCAGTCTGCCAGTTTCCCCCTCATTATCACTACCCTGGCAACAAGGGGCGGGGCCAGTTCTCCATTTCTCAGGTCCCCAGGTCCAGCCCACTCACACTCACACCACCAGGGCCAGTTCTACTGTTTTGCCCAGGTGAGCTACAAGGCCCTCTCTCCAACTGCTGCAGGAGGTATCTGAGGGTGGGCACAGTCAGCTTTCCTGTGTGCTGCAGCTGGCAAGGAGCAGGGTTAATTCTGTCACTCTCTTGACCCCCATGGGCCAGCCCTTACCTGTCACAGGTAGCAAAGAGGGAGAGGGGAAGGCATATTTCTCTCATTCATGCCACCACAAGGTAGGTGAGGAGGGATAGGGTCAGCTCTGATACCCTCATGCCCTCAGAGTCCTCTCACCTGTTTCCCGACAATAGGTCCAACTCTAGTGTGCTGCCCTGGTGAGCAGCATGCTCATAGCAAGGGATGGGGTCATCTTTCCCAAGTGGGGGGGGGTGTGAGTGTTCCCCTGAGAAGCAGGGCCAGCTCTCTTGCCTCAGTATCTACTGAGGGTCTCAGAAATCCATCTCAGGGTCGTAAAGGGCAGGGTTAGCTCAGTACAGCCCTCGGATTCCCACATATATGGTTCCTATGACCCTCTATGCTAACCTTGGCTTTGGATATCATAAGAAACCCCAGCTGCTGCAGAACCATGGACCCAGACATGGCCCTCAACAATAGCTCAGGCCTAGATGTTACCTTAGCCCTGGTGACAAACAGCCCTCCCCGATCAGAATGGTCCTGGTAGCAGCATAGCCCCCAAACTCTGTCATGGTCACAGATTGTGTGGTTTAGACCAAAGGCATCATGTGGTCTTTGGTGGCAACATGATCAAGTGAACGTCAACACAGACCTTGGTTGTGGCAGTACCATGGACCCAGACATTATCCTCAGCAGCAGCTGGGGCCCAGATGTCACCAATGCCCCAGGTGGCAGTGAATTGCCCTTGAGGCAGCATGACCCTCATACACCATCATGGCCCCAGGGGTTAGCACAGACTACTGACCTCTCTGCATGGCCCTCGTTGGCAATAGGAACCATAGATATCAACCAACACAGGCCCTTGGGCTGAGTCAGAGTCTTGAATGAAGACTTCCCTTGGCAATAGCTCAGGCCCAGCATCATCCTGGATTCAGGTGGCAAGCAGGCCATTCATGTCAGCTTGTTGTTTCTCACCATCCTCACCTCTTCAGATATGCATCTCTCCCAAGCCCATGAACAACTCTGCCTCTTTGTCTCCTCCATTTCCCAACCCTGCTCACCATAATGGTCCTCTGATACCTGGCAGGCTCCTGATTAAGTTACAAGTGGCACTTGGTTGAGTCCTGCCTACCCTAGCTACAAGGCATAGCTCAGACATGTTGCTTTTCATCTCTGTGTGCCTGGACCTAGAAACCACAGGCTTGGTATGAAGGTAAATAAATGCTTGTTGCCTTTGGTGCCAAGTGGGTCCAAGTTGTGCCCACCCCCTAACACCCCCAGAACAGGAGGTGTGGCAGGAAATCATCTTTTTCCTCCACTGTCAGGCCTGGAAAGTGCCCAAGCTGTAAGGGTCCTTTCTTAAAAAGCAAAAGATAAGTATCTTATTTTAATTATTCTTTTATCCTTGCATAAATTCAAGAAGAATGTCTCATTTATCCAGACAGAAACTTTGCTATCAGTGTACTAAAAATCATTATTTAAGTAAAATTTATTATAAACTTATGTACTGTGTTTCATCTTGCTGAAGATTGCTCCTGACTACCAGGAGTAAAAGAGTATGAACAGATAAAGTAAAATGTAGTAATTCTACTACAAGTATACTGTGGTGATTATTACAATTATTTAAAAGTTGTATTGGATGGATGTGAAATAGATCCCTTAATACCAATACCTACACTTACTTTTGGCTTGCTTTCTAAGAGATAGTAGCTATGAACAGATATGTAATTCTTAAGGATCTTCTGACTCTGATTCCTGAATTATCCCTTCACACAAGACACAAAAGTTTCTGGACATTTGATACAGCCAACTTTGGCTCGAAGATAGGGCCTGTATTCTCCCAAGCTGGGTATAAGCAACCAGCAGCTTGAGTTACATTTACTGCATGTGCCAAGCAACTTCTATCAAACTTATAAATTTAACTCAATTAAACAGCTACTTACCAAACTATATTTTTCTGTGATCAGAAGAATAAGAGATAGACATGCACACAGGTTTACTATTATGTATGAATTTCCAGTGAAGGGGATTTTCCCATAGGTGTGACCCAAGGTGAAGCTCAACTTTATATGGGAAAGGGTCAGCCAAGTAACTCACTTGGTAAAGGTGCCTCCATCAATGTTGATTAATTGAGTTTGATCCCTGGGACTCTCATACCATAGAAGGAGAGAATTCATGTACACAAGTTGTCCTCTGGCATCCACATGTACATGGTGGTATGCATATTCTTCAAAAAACATACATGCATGAACATCTAATATAAATAAGTAAATAAATAATAAATAAAATGTAATAATTTTTGTAACTATTTGGGAAAGATCTTTAGTTGTGTTGGCCAATGAAGACTGGTTATATGTCAGAATCAGGATAAAAAAAAAGTAGAGGGATAACCCAGTTACCTATTAACCACTGAATAAACAATCCCCAAGATTAATGGGGTAAACAGGATAAAATTTTGTCCCAAGTACCCAATCTGGTAAGCAGTTTTTATGAAAACAGCAAGAAACAGGTAAACGTAAAATCAAGCATCTGAAAAAGATTCTGGACATCAGCTCATTAAAGGCAGTCCATGAGAAGAGTTTTTGCCTCTCTGAAGGATGGGACTGAGTTAAAGCAGGTGTCAGAACTGTAGCCAAGCAAACTGAGATTCAGACTCCAGTCCTACCAAGTCCTAGTAGTAAGTTAGACTATGAGAATGAAAATAGGAAATGCAGTGGCTTGTGGTCCAGGAAGGCAAATTGTTCAATTCCATACCTATTCTCACACTCAGACACATTAGGAAACATGTGTATAGCAGAGGACTAATTTTAAGTATCACCTGATGGTATTCTGTAGTTAGAAATAAGCATCCTATTTATACAAAGATTAAAATAATATCTTTACCTGAAAAACCTGGTGAGTGAGAAGTAAAGGATAAAAAAAGTATCACATATTGATTCTTGAAATGTCTTCAAAGTTCTCTAAAGCAATTTTCAGCCTCTTTCCACTCAAGAATAAAGGAAATTATTTGTTCTCATTTTTCTGAAATTATCAGAAAGAAGTATGACCATTCACTGTCTTGTGATGTATTATTAGCATGTATAGCTATTGTCATTGAAACTGAAAAACATAAAGGACTTCATTTTTCTATACCAAGCTTCTCTCATATACTCACATGTAGATTCTTGATTTGCTCTCTCAGAAGAACCACAAGGTACCTGTTAGAAATATTCCAGCATATGCAAATCCTGACTAGACAGAAAAAAACCAATGTTGCTCCATTTCTCATGCACTCCATGGAAACTGACTTATTTTACTGATGGATAAATTCACATACTAATATTTAGATTCAGATATTTTAATGGAGTAAAAAATGTATTATAAGAGGAAGGGGATCTAGGGCTGGGCTGTGTGAAAGGACAGCAGATCCAGAGTAAGTTCTTTAATAGCCTATGATCTCTTGTGTATAGCACATGGCCAGTCTCAGCAGCATGAGATCAGGTGAGGGAAACTTCCAAAGAAAAACTGGGAGGCAGAATCCTTGGTGGCTTAAATATTATTATTGCAGAGTGGAGCATTGGTGTGGGGAATCCTTCTGTATATGTGTTGCTTTTATTGGTTAATGAATAAAAAAGCTGCCCTGGCCAGGTTAGAGCTGGGCAGAAAAACTAAATTGAACACTGGGAGAAAGAAGGCAGAGTCAAGAGAAGCCATGGAGCTGCCAGAGGAGAAAGGCATGAGCTGCTTGCCAGAA
>JAQHUG010000012.1:1004406-1021295 GCA_028555095.1 Dicrostonyx torquatus | reverse complement strand
TGTGGGGAAAAGGGAACACTTCTGTATTGCTGGTGAGAATGCAAGATGGTAGAACCCCTTTGGATGTCAGTGTGGAGATTTCTCAGAAAATTAGGAAACCTACCTCAAAACCCAGCATTGCCACTTTTGGGTATATATCCAAAGGATGCGCCATTGTACCACAAGGGCATGTGCTCAGCTATGTTCATAGCAGCATTGTTTGTCATAGCCAGAACCTGGAAACAACCTAAATGCCCTTGACTGAAGAATGCATGAGGAAAATGTGATACATTTACTCAATGGAGTACTATACAGCAGAAAAAATAATGACATCTTAAAATTTGTGGCCTATTGATGGATCTAGAAACCATCATATTGAGTGAGGTGTCCCAGACCCAGAAAGACAAATATCATGTGTACTCACTCACTCATAAGTGACATTTAGACATAAGGCAAAGAAAACCAGCCTATAATTCACAATCCCAGAAAACCTAGACAACAATGAATCTCCTAAGAGAGAAATACATGGCTCTAATCTATATCAGAAGTAGAAAAAGACAAGATCTCCTGAGTAAGTTGAGAGCAAGGGGACCATGGGAGAGAGTAGAAGGGGATGGGAGAGGAGGGGGGAACAGAGGAAAATGTATAGCTCAATAAAATCAATTTAAAAAAGAATTCTGGGAGAATTAGATACAATTGGTATAGAAGTGGAAGAATCAAGTTAAAAATTACTCTAGAAGAGTGAGCAAATAGTCAATGGAATGCATTACTTGTCTTAGTGCCATATAAAATATTCTCATAACAAATTAAAGTTTTGATCATTCTAGGTATAACAATACTCATTTGTTTAATTAAAAAGCAGGCTGGTCTTTGTATAGGTCATGTAAAATGTTAAAAACAAAATTAAACTCATAATTAAGCTAGCAAAAGATAAAGATGCTCCAAGTTGAAGACCTTTAATTTATATAAAGTTCAATCCCCAAAGTCATTTTACTTTATTAAAGTTACCAAGTCAAAGATGTGAGAAAACACTTTATGTGGGTTTTTAAAGGCTAAATTTTTCCAACACTTTTAATGTCCACAAGAAACAGTCAATTAGGAAGACTTCATAGCTTAGTGATTGCAAATTCTTGAAGGGGTCAAAAAGTTAAAGCTGGTTCTTCTTTCTTTATTTTCCATTACTGGAAGTAATTCTCCATATCCTAAACATTATTGGTCATATAATAAAAATTGATGAGGGTGTTGAACTGAAGAGTTTATTATTTTCACACATAGTTAGTTGAGAGGACTCTGGCTCCATGTACCAATACTGATATAAATCAACTTATATTTATCTTTCTTTTTCCCTTTTCTCTCTCCTTTTGTTTGCTTCCTCCCTCTTTTCATCACTCCAAAATATATTTATTGCTTGATACCTACTACCAGCACACATACATGATGTACATATCCCACCAGTAGCAAATGTTAATACAAATGTTTTACCTACAGCTTTCAAGCCCCCCCCCATAGGCTTTTTCCTATCTTCAAATCCCATTTTTTATCAGCTCTGTAAATGGGGGTTTTATAGTAGTCTCCAAACATCATAAACCTTGCCCAACACCCCCTTAATTTCAGTGCTTTTTTTGGTTTTTTTCACAGACACATAAATGACCTGTGACTCGTCTTCTATTAAAGTCCTTTTCCTTGTAAGGACAATATCAAATGCTACCATCTCCATTAAACCTTCCTTCCTTCCTTCCTTCCTTTCCTTCTTTCTTTCTTTCTTTCTTTCTTTCTTTCTTTCTTTCTTTCTTTCCTCCTTGTTGTAAATTGGGGGAAGAGGTGTGGGTTGTTTGTTCCCAGCTCCCAGCTGCCAGCCATTGACCCGCTCAGCTGCTGGCCCGCTCAGTTGCTGGCCGTCTGCACCCGAAAGAACCACAGGAGAATGGTATTCATTCAAACTCTGACTGGCCTATTATCTTTAGCCTTTTCTTGGCTAGCTCTCACATCTAAATTAACCCATTATAAAAGTCTGTATGTCACCACGAGGTGGGTGACTTACTGGACGGTCCTAAGGTACCTCCATCTCCCACGGGAGCCTCATGGCGTCTGGCCCATTTCCTTTCTTCTCCTCCCAGAACTTCCATTCTGTCTACTCCGCCCACCTAAGGGCTGACCTATCTATAAGCCAGGCAGCTCTTTATTCAACCAATAAGAGTAATACAAAATACAGGAGAACACTCCCACATCACCTCCTCTTCCTCTTCATCTTCCTCCTCCTTCTCTTCATCATTCTCCTCCTTCTTTCTCTTCCTCTTCTCCTTCTTCTTGTTTTCAAAAGTGATAGTTTTTTCCTTCCTTATCCTTTTTTAAATTTTTTTTTCAGAAAATGCCTTAAATTTTCAATTGAACAAATTTATTCTTTTATCTACAGACATTTATGAGAATTTGGATTATTTGTTGTTGTTTCCTAGGCTTTATATAAGTCAGCAAGATTGAGGAGTTGATGTGGGATTTCCTTCTGTATGCTATGAATATGTTTTATTACCATTGGTTAATAAAGAAGCTTCTTTGTACTATGGTAGGGCAGAACATGACAAAGCCGGAAATCCAAACAGAGGTAGAGGAGGAAAGAAGATGGAGTCAGGCAATGCTATGTAGCTGCTGAAGGAGAAAGATTCTGGAACCTTACCAGTAGGCCACAGCCTCATGGAGATACATAAATAAAAATGGGTTAATTTAAGATGTAAGAGCTAGCTAGAAATACGCCTGAGGCACTGGCCAAACAGTGTTGTAATTAGTATAGTTTCTATGTGATTAGTCGAGTCAGAGCAGCCAGGAACCCAACATGAAGTTTTTGTTTGCAAGGAGTTTTGCCACTGATGCATATATTCTGGTGATGGATATAAGATACGTAAATATACATACTAAATTGTAGTGTATTAAACCTTAAAAATAGTAAGGTGCGGAAGTAAATGGGAGGGAGTCAAATACTAGTTATTTGGAAGGTGAAAGCATCTGTAATAGATTAGGTTATATTTGAACTGTGACCCAAGGAGGAATAAAATTCTTCTAGACTTGGAGTGTGATGGCTCAGAAAATTAGTTCTTAACATATCATAAGACTGATAACCAGGCAAAGTGGTTCATTTGTCTCCCATCCCTCCCATCCCACCTTGCAGATAGTGAGTGCTCAAATATTTGTCAAATGAGTTAGCGAATGGATTGTGAAGATTGCCTGCTTTAAAACTTCCTTGTTCATGAGTAACACACTAAAATAATTCAGAGGTGTCCCAGATGAATCTATTCAGAAATCCAGTTTACCTGTGGATGATGAGCTACAGGTAAAAATGCAGACATTGAACAACATAAATGTGTGCATGCATGCACATTTTCAATTGATGCCAAATATATGTGCTATCTCACTCAGGATTTCTTTTTCTAGTTTTATCCATTGTGTTGTCTCTTTAAGCCAACTCCTGATGAAAAGTCCCAGGTATGAAACTTCTTGCTAGGAAGACAAGTTTGAACATTGATGCCTGTTACCAACTTGCCTTTCAAAACAGGGTGTAAGGAGAAAAAGAGCAAAAGAAGGCATAATTGTTTATTTTTATTTTCATGTTGTTGCCAGTTTCTGTGTAGAACTTTTATATTTGTTGCCTCACCAAGCTCTTCAGTGGTAATAAATATTGTTACCTCCATTTTAAAAAAGACAGAAACCAAATTCTTAAAAGACTGTGGAACTTGCTATAGATTAAGAGCCTTGGCAAACATTTCAAAGCCAAACTCTGTCTGTATTATACATAGTTCAAAGGATTGGCTTGTTTCATTTGTTTGTCTGAAGTGGCAGATTTGCTTGGGTGTTTGTTCAAGAACAACCAGAAAGAAGCCTCCAGTTGAATCAATTTATCAGTGCAAAGTTGGGGATTGTTTTGTTCTCACAGACAAGAAGAAATATCACCTTTGATAATTAGTAAGTATAAAGTTTCTATTCATTTGTTCATTTATCATCTAATTGGTATGAATATAGAATTAAGTAACTGATGTTTAATGCCAGTAGGTGTGTTTAACTTTTTGACATTGTGACTTGATATTATCATCTACAAAGTTCATGACTGAGAAACATACAGATGAGTAACAAAACAGAATTACATAAAGTTTTCATATTAAGTAAGTTTTTAATTTTGTGTTAGGCTGATGTATTCATAGCTATCCTTGGCTTCATGTGTCCCATAAGGCCACAGTTTGAACATGCATGTTCCAGAATAAATATATACAAATGTATGATATTCTCTTTAAAGTAACTTCAGAAATACAGAGTAACTTATTTTGGGGTCAGATGTCAAATGCTAGATAACGTAAGTTCTATCTATGAATAAAGCAATGTTATAGAAAACAGACATGCTATAATAATTAAATATAATAATAATAAAGTATATTATAATGTACATTTACTTAGTTCCCAATAATTATGATTTCATATTGTATATTAATCCCAATGATGAACTCTTAATACATATAATCTCAATTCTCATTTTCATGAGAAAAGGATCATTATCTTCTTGTCTAATAAATCAAGTCAGGCTCAAACAGTTAACTAACTATTAAGGTCAAACAGGTAGTACACAGCTTGTTGTGCTTGCTGATTAATTAAATTTATCTTTATTTTGCAGATAGGAAATAGATGTACAGGGAGACAGAAAACTGAAAGATTTTCAGTGCCATACAATTAGAGTTCTTATTTCCCAAAAGCAGGAATTGTAGGAGGGGTGAGGGAGTGTCTGCTCAGTGCTGGTTGGGGATTAATAACCTAGAAGTTGCTATTGAAGCTAACAGTGTGTCTGTTCCCTCTTGCTAAAATATCCAGATGTGCAGCCTGTTTTTCCCCACAGGTACATATGAAGATGAGTGGGTACTACACCATGCCAAAACTGGTTCATCTGTGGTTGTGAGCCATTAAACAGACAAATCTCTTTTTATACTGCTGCACCAAAAAGTTTCTTGAGGCTTTGCAGAGTGGCATCTTAAAATTCAGATTATACCAATATCTTTTATTTATTTATTCTTAGAGATATATTTTCCCAGTTTTCCCCAGGCTGGATTCCAATACAGTTTCTGAGGTTACAGGTGTGTGCCTCCATGCCTGGTTCAGTTTTGTGCTCTTCTTGTGAATAGTTGAGACAGGATAACATAGACTAAGGACATAAAGCATCTTGTGTGACTCTAGCATAAATTTAAAAGCCCTATTGCTCGGTCTTCATGACTTAGCACATCATTTCAGTCACACTTGGAAACCCAAAGTTTTGTTTGGGTATTTTTCACTCTGTTTGCAGAAAAGTATCATAGAGTTATCCACAAGCAATTAAAGTTATTTGTCTTAGAAATTTCAGATTTAGATTTGAAAGTCTGTGATAGCAGAAATATTCCCCTGGCCTTGCTTCCTCTTTCTCAAAATATGACCTTAAATCTTTATTTTTGGGTGGTTATAACAATGGGCTAATTAAAACAATAATGTTAGTGGAGGAAAGATAATTATTTTTCCCTGTTAAGTACGGAATCTGGTCCATTGTGATCACAAGGGTTTAGATAGCTGGGTTGGGTTGCCTATAAGAATCCTAAAGAGCCATTCCTTTAAACCTAAAATGTGAACTAAGCTCATCCAATAAACAATTTATCTAAACAAAATCCAATTTTTGAACTATTTCTCTTTGTGAAGGATGTTCGGCTAAATGTTGAAAACCATCTCTCAGGTAGTTGCACTATAATGAGTAATTACTTTTTTGTTTGTCATTTCTGGAAATTAACTTTCCAAGTTATCATAGTGACCCTCAACTTCAACTCCTGTACAACTTCTCCCCACATTGTATCAAAATTGTTGCATAAAATACAGCATTAGTGATTAATGTTGATTTTGAAATAAGGGCATAAAAAAACCCTTAGGACTCTCACATATGGCTTACTTCTCCCTCCCTGTGTGGAGGGATCTACTATGTTATAAGAAGTTCTATGGTTCTCTGAAGAGTCCAGGGTGGTGAGAAATGAACCCTTTTACCAGTAGTCATACAAATGAAGTTATAGTTGTATCTTCTTGCCATAGTCAAGTTCTCAGAAAATTATATATTGGATTTGCAGCTTGAGTAAAAATTTATGAGTGACCTTAACTTAGTATTAAAAAGTAAGCCACTCCCACATAACTGACCTTTAGACAAGATCAAAAATAACACTTAGTATTCAAGCCAGTTAGAATTTCAATTATTTATCATGAAGCAACATATGGATATCACATAATTTGTTTACTCAATTTTAAAGGAAATTGGTACTTATATTCATTATCTCTTTCAAAGATCTTTGACTGTCTTGTGTCAGCATTTGAAATTGTGAATTACCTGTTCATTGACTACCTAAGACACTTAAATTGGGATAGGGAGTCATTAACATTAATGTTTTGAGCAAAAGGGAAATTAGGATCTAGATACCAATGACTAGACTGATGTAAATATTCTAGCTTCAAGTTTCTGGGCCTGGAGAGGTAGCAGACAGAATCATAGGCTCAGTATAGGGCCTGACATTTAGTAGAAACTTCATAAACGTCTGCCACTCTCTAGTATTTACATGGACTTTAGTATACCTATCTATATACATATGGGCTTGACTCTCTCTTCAAAGGGATGTGAAGTAGTTTCCTTTCCAAATGAGGAGCACCTTGTAATGTTCACCCCACGAATTGCATAAAATTCTTTCTTCTGGAGCTCTATCACTGAGAATAGTGCCTATAGTCCTCTGTGTGGCATAAGTTTAAAGGAAATAGGCTATAACTAGAGTCTAGTACAGAGAGAAGCCTTGGAAGACTCCCTTGCTGGATAGGCTACTTACTTTTAACAGATGATCCAGGAAGAAAATGATTGCAGCTAATCCCCAGACTGATGCAGAAATAACCGTTGTTAACATTGCCAGTTTGTCATTCCTGAGCTGCATGCCATCATTACCTTATCTTATTTAGATCTCACTTACTTGGAAGTGAGAACATGGCCCCTGGTAGTCTTGCTCTTCTCCTAATAAAAATCCACCTCTCTGATTATAGCATGTGTAGTTTTAAGACCAGGCCTGGAAAGCACATTGTAAGAATTCCAGTCCCTGCTCCATCATTTAGTGTCAGGGAAAGTTACTTCAATTCTAATGTTTGTTTGTCTCTATTATAGAATGAGATAACAATATTTCCATCTCAAGAGGTCATTGTAATAATTAAATTAATTAATGTGTGTAAATATTTGAAAGTAGTACCTGATACATAACAAATACTCAGTAGACCTTAGCTCCTTCTTATCACTGTGTGCTGTAAGGCTGGGTAGGGCAAAGGGCTGGGGCTTCTAAATTAGATGCCTGCTTTGGGTCTGTGGCCTGGAAAATTTACTCAACTCATTGTTAAAAGTTTGTTCTTTGCAACACGGAAACACCAGAGGTTGTTTTATGATAAATAAATCCATACACACAGATATGAGCATTGATGAACATATACTTCTCTTCTGTTTCTTTTGCCAGTTAGTAAATGCTGTTTAAGGGAAATCACATCCATTAAAAAAACAAAGGTGTATGAAAAGTGCACTGTTGTAAGGAAAGAGGGTGGCCTTGTGTATAACATAAGATAGGCACATCACTTATGTTCATGGTAGGTTGCTTTGGAGTTTTCATAAAAATAAAATCTAGCAGATGCAATTAAGAAGTCAGCATTCAGAATAGAAACAAACACTGGTCTTCACTGTGTGGGCAATAAAACCTGAAAGAGAAAACAGTCAATATGTTGACTCAATTAAGTTTTCATCTACAAATAACTAATTTCAATCCTCATGGCATTTCTAGGATTCCAAATATATTGCTTATTCTTCTTAAAATATTAATATTGCCTGAATTATTTACTGAGCCAAGAAGCACTGTACTCTTTTAACATGGAAGAGAATGGAAGGTTATTTCATGTCAGCAACATGGAAGACAATAATAAATTTGAAATGTAAATAATACCTCTGAGAATAAAGCCTGGTTAAAGGCCAAAGCACACAATTTCCAGACGTTTTCTTTGTGATATACGAGTTGGAAAGGCAATGGAAATTATTGTCGTAGGCTTTTGATTCTTTCTGAGTTGTCAGAACCCTGTGGACTACTGAAATTATTTTTAAAATGTTAATAATTAATAACAATATTCATTTAATTAAAAGAACCAATAACAACAATAATAATAGCTCTCATTTATTGATATTTTATGTCTTAGCTACTATATTAAGTGTGGATAAAATTACATTATTTTTCCTCCTAAAAGATGCTGTCTGAATAAATGAATGGAAAATTTGGAGAAATTAAATGTTTGCATCGCTGGCCTCTAACTCCTGAGCTCTTTGCATGACATAATATGTTCTCTTGACCAATAACCATTACTAATTCTTTTCATTAATTTATTTAACATCAGGTTAGCTCTGTTTATATTGCATCTGGTGGCTAATTTTAGCCTTTTAATTTTTTATCTTAATACAAATTTATATTATTCCTTAAAAAATTCATGCATCTATACAGTGTATTTTGATTATATCCAACCCGTACGTCCTACATATTTGTTGATGTTGGTAGTTTTCACTGCTGTAGAGAGAGCATAGACTAAAGGGAAACAGATAGAGTCTTGCTTTCCAAGCCTCCCTTTACTGGCTTGGATTTCTTAGTGCTTAGAAGGTATCTAAACTAGAAACTGTTAATGTTTTTCTTTTATCATTCAGACATCTGGGCTTTGAGGGGATAATATTTGATCAAGGTCCCACTGTAGTTGTATGGAGATTCTGCATTTCGATTTAGGTCTATTACAGGTATCAACATTACATGCTTTTAGAAATCCGTGTTAACTGCATGACTGTAAGTGTTCATAATTACAATGTGATGGTCTAGAAGATTGCCTAGGAATTCCTTCATTTTGCTGATGGGGAGTTGGAGGCCTGCAGAATGTTTGGACTGCATTGTACTCACTTGAGAGATGAGTAGATAAGGAAAGGGGGACCAGTGTTCCCAGATTCTGTTCTTTTCCAGTTTGCTTAGTGGGCTGGTGTGTTCCTACTGAACAGGACTTTACTTCTCTCCTTCTGGAAATCTGTTCGATGATGTATAACGGGCTCTCTCGTGGAGTAATGCACTTGGAGACATTATCTCTTTGGTGTCATTGGAATGACTTTATTTGCTGTGACCTTGGGTTTCTTTTCTCCATTAAGAGGGGTATTTTGTGTGTTTAAATACTGCATTTTTAATAATATTTGCCTGCGCACAATGTCATGATCAATTTTTCATGTGCATCATTCCTTATGCAGCTCCAGTTGAATCACAAAAAGAACTCTTCTTGCCTCTTCTCCTCCTCCCCTTCACTCTCCTCCTTTCTCCTCACCTTTAGACTTTTACTAAAAGAACGGCAGGCCTGAGCCTCCCTGACACTTCAGAACCGTTTCCCTAGGCCTCCCCAGTGTCATTTTAGGAGCTAGGACGCTGTGAGGCAGCTGCAAGAAGATAGTTGCTGTAGCTGTTATTCTGTTGTTTTACCTACCTCTTCTTTCTGTCTTTTCCCTCCCTCCTTCCATTTTCCTCCTGCAAGCAGTCAGCTAGCATCTTTAATGCATCAGGCACTGTGCCAGGGGTTGTGAATAAAGACAGGAGAGAAGAAAAGGTCCTCAATCTCAGTGACTCTCCCTATTGATTAGGAAGCATTCACAAAGTAGACAATAAAATAAGTAAACAACATCCTTGAATTGTTTAGATCATAATGCCAAGGAAACTGCTTTCGTGAATTATATTTACTTTGTAACTTCCAAGTAAGTAAAAATTTTTGCCTGTTTCTGAGATAGTTTCTTGCACTATTATTCATAACCCATAACTCCAGGGAATATTCCAGTTGAAGTAGTTCTGCTTACCCTAAATTCTATCAGTCTAATTGGTGAAAGGAGCTTAATTTGGTATTTTCTTAAATACAAAATTGTCAACCACGTCTGCACTGCTAAATGCATTGTCTCAGGTCTGGCTGGCTGGGAAGCATCCATAGATGGGGTTTTCACCCTAACTCCGCAGCTTTTGGATGTTCTTGGTCTACAGCTCTCTCATAGGCATTTTTAATCTGCCCCAGGGCTAAGAAGCAGACTGACATGTTGTCTAGATGGAAAACTCTTTGAAAAGGAGGTCATTTCTCATTCATCTCTGAAACCCTAGAATTTAAAGATGATAGACAGAGTAGACACTCGGGATGTTTGAAAAGAATTTTAAAAAAGAGAGAGAGAGAACAAAAGTCAAAGTGAGGAAGAGCGGTGAATAATAGAAGAGAGTGTGCCCACCTCATCAACTTCCTTCACAGAAAGGAGGGTTTGTGTCATTCTGGGTGGTAGCGTAGTGTTAAGAGGGAGATTCTGAAGAAACCCAAACAGACACAACTCTTCAATTGTATTTAATTTCCATGTCACAAAGCAGGAATTATAGTTCTGATTTCTTAAATTTATTATAAAAGTTAAATAAGCTAACATTTCTATAAAATACTTGGTATACCATCCACCACTTACTATACTTAATCAGAATTACTATCTTGTTGCAGTTTTTGCCCTTCTAGTAATTTTTCTTCTTCCTACTTTCACCATGAGTCAGAAAATTCCATCTATTGGGAGCTTTATCTCTTAAACCCAGAATTTCCTATAGTGTTCTGCAAAATAGATGTTAGTAGGTATTATAAAAAGAAAGGATTCATTTTTAAATAAGTGTGAGAAGCACTGGATTCAAAATAAATTAGCCAAATTCTTTGTATCAGTGCCTTTACCAGGCTTGGAATATGCTAATGTCCGTTGTAATTACTTAGTGGGACCAGCACACAACCATTTCCTGGTCGTCTCACTAGTGCATCCTTTTCTTCCTTGCTCTTCACTTGGAGTAGCTTATGGAATCAGGCTTCATCAGAATTGTTTGTTCAGTGCTTCAAAACAGTGCAGGCACTGGGGAAGTGCAGGACTGGGAGCTAACTTATTACATGTGGAATGGTAAGGACCTATAGGCAGTGTGGGTGTCGGTTCAGAAGCTTTTACTCTAACCTTGAGGGGTCAGTGAGGGTGCTTCTAGTGAAATCTCAAAGACAAATAAGATTCTGTTCGTTTAAAGTAATTAGTTGAGAATGAGTTTATATGTAAAAGGAAGCATCGTTGAAAGAAGAGAAGGGTTTTGGAAGTTCAGTGAGACGAAAGAAAACTGGAGAGCATATTTGTTGCCAATTTAGAAAGTAGTGGAAATATACACAAAACAGGGAAATCTGTACAGAGTTCTTCTCTTAAAGGGGCTACTCAATATTTTATCCTATTTCTTTTTAGTCCCTTTTATCTTCCTTTTATATAGTAGAGTGCAGAATATATAAAAATTCAGCTGCTCATTCCTGTATTACAAATAAGAATTTTGAAGAATTGCTTTGGAGCTTCAGTTTTGATGGCTGCACATACTTCTGCTGCTGAGACCTAGAGTGACCTCTCAGCTGTGAGCGAAGGATGATAGCTCGGTAAGCACTCCTCCGAGGTTTGCTGGCATTGCTGCTCTGGTGAGGTGACTCCGTGTTTAATCTCACCAGCCACTCAAATTTGTATGACTCTGACCAAGGCCACCCTGAGGTGTGCATGCACATGCATATATTTACATTTGCAGGTGGGGTCTCTGTCTATATAAAATTTGATTAAAAATTCTATTTCAGAATTCTCAGATCCATGTGAAGTTCATGAATTTAGATGAAGATTTAGAATAACTGATAGAGAAGAAATATTTTGTCTCTCTGCTTAGTGTTCAGCTAGTGCATTCCCAGCTTCCAGTCACTATCTATTCAGATTCATTATTGCCAAATGCATGCTTCATAGCTGGTTTTATGATTCCCATGTGGAGAACAAAGTAGCCACACTGATGCTACTTGCAGCATGCCGTGCTTCAGAACATCTTTGTACCAAAACAAAGTAGTTCTTGCCTCTAGTTTCCAGGTACCATTTATTCAATATCTATTACATCATTACTAGTGGTATATCATCCTTCAGTATATGCTCACAAATGTTGGTTTCTAATGACTCTCAAAGGTTTCTGTGATGCTTGTTGATCAGGATGAATGGAGTATTCATCCTGATTGTATAAGAAAATGTGAATTTGTTTTCTGGTTATATTAAATATGCCATTCAAGACTGTATAGCACAAACATATACCAATACATTTTCCAACAGTGTTTCTCTGGCACTCTCAAGTTTTAGTCCATGTTCACTGCCTATCCAAATGTGCTTTCCTTCATTACATTGTTCACTGTCTCCTACATGGCTTTATCATGAGAGTGTGAGTATCATTCTGGTGGTCCTGTATTGCTTTGTTCTGAAAAATAAATGCCCTACTAGCCAAAGAAGTAATCTGCTTGCCTGACCATCCTCCTATAACTGGGGCCTGGGATAATCCTGTAGCTACAAATTGCACATGTCCTTGGAGCATCTGTTTGCATGTTTGGGGACCAAGGGGAAAGGAATAGGGTGCATCTTGAATATGAGAAAGAGGGCTTACTGCCTGACACGGATGATCCGATCACAGGTACCAGAAAGGGACTTCAAACATCTCAGATTAGGCAATGAGACACAACCAAAACTTAACCTTTATGATGTCCTGCGTAGCATGTCCAGGCTCTAAATAGGTACTTAGACATGCTTCGGATACCCCAAAGTTTGAGACTAGAGGCAGGGGTTCTACCTATGAGAGCCAGAAGCCATCTCCAAAGCGGGTACAGAAGTTTCTGGCTTGGTGACAAATCTGAGAGAATTGCTTCCCACCTCACGCCCACAAGAATATCCACAGTAGGTAGGTACTTGTTGTGTGGGAGCTGAGGGCAGTCATTTCAAGGAAACAAGTGCAGTTCCCACTGTTGTTAAAGGAAGTTATGTCCCTGCAAAGGAAATAACTGAATTCTGCAAACAACCATTGAACATTGAACATCGATGTCATGGTTTTTTCTTTTGTTTGTTTGTTTTACTTTACAAAGAATAGATACTAAAAGTAACAGTAGCAATAGTAATAGGAGCTGTAAGTATAAGAATTGAAGCCTACTGAGCATCTGCTGTAGTAGAAGAACATAATATTTTCTCACCTTTAATCCTCCTATTGTCCTACAAAATAGCTTTTGTCTCCATTGTAAATATGAAGAAAAGAAGACTCAGAAAAGTAAGATCATTTTGTACCCAAATATATCAGCTAATGAGTGGCAATCAGGGCCCCTGAGTTTATAACCCAAATTACTTGCATCGAATTTTAGTACCTTTTTTTAGGCAGTCTGTATATACCCTCTGAGGGTACAGAAAGATAGCCCTTCTAGAATACAGGCTGAAAACAGTACAGTGTGGGGATGTTAGAGGTATCTGGTGACCTGGGATTCCTCTCATCCAACCCAAGACAGTACTTTGTCACTTCCCTGTTTTGTCTGGTTGGAGAATATTCTATTCTTTAAGCCTGTAGGCTCTCCATTTTCCTCTACAAACCGTTGGTTATTCTTTTTCTAATTGGATTTGTACATTAGCAGATCATTCTTCAGTGAGCTATAATTAGGTTGTTCTCCCTTAAATAAGCAAGCATGTGAGGCCTCCTGGTAGATGACTTTCAGGCTCTTGGCTGGCCTTAAAGGTACAGTCTTCATTGGTACCTGGAAGTCATGACTTTTCTTCCTCTGTGAGCTCCTATAAAAAGTCACAAGCTCAGATGCCACATTGTGACCTTGATTAAATTAGTCTTTTCCCTATTTCAGGTCTTCTCTCATAGGAAGTGGTATCAAAAATAGAATATTGGAGTCGATGAGATATAGTAAAATTTCTCATCATCTCTTTCCCAAACTTATATGTTGCAGCACCTTCAAATTGGGCAGATGGCCTAAAATGTGGCCATGGGGCTATTTGGAATCACAGCACTCTCGATTAAATCTTGCCTCTCTATTTATATCTATCTGTTTATTAGAGGCAAGTCATTAAAATTTTCTGATAATTCAGACACATTTATTCTGCACCAAGAGTTTCCAGGATATGTTCTTTTCAATGTCATTCTGCAGGATAGTTAGGACAAACAAACATGTTTGCGATGTCTCGCTTTGCAGATGTCTGTGGACAGAAAGGCCATTTCTCCTGTCTCTTACATCTTCTGTTTCACTGAAGCTGTCTTCTTATCCTTGTGGCTTCTCTACCAGGTCAGAAGCATCTGCTTTGTGTTGCCCCCACCACTGAGCTTGTTGAAGTTCACGATTTATGACTTTCTCTGTCCCCAGTGTTCAACCTTTTAGCTTAGAAGTGCTAGGTCCCCCAGCTGTCATTGCTGCTGTCAGAATCATAGAATAGCTGTTGTGATGATGGGTAAGGTAGAAAAACAGGAAGACTGCCTTCCTTAGCTCGGTGTTAGGACCACACAGGGAGATTAGTGTGTTTTGCCAGGCACCATCACACTTCTTGGAATTCCCCCTAGCTCCTTTCTCAGTTTCCTTTTCATGGGTTCTGGACCTTGGTGCCCATGTGTCAAGTATACATGATGGACTGTGACACTCGCTACCACATCCCACTTTATAAATACCAGTTTCCCAAACTCCCTAGCAGCCGTTTGGGAAAGAGAATTCACCTCTGAGCCTGTTTTTTTTCTTTTTTGCTGTAGTTATGTACTTGCTTACAAGGACACACTTATTAAGTCAGACCCTCAGCCCCCTTTGTCAGTTGACATAGCTATTAAAACTATTATGAGCATATTCACTTTGTTACCCCTCATGGTGTCAGGTATTTAGGCAGAAGATCTCACCCTCATGATTAGGACCACAATCCTGAATATTCTAGTTATATCTGTGAGATCTGAAACCAAAGTATTGTTTTTGTTTTGTTTTTAAAATATGATATTATCCCCAAACTCCTTCCATATCCCCTTTAAACATATGGCCTCTTTTCTTTAATGTACAAATGAATAAATATATAAATAGTGTTTACTGAGTCCATTTAATGTTGCTTGACTGTATATGTTTTTAATGCTGACAACTTTGTATTGGATAACCAAGAAGGATCACATCCCCAAGGAAAACAAATTTTCCCTTTCTCAGCAGTGTATAATTGCTTGCTGTTCTTATTTAGGAATGGAACACTATGAAATTTATCCTATCAATATTGGTGTATCAACTGTTGCTCTCATTGTGCAAGTCTTGTTTAGGCAGCCATATTATTGAGATTGTCTGATATAGGTTCCTTGTCGTAGCTAGAAAACAAACACCAGACTCCCTAGTCCTCTGACTCTTAAAATCTTTCCTTCCCTTCTTCCACAATGTTTTTTGATTCTTAGCTAGAAGAGTTGTATTGTAGTTGTATTCCATGAAGCTGGGCACCACATAATTAGGTGTTCTCTATATGTCAATAGTTATAGCCTTCTGTAATGATCTCTGTCTGCTGAAAAAAGAAGTGAAGTCAAATCCTTAGTCTTTCTCTATTTGTAAAATAGGAACACAAATGATACCTAAGCTACAATAATTGCCTAGGGAATAAATGAGATAGCACACACAAAATGTTTAGCACTGTGCCACACATGTAGTGAATGTCAGAGAAAACTGGTTGTTGTAAATAAGATACATAATTGTTCTATAGATACTATTACTACTCCTATTGGTGAATTAAAATCCAGAGACTAAAGCAGGTTTGGATTTTTTTTTAATTTAAGGAGATGACCAAGAGTATCACTGAGATTCAAAACAGGCAGTTTTTGCATGGTCTTTAATTTATGAATAGATGGTATTTGATGGTGCTGTGTGAGAAGAATGGTGGGGAGAAGATAGTATATGATTAAACAAAAGCAAACAATTAAATCAAATCAATTAACCTATAAAAGAGAGGGGAAATAGAAGAAGAAGGAGAAAGAGGAGAAGAAGAAGGGAGGAGAAGGAGGAGGAAGAGTGGTGTGGGAGGTCCTTTTTCTATGTGTTTCTTTTATTGATAATGAATAAAGAAACTGGCTTGGCCTGATAGGGTAGAAGAGTGTTAGGCGGGGAGAACTAAATTGAATGCTGGGAGGAAGAAGGCGCAGTCAGAGAGTAGCCATGTAGTTGGCCTGATACAGACACCAGAACTCCAGCTGGTAAGCCACAGCCACGTGGCAATACACAGATTAATAGAAATGGGTTAAATTCATATGTAAGAGTTAGCAAATAAGAAGCTAGAGCTAATGGGCCAAGCAGTGATTTAATTAATACAGTTTCTGTGTGATTATTTTGGGGCTAACTGCTGGGAACCACCAAGTGACTCTCCTCTTCTACAGAGGAGAAGGAAGAAACAAAGAAGAGGAAACAGCAGCAGTTACCTATCTGTATTGGATTTTCAAAACCAATAGATTTAATACATAATAAAGGTGGATTTATTGTACTGGCTTATAGAATGTGGTCCATTGATGTGTTCCATCAATGACTGTCTCGTACTGGAAAGGACAAGGATCTAATGGTTTTCAGTCTACAGGGCTGACTGTTCTAGCAGTCCCAATATGGCATTGTAGTCCCAGAAAATTCTTAGAGATAGTCTGGCATTCAATCTAGGTCTGAATCTTGAAGAAACTTGGTTCTAATACCTGTGGAAGAATGCCCCAGACACAGTAGATGAAGCTGCCATGAAGAGAGAAAGCAAGCAGGCAAAAAGCAAAGTTTCCCTTCTTTCAGACCCTCTTATGTGGGCTGCTACCAGAAGATGCCAGCCAGTTTTATGGTAAATCATATTGCTTCAAATATTCTTTTTTTATTGTTAAAAGAAAAAGTTACATTTATTCCCCTTGTCCCGGGCCCTCCCGCTCCCCCCCTACCCCACCGCCCTCCCCCTACTTCCCTGATATGGGGCAGGATACCCTGCCCTGTGGAAAGCCCAAGGCCCTCCCCCCTCCATCTCG
>JAQHUG010000012.1:962074-999262 GCA_028555095.1 Dicrostonyx torquatus | reverse complement strand
TCTCGTCCAATGGATGGAGATAGAGGCAGAGACCCACATTCACATCAGAGCAAAGGACTGAGCTCCCAAGGTGCCATCGAAGAGCAGAAGCTGGGAGATAAGCAAGGAAGTCAGGACTGCGAGGGGCTGGTCCACCCACTGAGACAGTGTGCCTGATCTAATGAGAGCTCACTCAATCCTGCTGGACTCAGACTGAAGGAGCATATGACCAAATTGGACTCTCTGAATGTGGCTGCCAATGGAGGTGGACTGAGTAGCCATCGATAATGACACTGTGACCTTTCTTCTCTGCATGAGTAGGCTTTTTGGGAACCCAGTCTATTTGGATGAACACCTTCTTGGGCCAGGATGGAGGGGTGAGGGCCTTGGACTTTCCACAGGGCAGGCTACTCTGCCCTCTCTTAAGGTAGCAGGGGGAGAGAGGAGGGGTAGTGGGAGGGTGGGTGGGGGAGGGTAGTGGAAGAGCATGGCGCGGGGGGAGAACTGGGATAAGGGGAGAAAGTGTAAATTTTTGAATGAAAAAAGTTTCCTGCTACCAAACAAACAAACAAACAAAAAAGAGAACTCTTAGTCTTCTTTCAACACATAACCAAAGTGCTTTGATGTCTTTCTCATTTCCACAAGCCACTAGTAGGTTGTTGCCCATGGTTTCTGCCTTTGGCACTCTTCTCTCAATAATATTTACCACTACATTGTTATCATCTAGTTGTTATTGTCAGTCTGTGTCAGCATCCTCTGCTTGAGGTCAAATGCTGTGTCTCATTCATTTGAGGGATTCTATGACTCTTACCTGAGATCTGAGGGAATAACAGGGTGTATGTGTGTGTGTGTCTGTTTCATATGTACACATGTAGATATGTGTGCACATGGATGCTGCTGTATAGAAAGTCACCGAAGTGATGTAGATCTTTGATTATGACTATGAGATATAAGCAAGAGACAGTGAGGGCTTAATTCTCATTAAAGCTAATAATACCTTCAGGCTTTCTTTAACACAAGTTCTGGCCTTAGAGTACCTGTCCTCTTACTGTTCCACCTTCTTTTCTCCCTTTTCCTAATTTGTGTCTGCCTTCCTACCTCCCTTATGCGTATCAAGTTTGTGTTTGGAATAAAAGAACGCAATACTTTTTTCTTGTGCCATATTACACTTTGTAAAGCTTCTTCAATGATTGGCTCAGTACAGGGAGAGGTTCTCTCCGCCCACACCTCCAAAGTCCTGTACAAAAACCCCTCCTCCCTCCACAATTCACAGAATTCTAGCACAGCTCCTGATGCCTGCGCATAGCCATCAGCAGCCAGTGACAGATTGTCCCAAACTCTTTCCATGGTAATCTTCCCATAGGTTCTAAATAAAGGAGGATAAGAATGTCCAGAGTGTTTTCTCTGTTTGTCTCATCATCACCTTGCGGGTGTGAGAACCAGGGCAGGGTATAATCTGTACTTTACAGGTGAGGAAAGAGCTCAGAAAAGTGTGCATGTAGTCGCTATTTGGATGTCAGCATAGTCTTGCTAAAGTACCTTGCACCATGGATGATACTTTCCTCTTACTAGCAAAATAATTTTCAACAGCGCTGAGGCTATTTTTCACTAGAGAACCAGCTCAGTATGGGTTGGCAAATGACATATGGAGATAAAATGGTGAAGGAGTTGCTGCTGGGAAAATCGCATGTTAAGGGTTGTGTCCTAAAGAGTGGTAATTTCAGTAATTGCTGACTTCTCTATCTTTGTTTTTGTTTTTCTACTTTCCTCCCTGTGACTTAATGTATATGGGTGGTTTGGATTGATTCCTTCCTGGGGAAATTTTTAAGTTAGTTTCCTTTCCTTTTATGTGGAGGCTTCTGGATTTGGCCCTAGAATATTCTAGAAAACTTCACTCATTCACTATATTATCAAATATTTCCTGAGTAACCGTTCCATGCCAAGTCTCATCAAGGCACTGAGGAGATGCAAAAATTGCCACATGTCCTTCCCTTGTGGAGTGTGTAGTCAGTTCAGTGATAAGTAAAACTGCACCAAATGCAGCTGAAGCAGAGACAGACACTGTACCAGCGACAGACCTAAGCACTTGTTTCAAGGTTCTGCCTAGGGGCATGTAAGGTTAGGGGTAACATTTTACATGCAGCACAGAGAAATTCTTCAAACTTAAATAATACCTGGGTTGACTCTTGAGAGATCCATGAAGCAGTGCTGCCTTTGTGGTCTGCCATGGAGGATATCACTAGCAAAGACAGGAGTGCATGCCCAGAAGAAACAAGGCTGTGTATTCCAGGAACAGCAGGCAGTAGGATCTACATAGCTACCCCTTTAACTGGCGAATGGGATATGGAGAGCAATGAAGATAGATGTATAGGAAAAGTGGAAGGGAGGCATACATCACTGAATTGTTGTCCTGAAGACCACAGAATGGAACAGGGAGCAATGCAGATGTAATGGTTTAAGTAAAATGCTGCAGGTCCCCGAGTGGCGGCAGTGGGAAGTGGGCCACGAGACCACCCGAGCGGCACAGTGGGCAGCAAGTCCCGAGACAATGGCAGACCACAAAGGCAGCTGGGTCCCAGACAGAAAGCCCCACGGCGAGGGAGAGACTGAGATGGATAGGCAAGTCATGCGGAGTGAAGGTGGGTATTTCCTTAATGGGTTATGAAAAGGAAGGGGAGAAGGGGGAAGAGGAGAGAGAGAGAGAGAGAGACAGAGAGACAGAGAGAGACAGAGACAGAGAGAGACAGAGACAGAGAGAGACAGAGACAGAGAGAGACAGAGACAGAGAGAGACAGAGACAGAGAGAGACAGAGAGAGCAAGAGAGAGCGCAAGCTGGGAAGGGGAGAAGTGGGGAGAAGGGAGAGACAGAAGCTGCCTCTTTGAGAGAGAAATGGAAGGAAAGGCTCAGGCTGGAAGCAGAAGGAAGATCTGCTTGCCTCAGCAGTAGATGTGGGAGGGTGTGGGTGGGGCTTGTCTTTTAAAGGGACATATCATTACAGCAGACCTTACTGCATATTCTTGTCTGGTAAGGATGGAGTGGTATGAAGACTTGTAACTGAACTGGAAGGTCTGGGTTCTGTTTATTTTTCTTACTCTGGTAGATTTAGGTGAATGTTCTTATGGCTTGGAATACGTCCAAGCCTATTTGTTCACCTAGAAAATGGGGTAATATTTGACCTAGTCATTGTATAAGAGTATTTTGAGAAGAAAATGAAGAACATTTGTATGAAAAATTGACATTTTAAACATTTACTCATTATAATTTATAATATTTTATTATTATCTTAAGTGTATTTGCAATAAGCATTTAGACATTCTTCTGACAATAAAACAAACAGCTTCAATAAAATATGTTGTGATTGCTGACTTGAACCATTATTCCATGTTAAATTTCATGGCACTAACATTATTGTAGGCATAAAGATAGGTGAAGGAAAAGGAAAGAAAATGTTATTTATTGAGCACTAAGAAGGCTAATGCCACACTATGTTCTTTGTTTACACTTAAGTAATTTTGTTGGAATATAACTATTTCCTCCTGCCTAACCAGGCCATTATTATGGAGCAGAGATTTCAGTGCTGACCTACAGAATAATCTTGGCCCTAGTAGTCATGGCAACAAACTAAGCAAAACAAATATCCTGAAGCTAGGTATGGTAATTGTAACACTCTCTCTAGAAGAATGAGAGGGGAAAAAGTCCTGTGATTACTCCCAGGACTCCCTCTAGCTTCTCCCCTGAGGGTGATCTTAGGACATCAGGAGATGCTAGGATACACAGCTAATGGAAAGTTAGCCATAGCTGACACAGTTCTCATGAGATTGTTGCCCATGATGTGGTGGGAAATGCAGGTGTTTTAAGTCATCAATTCTCCTGTAAGTTACTGTTCATCCAATTACCATATGTATGTCCAATAAACCTGCATGGGACGTTTTAATAGATTAGATTTTGGTATTATGTGCTATTGGGGACCTTGAGTACCAGCCTCAGCACCCCCCAGGGCTCAGAATTGGATGTCCATGGCAGGAAAATCTGAGGGTAAAAATTAACTCAAATACATTACCTCTGCATGTTCTTTATTTTTCTTGGCGAGGGGCAAAAGTGAAGTGAAAGAGCATGGAGAAAAAAAATAAGGGGAGTAATAAGGAGAAGAAAGAACAAGGACCTAAGGGGAAGAAGTAGAATAAACAGTGAGGAGGAGAAGAATAAAGGTGATCGCCACAGGATTTCTAGATTATTACAGATGTAGTTGAAAAATTCCATAGGCAATGATAATATGTATATCAAAATCACAAAGAGAGCAGGTAGAACCTGTCAAAGCTGCACTCTGTAACAGCTGACACCACCCAGAAAAGAGCCAGCATTCAAGGGGAAACACCTGACATCCCAAACCATTGGATAAAGTTACTAATCATTGCTGAGTCCTGGATTCACCCATTCTCCTCATCTAATCTCTTTTGTGATAAGCAGCTTTGAGGACACCCAGATTTGTTGATTAGCAAAGGTGGGGCATGCTGCCTTCCTGCTCAGGGCCTGTCCTCTATAGAAGTGTCTATGTGGTCTGTTAGCAGGTAATTTTGTGGGATTGACTCTATGTAAATTTGACTGGTGGAACAAAGAGAGAACATTATCTCTCTAAGGCCTCCTGGTGTGGGAGAACAGAGCGAGGTCATTCCAGTGCCTGTGCGGGGTGACACTGTTGAGGTGTTCTGAAAGAATCCCACTTTGAAGGAAAAAAGTATGGCTTCACAAGGTTTCCTCAGATATGACAGTGACACTTCCAGAGTACAAGTGTTCCTGCAGCTCTGCCAAACGGGTGCCCCATAAGCTGTACACCTGTGGGTCTGTCTTTATGAATTTGTCAACTGTGCATTTAGTGTATGGTCTTGTGGGCTCCAACAGTGAGCTAGGTACAATAAATGTGTGTTCTCCTGTGCCTAGGAAAAGTAATATAACACATTATCTTAATACTTCCATAATGTATAAACAAGGCCAAAAGTGTTTTTAACAATTCATTAAAGGCCTCCAGACAAGCTACTGATGAAGCAAGAATTAAATATGTATTAGTCTAAGTCTTACATTTGTCTCTATATACATTGAGTGTGTTGTTATATTGGCCTGCCTTTTGTTTCTTTAATGGAATGCCCAAGTCAGGATGACTTTATAAAGAAAGGAGGTTTATTCTAGTTATAGTTTTGGAGGCTGACTGTTGGGCTGGAGGGGAAAAAAAAACTTAACACTGACAATTCAAAATCAGGCTGATACATTTATTCAGCTTCTGGTGGCAAGCAAATAGCATTATGAGGTGAACATCTGCTAAAAGTGAGAGATCCCATCATCAAACATGAAGCCACACAGGGACTCCTGGTCAGGCTGGTTTTATATTAACTTATTTTCATGATAGCCTCAAAGTTCCACAAGATTTACCTTAATCCTTTCTGAAGACAACTCCCCTATTGATCTAAGGACCTCTCAATAGACTCTTGATTTCATATTAGCTCTCACCACTGTGACACTGGGAACAAAGATTTGAATTCATGAACCCTTGGGTGAAAAATCATAGTAACTGAAAAAGTATAGTGAGGCAAAAGAGACCAGAAATGCTTGCAGATGGGAAGAAATAAAACATGACTTTGAAAATGTAAAATGTTCTCACCAACTGGAAAGGAGATAGATTTAGCATGAATGTAATTTTGAACAAAAAGTGAAACAAAAACCATGTGAAAATTTAAATTTACTATTGAGATAGAGACATGACTATCTAGACATTGTTGAATAGGTAATTTTTAGAAAGATTAGACCAAAAGAAGAATGCTTACAATAAAAAGCATTAGACTAAACAAATTTTTGATTACTTTAATTTAAAAAATTTAGTTAAATAGCACATTTTACACTATTTATTATCTTTTAAGACACTAAAGATCTTGGTTTTCCCTAAATTCCATTCCTATAACTACCTTGCACCACTAGACCTCTTGATCAAATGTTCTTTCTTTCTTTTTATTGTCCAATAGTAAGCCCAGCCACTGAGGCCCATCCTTTCATCATTTCCAGTGGCTTCTCATAACACTTAAAGTCACATTTAAACTAGTAAACATGATCTGTAAGATATTACATAATTTGACCTCTGCTTGTTTTTTTCCAATTTCTCCTTTTTACTTTCTATTTCTGAGTAAACTTCAGCCACACTAGCCCATTCAGTATTCTCAAATATCCAAATTCATCCACTCTATCAGGGTCCTGGAAGAAATTTACCAAGAATTTGATAAAAGGACAGATCGATACTGGCAGGAGGCAGAGAAAATACAAGGTGCAATACAATGTCTGATGCTAGTAATACTAGAGTGTTGTTACCCAAGACCTACATAGGTAAACAGAGGAAACATGTGTTTCCAAAACTGAAACAAGTGATTTATGTTGAGAGAATGATTTTATAGTAGTCTAAAAGCCACACAAAGGGATATAGATTGGCTGAAATGACTCCACAGGAAAAGAACCAGTTTGGCAGTGAATGAAAGATTCTCTTCTCTCTCATTCTTAAATCCTGTAAGACCCCCTATTGTCTGGAAGCAATAGGGGACTTTTCTGTTTAGTGAAGGAACCAATCACCAACATCAAAATTGCATAAGACTTAACCCAATACATCCAAATGAGCTGTCTTTGGTGAGAACAGAGCTGAACGGTCTTTGCAGAGCTAGAAAAGCAAACACACCCATCAATCTGTCTATTCAAGATACACTTAGCTCATTTTTACTAAGTGTATCTTTTCAGTGAAGCAGGAAATTTGAAGATCTGTTCTGCTTTTTACTGACAAAATTCATCAGTTGCTTTCTTCCGTGTCCTGCAGAATCTCTGGCAGTTTCTTGTGTGAAGCAGGACCCTGAAGGGCCATTCCATCTTTAGGAAAGTTCTGCAGTCACTTTTCTCAGGGGGCCTGCATGTCCAGTTTATACAGCATACCATCAAGCAGTCCAGACAAGAGCAGTTTCTTGCCCAAATGGCTAGCCTTGTCACATTGAAGGCAAATTCGACAACAAATTTCTCTAATGCCCATCATTCTCTCTGAAGTTACCAGTGCCGACAGAAGCAGACATGTCTCACTGTTGAGAAAAATCTAAGTTCTTAAAACATTTTAAATGCCATATTCTGTAGGTCTTTGAAAGGTTTGAAGACTACATATTCATCTAAATATATCTTTGTACATCTGGAACACCTAACTAACATGACTACAAGTTTAACTATTATAAATGACTATTAACCCATAATTTTAAATTATATGTTGAATTTTAAAATGAGCTGTATAAACATTATACCTTAAAGAAGAGTAGAAATATACATATAATAAAATTGACCTTAAATTTGTATCAATAAACCGAAGTCCATACCAATGTAAAATACTCATTTCTATATCATATCCCCTCTTTTTCCTTTAGAAAGACCTTGACTATGACCATTAACCATTTATAACCAACCCCCTTTAAAAGAAAACAAATATTTATAATAATATCTGGGAATTTGAGCTTAGTCTTTTAGACTACTTCCTGCTGACTGGGGGTGCTGTTAATCAGGTTTTTTATGGGGTATCATATGAGGTTGGTCTATCTCAGCTATCAGTCCTGAAGCTGTTGTGGATGTTGGACAACCTATATCATTGCTTTAGGGGTTCTTCTTTGATCAAACCTTATTAGCCAAAAAGGAATCTACAGCTTTCTATCCTCTGTGGAAACAAAAGCAGAACTTCGTTCCCAAAGTAACATGTCCTTAGGCTTAAATTTTGAAGTCAAGATACCTTTAAAATATATATGTTGGTTTAGCTTAACAGCTCATACAATGAAATGTCTCTCTGTAGTTAGTTCATTCATAGTAAAAAAAAAAAAAAAACTTCAAAGAAAACACAACAATATACACAATCCAGACTCTGTGTATTTTTCACTTTATGTGCCTTTTTTTACTCTATTTCTTTAATTTTTTTTTTCAGTTTGGTTTTTTGAGACAGGGTTTCTCTGTGTATCTTTGGCTGTCCTGGATTTGACTTTATAGACTAGGCTGGCTTTGAACTCACAGAGATCTCCATGCATCTGTCTCCCAAGTACTGGGATTAATGGCATGCACCACCATGTCCAGCCACTCTATTTCTTTTTTAAAGAAATTTCTCTATCCTTATTCTTTTCTTTCCAAAGCCTACGTATATTTTTAATCACACTATAAAACGGTTAGAGGTTTTTTGTTTAGTCTGAATTTGTCTTTACTGTATGTATGTATCTTTTTCTGACTACTTGAGTCTTTGCTAAGCAATATGGCTATGATTAAAACTGAAGCTTTGGCAACTGGCTCCATCACATTCCTTAGCTTTCTGAGACTCTAGCTTCATGATGGAGGTACTGGTGAGAGTCATGTTTATTGGCACCACTCTGTGGAGTTTTAAGATCCATGCCACCTCCAAGAAGCCTGCCCCTGGATGCTTGGTGGCAGAATCTCTTAAAAGAACTGGAAGGTTTGGGCCAGTAATGCTGAGTCAGGAAGCTTCTTTTAAGGAGTAATGTCTCTGCTTGCCTCTAGCAAGCAGAACCCATCTGAGATAATATATACCCAAAAGTGGCATTGCTGGGTTTTGAGATAGGTTGTTTCCTAATTTTCTAAGAAATCACCATACTGATTTCCAAAGGGGCTGTACCAGCTTGCATTCCCACGAGCAATGGAGAAGTGTTCCCTTTACCCCACAACCTCTCCAGCATAAGTTGTCATCAGTGTTTTTGATCTTGGCCATTCTTACAGGTGTAAGATGGAATATCAGAGTTATTTTGATTTGAATGTCTCTGATGCCTAAGGATCCTGGGCCTTTACTTAAGTGTCTTTCACCCAATTTATATTTCTCTGTTGAGAGTTCTTTATTTAGGTCTGCACTTCACTTATTATTGGATTATTTGTTCTTTTGATGACCAATTTCTTGAGTTCTTTGTATATTTTGGAGACCAGCCCTCTGTCTGATGTGGGGGTTGGTGAAGATCTTTTCCCATTTTGTTAGCTGCTGTTTTGTCTTGTTGATCATATCCTTTGCTTTACAGAAGCTTTTAAGTTTTAGGAAGTCCCATTTATTAATTTTTTTCTCTCATTGTCTGTGCTGCTGGGTTTCTATTTAGGAAGTGGTTCCCTGTACCTATGTGTTCAAGTATACTTCCCACTTTCTCTTCTATGAGTTTCAGTGTGGTTGGCTTTATTTTGAGGTCTTTGATCCATGTGGACTTGAGTTTTATGCATGGTAATATATATGGATCTATTTTCATTCTTCTTCATGTTTATATTCAGATATGCCAGCACTATTTATTAAATATGGCATTTATACTTTTTTGCTTCTTTTTCAAAAATCAGGTGTTTGTAGGTATGTGGATTTATGTCCAGGTCTTCAATTTGGTTCCATTCATCTTCCTGTCTGTTTTTATGCCAATATCAGGCTGTTTTCAGTACTGTAACGCCATAGTGGATTTTGAAGTCGGGGATTGTGGTGCCTCCAGAAGTTCCTTTATTGTACAGGATTATTTGGCTATCCTGGGATTTTTGCTTATATATGAAGTTGAATACCATTCTTTCAAGGTCTGTGAAGAATTTTGCTGGGCATTGAATTTGTAGATTGCTTTTGGTAAGATTGTCATTTTTACTATGTTAATTCTACCTACCCATGAGCATGGAAAGTTTTTCCATTTTCCAGTGTCTTCTTCAATTTCTTTCTTCAAAGATTTAAAGTTCTTGTCATACAAGTCTTCCACTTGTTTGGGCATGAGTCTGGGACCTCTGAGGGAGTAGGCAGGAAACAGAGAATTATGCTGGTACTGGAGTGAGTCTGGAACCTTTGAGGGAGTATTTCAGAGCCAGAGACCTTTGTGGAACTAACCCCAAACCAGGAACTTTTGCAGGAGTACATCCAGACCAGGGACATTTACAGAAACAGGACTGAGCCAGCAACCTAGGCTGGAGCAGGCCTGAGACAACGAACTACACATGAGCAGAGCAAACCCTGAGTGCCAAGTGACCTCCAGGCAGAATGACCAATGGGGTGACTGGAACCATGGCACTGACTACACCATGAGGAGCAACCATCTGAGCCTTGGATCTATTGGCATCTGGAAGATTGTTCACCAGAGTCACAAACATCTCCAACTACACCAATCAGAGAAAAAGATGGGTAGACAAAGTAAGAACACAATGCAGCACCACAAAGAGCAACACAACACCATTAAAACCTATGACCCTACAACAGCAAGACTTGAACAACCAAATATAGATGAAGCAGAAGAAAATGACCTAAAAATAACTTTAGGAGAATGTTTGAGGCCCTTAAAGAGGAAATGAAAACCTCCCTAAAAGAATTGCAGGAGAAGACAAACAAAAAATTGGAAGACATCAACAAATCCCTTAAAGAAAACCAAGAAAAATTAATCAAACATATGAAAGAAACTATTCAAAACTTGAAAACTGAAATAGAGACAATAAAGAAAACGAAGCTGAGTGAATTATAGAAACAGAAATCATGAAAAAATGATCAGGAACCACAAATGCAAGCATGAACACCAAAATATAAGAGATGGAAGAGATAATCTCAATCACTGAAGATAATATAGAGGAAATTCTTGCCAAAAGTTTGGGTGCCATTTGTAGACAGATACTAAGCTTTCATTTCCTGGCTGCCCACACCCACATATTCACTCAGAAACAATATTAATTACAACACAAATTTGTCTGATGACTCAGGCATATTTCCAGTTAGCTCTTACATCTTAAATTGACCCATTTCTATTAGTCTGTGTATTGTCACATGGCCAATGGGTTACCTCATTTTCTATATGTCTTGTTTTCTCTGCAACTGTCTGACATTTACTTGATTCTGCCTTCTCTCTCTCTTTCTCTCTCAGTATATATATATATAATCTATCTCTGTTTGGATTTCCCACCTGGCTTTACTCTGCTAAGACATTGGCTGAAACAGCTTTATTCATAAATTAATAAAAGCAACACATATACAGAAGGGCATTCCACACCACATCTAAACTAAAACCAACAGCAACAAAAATTTTTCATGTTATCACCTACCAGTTGATTTCCAGGGTCCTGTCTTCTCAGCATCTTTCTTCTTGTACCTTTAAGATCATCATCATGTTCTCATTTGGTGTTTGTTAATTCCTGTTTTGGGATTATTTCTGATTAATTTACATGGCTGATTTTAGAGTTGTCAGGAAATATAATAAGAAAAAATGGAAAAGGAAAAGTGTGCCATCATGAGTAGAATAATAATCTCACTGGGAAGTATCCAAAAGTAGGCAGCAAAACCAGAGACAGAGACAACTTGAAGTCCAAGTCCATGACATTGTAGACTCTATTCCAACATATTAATCATTTCTCTAGCATCTGGACAAGGACTCAATGCATGACAATCACAATAATGTTTAGAAATAATAGCATAAGCTTATTAAATAACAGATGTTCAATTTACACCTAGCTTTGGTTCCAGAGTTTTTGATCAATAAAAATTTAATGAACAAATAAAAGACAAATTAATTAAATGTGTTTCCTTCTTTCATGTTTACCTGACTTCATAAAAGGGTGTTATGTATAGTTAAGAAAATGCAACAATCATTTACTTGCAATAATTGTTAAACTGAGTATTAATGAATTTAAGTGGAATAAAATCAATAGTACCTCCTCTTTTCAATACCCATCTCATTTAATAGTAAAGCTCATTCTTTTTGTGTTTGAATATGAATTCTATTACAACTGTTTTCCTCTTTGATTTGATATATCAACAATTAAAATCTTCTTAACTTTAAGAAATAATACCTACCTTTCAAAGCTTCAAGAGGCACAAATATTTAGTCTTCGTTATACATGATAGCAGTCTCACCTCCAAACAGCCCCATTGTATTTCTAGCACTTGTCAAAGATATGCCAATCATATACCTTCAAAAATGGCCAAAGAAAAATAACTGAATTTTAAACCTACTTTTTAATGTGAAAAGATCTCTCTATGCACATCATGTTACCATGGCAGCCCCTTAAAATGCAACTTTGATTATGGTGCACATAGGCCAATGGACACATCCAAAAGGCTTTGTTCTAATAACTTGAGAATCACAAACAGTTGGGATTTTGTCAAAATCTTTAACCACTAGCGCTGTTCCTCAACAGTCATGCCCCTGGAGCATTGACAGCTTTTGTCGATGACAAACATCTATATTTGAAAATGTATGAAAGTTGAAAAGCTACCTTCTGTAGTTTGTTGATAGCCCACCTGAAGAGCATTATGTGGCTTTCCTGGAATGTAGCAGCCTGAAAGAGAGAGAGGAAGGATGTGGAAATTAAGATGAAGGAGCCAGAGATGTTAAGCATGAAGAAGAGTCTGGCTTCTGAGTTTACTAGATCTATGCCCCTGGGAAATTCTGCATGTCTAGAACTTGACAGGTGAAGATTTTCTCACATATAATGTGTGCTTCTAGAGTTGTTTTGTCTGTATAGGAGAATTATGAGAATGTATCAGGTAAATTACCAAGCCCTTTGTAACTTCTATCATTTTATTGCTGTCTAAATTGTTTCTGTAGCTAAACATTCCATCATAAAGTCACTGTATTATAAAAAGTGTCAGAACTGGAATGCCTGAATGTAAATTCTAGTTCTACACCTAATAGTTGTATAACTTTGCACTTTTAGCCTTCTGGGCTTTAACATTCTAATCTATAAAGTAAAATTTGTAAATTATCAGGAAGCACAAATTAAACCCTTCTTATAGACCTGGTAGTATGTGGAGATAAAAATAATAAAGTCACTTATATCTTATGAAAGAGATAATGGGTAAAAACAGACAGGGTTATAATATAACTAAGCACTGTTGCTCTGTAGAGAGACGGATCTAACACCTCCCTCTTAGTCCTCATTTCCAAACATGATGTGAGATAAGAACTCTAAAGCTATCCCTACAAAGATTTTTATATCATAATCTCATTCTACCCATACACAAGGGGTAGGATGAGAATATCTTCATATTCACCCATCCATTTATTTATTTAACACGCACATTGAGTATAAATTATTGCACATAAAGTGTTATAATTCTGTTTAGTTATAAGTATAATAACACAAAATTATAAGTACAATTACCACATAGGCTTCTGTTGGTGGAGGCCGCTTGTTTGTTCCTGGCCACTTAGACTCAAAATAATCACACAGAAACCATATTAATTAAAGCACTGCTTGGCCCATTAGCTCTACCTTCTTATTGGCTAACTCTTACATATTAATGTAATCCATTTTTATTAATTTGTGTACTACCACATGGCAGTGGTTTACTGGGTAATGTTCCCATTGTCTGTCTCAGGCAAAGATCTATGGCTTATCTTTGACTGTGTCCTTCTTTCTCCCAGCACACAGCCTAGCTTTCCCTCCCTAGTTCTGTTCTGCCCTGCCATAGGCTCAAAGAAGTTCTTTATTCATTAAACAATAAAAGCAACATGTAGACAGAAGAACCTCCCACACCATTGGCTTCTTATTCATGCACACACAAAATATCTTAAAATGTCCTGACTGGGTGTCCTTCTTGAAACTATGTAGGATAAGTTCCTTGAACTACGAACTTCAATGGGACTTAATTAGGAACTTTGGCTAAAGTCTGTAAACTGGAATGTTCTGTGAGCCAATTAAATGTTGAAAGGATGGATGTGTGGATTGATGGATAAGTGAATTATGTCCTTTCACAACTTAGAGATGGTTTGATATCCAGAACAATGGAAGTCATGAGCCTTGAACTTCAAGATAATCTTTAGATTCACATGAACTATTTAATATTTAATAAATATTCCTATGAATGACAACTAATTCAGATGTGTTGTGGTCTCATCACATACAACCACAGTTTCCCTCTTGATTTAAAGTAGTACAACCTTTCTGTGGCTTACCTTGTTTGAGCAATTTCAAAAAAACTTTGCTTTTGGCCAGATTACCCTTACATATATGTTGAAAACAGCCTACCAGTCTACATAATGGATACCAATTACAAAACTATTAATTCAATATACATTAAAAGTAATGGTCATTTGAGCCCAGGGTATTAGTGATGGACTGTGTGTTGACTGTATAGGACTTATTAAGGGGCTGCTACAGAGAAAGGTAAAAAAGGATTGAGGGTAATTTTTGGTTTTGGTTTGGAGCACCAGAAGGATGGCTCTCTCCTCAACTTAAATGATGAAGACTGTGGAAGAGGGCGTGGAGATTTGACTTGTTTGGGGCATGTCAGATTTGTGAACTTTCATAGATACAATACAGAAGTATGAAGCAGCAGCTGAATGTGAATTTTCACATGGGGAGGATTTGAGCTAGGGACAAAAATTTGCTCAAAAGAGACACATACAAATCAAATGGGATGAAGGCGTTCTTTGAAACTAAGAGATCACAGATGATCATTTCATCAGTGTAATAGAGAAAGAAGTAAGATAGCAGTTGACTGAGGGTTGAATGGCTACCAAAGAGGTTTCAAAAGTAAATGGATTATTCTCTTAAGTATTTTGGTAGTAGAGCAGAAGGACAAATGGGAGGAGCTTAGGGGAGAGAGGCTAAGTTTTCTTTAGGATATAAATGTGACTGTTAACCACTGCATTCCTCTTATCACCACTGTTCTCCACTGGTTTCTGAAAAGTGTGTATCTGCCTGTTTTTTCTTGGCTCATCTCCCTCTAACTTGATGTGGGAGGTCCTTCTGTATATGTGTTGATCTTATTGGTTAATGAATAAAGCTGTTTCAGCCCATGACAGAGCAAAATATAGCCAGGCTGGAAGAGATATATAGAGAGAGTAGGCAGAGCCAAGGAGACACCATTTACCTACCAAATAAGAAAGGCACCAGAACCTTACTGATAGGTTACAGCCTCATGGTGATACACAGATTAATAGAAATGGGTTAATTTATACATCTGAGTCATCGACCAAACAGTGTTGTAATTAATAGGGTTTTTTTTTTGATTATTTGGGTCTGGGCGACTGGGAAATGAACGCACAGACTTCATCAACACTAACTTCTTCTAAAGATCCTACAACATTATTCTATGCTTTGGACTTTGATCACCTACCTGGCACTGAACTCCATAAGAGCCTATCCTGGTACTGCGGGTTCTCCAAGATCTGGCTCAGGTGCATCAGAGCACACTCTTTCCCCACACTGTCTCACCCTGCCTGAGCTCTTACCATGGGAGCTCTTTCCAGCTTGGAGCTTCTTCCCTTCAGCTACTGTGGCTTTACTCTGCTCTTCACCTTGCACTAAAGCCCCACCTCCTCACTTCCTCCCTTGTGCAAATCTTCCTTTCTTCTTCCTTCCTTCAAATGCCATTTCTTTCACCAGCTTTGAGTTTTAAACATTAGAGTATGTTATCAATGTTTTACTGAATTTATTACTTTATTGATTGTCCAAAATTGATAGAAGTTTTGTAGGCGTTGATACGAAAGTAAAGATGAGTGATCTCTTAACACTTAAAAATTGGAAAGAATTTTTGAAACAGTGAAGTTGTATGTGATTCTCTTATCAGTTATGGTAAAGATAGTGTAATCTAACACGGTCCACTTACTTTGTGTCATTTAGGCACTCTGTACCATGTGACTCCCTTCACATACTCCAATGACCTCAGCATAAAGAGGAATTTGGGTTTTATTTATTGATTTACTGGCAGATTATGAATCCCAGTATCAGAATCATGAGTCCTGTATGTCTGTTAATGCTAAATGAATATCTTATCTTCATCTTAATTAAAAATGACTTTTAAAAACCATCATTATACAAATATTTAAATGTGTCCCGCCTAAGGAATCCTCTTGAGTTTTCCACAATAGCATCTCTAATTTTGTGTTTTGACAACATTTTATATAAACTTCTGTCTTTTTTACTGATTCAGTGTTCCATTATATATTTAACCTCAGAAAGTGTTTAATATCACATTAACTGCTTGGAACTTAGAGTCATGTAGGTCTGGGCTCAAATTCCCATTGCTGTTCTTTAGATATTCAGCCTGTGCAAATATTATATAACAATAATTTATTATCTATGAAATGGAATAATTATTAGAAGAAATGAGTTAGAAATGGTAAACCATTCAGTAGAATGCTGGGTATATATGATGGCATTTGGTAAAGATGTATGAATTGTTTGGTTGAATCTTTGTAGTTAATAATTCATAGGAATTCCTACTGCTTTTCATGTCTTAACTTAAATTTTCCATTTAAATACAAAACATGAATTATTATTTTTCAACTATTAATAATTATTTATTTGATAATAAATATCACATTTATTAATTTTCAAGCCATTATCCCTGTCAGCCATATATATAAACAAATCAAAGCTCCTAAATCTATACTTTTTCACTAAAAACAAAATGATTAATCCTATAAACTAATTTATTGCATTCATCACCACAGCCAAATTCAAAGTAAATATTTCAGTGCTTAGAGACATTAAAGACTGGTCTATTGAAAAAGAGTTTGCAATTTAGTGCCATTTTCTTAGTAAGAACCTGTATTTGTTCTATTATCTAGCAGTAAACCTAACAGTTATACAGCAACATTTTTTTCTCATTTATTTTAGAAATTTTAGATTGATCTATAGCAAGGTTGAAGAATCTAAGTATCTAATATAGCAAGGGAGAGTCAGTGGGTAGTAGACATGCAGTTTGGAGGCAGGAAAGGTCTCTGCGTTCTGGCTGCAAGTCCTTTAATCCCTCTGCGTGTATTTTGCACCTGTAAGTTAAGAATGTTGAGGTTTGGTTTTCAGGACAATGGTGTGAAATGTCTAGAGCCTCCTATTGGAGCCCATTTTCTTCTACTATGACAGAATACTGTAGGCTGGAAAACATATGAAGAATAAACTTTACGTTTAACTGATGGTAGCCTCATGGTAACATGGTTCAAAACCATGGTATGAGACTCTGGAGGACTCCTTTGTGTTAAACAGAAGGGGAAATGAGTGCAGTAGACTGAGAGAATTCAACTGACTTTGCCTATTTTATTTTTTATCAATAACTACTTCCACAAAATATTATTAAACCTCTCAAGAGGTAATTATGACCTAAACACCTTTTAAATTGCATTGCATTGATACTGGCACAATGGCATTTGAATTTCGATGTTAAATCTGAGGGTGGAGTTCAGATCATTGAACTTAATAAATGCTTCTTTCAAAATTGGCTGTACTGTTTCTCAATGGGATAGGAATGCCTTATTTAGATGGATTGTTACTATCATTGTTTTCTTCATTTTTGCATAGCCGTTGAAATCTCTTGGGAGGACTTTGTTTTTATTTTTGTTTTTTTTTTACGAGAATAGAATATCAATTAACGTTTATTATTTAATTGTTTCAACAACATTATCTAATAATCTTTGCCTTTTGTCTAAATTACAGTACTTCAATCACTGTAGATGTCTAATGGGGATTATTATCTGGTAGAGAAAACTTCCCTTTATTGCAATTTTTAACTCTTTTTTTTAATTTTTACTATCTTTTTTTTCCATTCAAAACTTTCCACTACCCCCCTCCTCCCATTCCCTTCCTACCTCCTCCTCCACTAATCCTCTTTCCTTCCCCTCCAGCCTTAAGAAAGGGCAGGGTATTTGCCCTGTGGGAAAACCAAGGTCCTCCCCCCTACCTCCAGGCCTAGGAAGCTGTGCATCCAAATAGACTAGGGTCCCAAAAAGCCAGTACATGCAGTAGAAACACGTCCCAGAGCCTTTATCAATGGCTTCTGAGTCAACCCCCATTATCAGCCACATTCAGAGAGTCCAGTTTGATCACAGGCTCATTCAGTCCCAGTCCAGCTGGATTTGGTAAGCTCCCATTAGATCAGGCACACTGTCTCAGTGGGTAGACCAACCCCTCGCTGTCCTGACTTCCTTGCTCATCTTCTCCCTCCTTCTTCTCTTCAGCTGGACCATGGGTGCTCAGTCCAGTCAGTGCTCTGATGTGGGTCTCGGTCTCTATCTACATTCATCGCCAGATGGAGATTCATATTCATCTTTTTGGGTCTGGGTTATCTCACTCAGGATAGTGTTTTCTATTTCCATCTATTTGCATGCAAAATTCAAGCTTTTTTTTTTTTTTACCTCTGAGTAGTACTCTAATGTGTATATATTCCACACTTTCTTTATCCTAACTGGACATTAAAATTCTAAATAACCCAATTAAAAAATTGGGTAATGAACTGAACAGTGAATTCTCAACAAAGGAAGTTCAAATAGCCAAAAGATACTTAAGGTCATGTTCAACTTCCTTAGCGATCAGGGAAATGAAAATCAAAATAACTTTGAGATACCATCTTATACCTGTCAGAATGGCTAAAATTAAAAAATAGCCATTGATAGCCTATGCTGGAGAGGATGTGGAGTAAGGGGAACACACCTCCATTGCTGGTGGGAATGCAAACTTGTGCAACCACTTTGGAAATCAGTGTGGCGGTTTCTCAGGAAGTTGAGAATCAACCTACCTCAGGATCCAGCAATACCACTCTTGGGATTATACCCAAGAGATGCCCCAATCATACTACAAAAGAATCTGTGCAACTATGTTTATAGCAGCATTATTTGTAATAGCCAGAACCTAGATGCCCCTCAATGGACTTTGGAAAAATCAGATTTGGGGCTTTTTTTTTTTTTAAGGTTGCATTAAGTCTTTGTCTCTCTCTCTCTCTCTCTCTCTGTGTGTGTGTGTGTGTGTGTATCCCATTGCACACATATGTAGAGGACACAGATGACTTGTGAGAGTAAATTCTCTCCTTTCAGCATGTGGGAGACATGGTGATCAAACACATCAGGCTTGGTGACAGCACTTAACCTACTGAGTCATCACCAGTCCTATATGTGGAAGCTTATTTTTAATTGTTTTGTAATAAAAGTATTTCTTTGTAATTTTTCATATGTCATTTTTCATAACTACTCTTTATTCAATTCTAGCAGTAATATAGGTTCACTGCAGAAAGTTTAGAGAACACAGAAAAGCCTGATGAAGAAAGAAAATATTGCTTTTTTTCAGCAGGACTGTGTATCACTTTTATTTTGTGTATATGAAAATAATGCATACATGCATGTTTGTATGTGTCTATGTAATTTAAGACAGTTTAAAAATTTCTGAGTTTTTGCTGTTTTTAAATAGTTTTAAATATAGCAATATATTGTAAATAATTTATATATCATTATAATTGTCAAAATTTAATTTTAGTGGTATCAGAGTATTTCACCACACATGTAATTTGCTTAAAAGAAATATATATTTTCTTATATTTCTTACAAAATCCATGTGCTGTTTTTGAAAACATACTGATTTTACTTGGTGCTGTCAATTTGTATGTTGGTAAAAGTCTACCTATTGAAACATGAGTACCTGCGAAAATTGACTTGCTCTCACTCAGAAGCCAATTACCAATAGCAAGGAGTGGGAATTCCTCTCCTATCTGTGCTGAGATTTTTTTGATGGCTTGAGCTTAAGTAGGTCTTGTACATGGGAGTACATCTCTGTGTGTGTGTGTCATAAAGGAAGTATTGTTTTGAACCTGGCTCCTTCAACTCAACAACTTTTTCACAGATATTTTTAATTTATTTAAATGTTAAATATTTTTCTACTTTTGAATATCCTATAGTTAATTTTTCCTATATTTTAGATTTTATTTTAGTTTGTGTTTGAATGTATTGCCTGTACACATGCACACACACATTATGTATGTATGTATGTATGTATGTATGTATGTATGCCAAGTGCATACCTGCTGGTGGTAGGGATTAGAAGAGAGCATCAATATCCTGGAATTAGAATTATGGATGGTTGTGAGGTAACATGGGCTGAGTCATCTGCAGCTCCGGAAGGACAGCCAGTGTTCTCAGTGCAGAGCCAAGCCATCGGTCTGGCCTCTCAGAATGTTTACTGTTTACTACCACAGTGTAATAAGCTTTCCGTACTCTTCAGTACCTGAGGTGATTGTATTTTAATAGAATCACCACCTAAATATTTGTTGTCAGATCAAGATTTTTGTTGTTGGAGTATTTTTGCTAGAAAGTAATATATATATATATATATATATATATCCCAAAATTTTATTTTGCATAAGCTACATTTTCTCAAATCTAAGAAACACCAACTTAAAGATTCACCACAAATTTATGCACTATCAAAACCTCCATTATTAATTAAATTCTACTGAAATGTTGTCTTACAAGATTAGAATTCTTTAAAAGATTCCTTTTAAATTTATTCACGTTTTTAAAAATAGATCTCGCTTCTGAGCTTCAAATAAAACCTCCTTATAAAGTGTTAAGATTTCTTAAGTCATGTAGAATCCAGTTGTTTAGAATTACTTTTCATTGGCTATCAGAAGACACGTGTTCCCATACACTGGCATCTTCTATACCTTCAAGAGCACAGTGATACCCTTTCTTTAGAATCTCCACAGTCATCTTGGTAGTTTGCCCATACTACTGATACATTAGCAAGTATGAGATATGTATTCAGACCATATCAATGGCTCATGACCATCAGAGACTCAGAAAAATGCTTGCCATAAAATTGACAATTAACTTTATCATATGTATTCTCTTCTCTGCTTTAAATCATCACAATTAGAAGATTCTTGTTGAAAGCCTTATTTGTTGTAGCTCAAATATGGCAAGTATACAATATTTTATTCACTGACAAAGTTGAAATAGGGAATAGCTTTGGAATGCACTTTCTTAAAATATTTTGCTTACGTACAGGTTTCTAGTATCATCTTCTAGAATATGTCTGCAGTGATGTCACAGAGCACTCTTTTAGTTCCTAAAACCAAACAGTAAAGTTTTACAATATCCTGCTTTGCAAGAAATACAGAGACAAAAATCCACCTTAATTGCTTCCTTCATAATAATTTTTTGTATGGCCCTAAGCAAATTCAAATAAGATCTATTGCTAAATGATAATACTGATACCGATAGTCATTATAAAGTAGCTGTGTGCTTTATGATAAACCATTTTACTTAATTTCTAAAGAAAGCTGATTCTGTAATTGTTATATTTCAGAAAACAGACTCTCCAATATTAACCAATTACCTAAAGTATTGACTTCTAGGGAAAAGCTTCAGATACTGAGCATGTCTTAATTTATTCAAATCCCAAGCCCTTTATATTATTATACATTTTGTGTCTTTTAGAACTCTTAAAACATTAACTTGGAAGAACCCGAAGAGAGCTAGGCAGATGTTAGGACTGTAAAACTGGTGTATTATGTTGCTTGAAATGTCAAATTCAAAAAGTGTATCTCAGTTTAGTTCAAACACCCTTCCCCAAGGAATTTTTTTTGTCTTTTTGATTGCTAGAGAAATAAAGATAATCTACAGCAGCCTCTGTTCTCAGGAAACACATGGATTAGTTGGGTGTCATTCAAAATGTAGTTTCTATAGTCCAAGAACCATCCTTGGATCTGCAAATGAAGGGAATAATGAAAGTTGAGTCTGTATTATGACTTGAGCAACTTTTTTTAAAAAAAAATACTAATGTTTCTGTTGGTTATACTGAGGAGTTTAGAAGGACAGTAAGTATGAAAGGAATAAAAGCATAGGCAGTTCTAATTTGAAAATGCTAAATGTTAAGTATTCAAATGATATCTAATGTAAAGTAGACTTTTAGATATAAAAAGCATTCAGAGGGAAAGTTTAAGCTAAAGTCATATGTTTGAGATTATTAACATATAGGAAGCACCTAAAATGCCAATATTTATATCAGAAAACCAAAGAGAAAGATGAATCAAAAAAGAATAATAGTAGGTAATATAAGATTAAGCCCCAAGAAATTGTATTAGAGATTATATAGTAGAGAAGGGGATCACAGAAACAGATAATAAGTAACAAGAGGTAGGAAGAAAAGTAGGGATAAAATGAAGCAAATCATTATGGAAGAATAAGAAGTCCAGCAGCTCATATATGTGCATACCCAGATAAACAGATGGTCAAGAAAATGGCCAGCAGCTGATGGCAGATAGAGTTTTGAGAGAAAGGCATGTGTTAATGATTCAAGGAGGGACACAGAGATTACAAAAAAAAAAAAAGATTCAATCACTGAGGATGCTGAGAGTACCATGAGTACCTTGTTAGGAAAAAGAGCACCTTCATCTGTGGTGCCAAGATTTTAGAAACATGGCTGTGTCTCTAATTCTGTTAGTGGAAATGTGAGCATGTTCTTGTCTAGGAGGTTTTAAACTAGGAACTATTAGGTAAGATGATCCTCTAAAATGGAGGTAAGGAGAAAATAATGGATTTCAAGAGATGGATGGAAGTCTGTACTACTTTTTATGGAGAAAAAAATGAGAATTTCAGACTAACCTTATAGAACTGCTGAGCAGTGGTAACAGATGCTTGAGGACTGAGGGTGTGAATCGAAAGTGCAGTCATACACCAAATAGCTGGGTTTTTCTCGTTATTTTGGGGCCTAGATAAATTAGGCAAAAGAGTTCATTCTGAGCTTCTGTTGTGCCACCTGAGTGGCAGGGAGAATATGAAAGGAAGAAAAGGTTTTAGAGAAGAATAATTATGGTGTCGGATAGAGAAAGAAGAAAAATACATAAAGAACTCATGAATATAAAAGATAGTAGGACAAATGCCTCTGACTTCAAGTAATTATTATAGTTTAAGTGAATCTATAAATTAGTGGAAAGTTTCTGTGGGAGAACACAATATGGATAGATTGTAGATACGAGAGTGTGTGAGAGGGGAGTGAAGAGGACGAAGAGAACATTGCAATGGAGTGAAGAAAAGATGATTGGAGGCTCTTAGATTTCATCATCTATCCTCAAGTAGTTTATCACAGAATTTTTAAATTGATTTTTATTGAGCTCTACAATTTCCTCTGCTCCCCTTCCTGCCTCTCCCCTCCCCTTTAGCCCTCTTCCAAGGTCCCCATGCTCCCAATTTACTCGAGAAATCTTGTCTTTTTCTAATTCCCATGTAGATTAGATCCATGTATGTCTCTCTTAGAGTCCTTATTGTTGTCTAGGTTCTCTGGGATTGTGATTTGTAGGCTGGTTTTCTTTGCTTTATATTTAAAAACCACTTATCAGTGAGTACATGTGATAATTGTCTTTCTGGGTCACAGAATGTTTTAAAATAAGACAGTTCAGTTCCCTTCCTCAAGAAGTTGTATTGTTCGTCATTAAAAGAACACATGAAATTGACAATAAAATAAAATAAAATGATGATATTGACCATATCTTGAGTTCTTTTGCAGCATTTAAAGAAGCACTTAAGAACAAATTCTTTGGGGACTCCCACAGCATTCCTTAGTGGTGGTGGAAGAGATTTCCTGACTTTGGAGCTCTGCATCAGGGAGAACAATGTTGACTACCCAAGGCTATGTACCCACTCTTGAGTATTGGAACCATTTCTAGAGGAAATGAAACTACTGGGAATTCAGCAACCTCCCACATAGTGTCTTCCACACTGCTTCTTTTAGGACTATTTTTATAACAGTGTTCTTTATTCATTGAAAGGTTCACATTAGGACTGTGCTCACAAATGGGCCCTGGCTTTTGTGTCTAAACAGAGATAAATAATGTGTGACTGTTGATGACAGAAATGTGAGCACATGCCAAGAATGTGTGTGTGTGTGATTTTAGAAAAATGATAAAATGCATTTTTAGTAAAGACAGTACCCAGAGACGCTGACATAGACATCCATTTATGCCTACTATGGGTATCTCTGAAATATTGTACAGCTGTCTGTTCTTTTAGAATTGCTTTGAGAGGGACCAACCAGCACTGGAGGCTATCACTAAAAGAAGTTTTGAATCTACTGTAGTTGGAAAAACTGAAGCTTCAGATGAGGCGGGAGCACGTATTTTTAAGCCATGCTAATGTCTTTCACTCTTGAAGTCATGCTGAATTTTCTTTTTATTTTAAAATAGTTTTGTATTCAATTGTCCTTCTATACAAAGGAGATATAGCCAGCACTTCTAACTTTATACTTAGATGGTTCACAAGATGAGAGAGAAAAGAATATAGCAACAATAGGATTATCTTAAACAAAATTGAGCATTTATTGAAAACTTACTGTGGTAGAGAGTGCACAAAATTATTCCGTATGTGTAACATTTATCTGCACAGGTATTTTATGCATTAAGTACCCTTACAAAGTACATACACTTACCTTGTCTTACAAAGACAAGAGAGAGGTTAAGGAGCCTCTCATGTGACAGAGCTCCTGATGTTAGAGCCAGCATGCAATCAGATCCCACTTATTCCAAAGTTTATAGTCATTATCCTAAGGTTAAGATGCACCAACTTTTTATTTGAAATATAATGTAAAGTCGGTGGTATTGGGACCAAACTATCAAAATTTCTGAATTCAATTCCTAACTTTCTACCACATAGATTTCTAAGAAGCCCTCCAGTGGCAAGCTCTCAGAGGGCTAATAAATAAATCCTCTGTGGAGTCTGTCTGTTCACAGTCAGTGTACTTAAGGAAGGTCCTTAGAACTGTTCCTTGAGAATGTTATTTTATGATTTCATTTCATTGTACTGTATCCATCTAGAAAAGATTATACAAAGACCATTCCATCTTTCCACCTGGCACGACTTTCTTACATCAAGCCATTTCAATGAATGGTAGATAGCTGTAGTTTTAATGTCAATTCCTGAAATAAGTAAGTAAATAAATATATAATATCTGCTCTTGGCTGTATAAAAGCACGTCCGTTTAAAATAACAAATGCACATCAGCAAAAATATTTAATACTACTTTGGGAAAGAAGATCTGAGCTGGAGATTGAAATTCAGATTGCTGGCAGACATCCCACTTTCCATAAAAGAAATCGGATATGATTTCACAGCTCCAGGGGTATTTTTACATAAAAGAAAAGAATTAGCAAGCAGTCTATATAGATGACAGGAAGAACAATTTCAGCCATATTTGGAGGTATGCATTTGGTCATTCCAAAACTAGAAAAGTAGAGTGTTCTAATGTCTTCATGGACTGCAAGAGTCTACACGGATCTAGAGTAACCCACTACAGGGGAGCACATTTGGTATTTCCTAAGTTTCTTATTGTTGCTTGAGGGGAGCATTAGAATAGGTGACAAAGGAAGCACAACAGAAAGAAATCATTGAATCTGAGTTTAGAAGATTTTAGTGGAATCCCTGCTTTGCTACAGCTAAGCCCAGAAGTCCTGAGCAGGTCATCTGAATTTTCTGTTTCCCACTCTACTTCTGTTGTAAAGAGAAAGATCCAAGAAGGAATTTCCAATATCAAATGAAGAGAAATAGATTCAATATGAGTATTTTCTATGTTCTCATGCCTTTTCCAACTTTATTTATGAAAATTATTATTATTATTATTTGCTTTTTTGAGACACGGTTTCTCTGTAGCTTTGGAGCCTGTCCTGGAACTAGCTCTTGTAGACCAGGCTGGTCTCGAACTCACAAAGATCTGCCTGCCTCTGCCTCCCAATCTCTGCTGGGATTAAAGGCGTGCACCACCACCGCCCGGCTGAAATTTATTAAAACTGTTTTTCAGTGGACATCACATGTTCATTACTTTTATACATTAGTGATGTGCTTCCCTCAAGGAAATCAAGTATAGGATTTAAACTCATTATTCAGAACTCCAAATACGATATAAAGTCCAGGTATAGGTGGTATGGAGATGCAAATGAGTGGATATTGAATTCTGGCCTAAAGATTCAGCAAATTCCCTACACAGAGAGAAGCAGTTGAATTTAGGATTGAAAGATAAAAAATTATTTAACAGCTAAAGGAAAATGAACACAGCCTTAAGACAGCGAAATTAAGGGGATCAGCATGAGTACAGTCCTGGAAGGGTATCAGTGTATGGTGTGTTCATGGCATGACAAAGAGCTCTTGGGAAACTGACCATGGGTCAGTGGAACAATGGACTGAGCTTATCTTGGGTATTAAGGGATTTGAAAATCCATTTCCAACTTCACCCACAGAGTCAGCCTTGCTTTATTTCATAAAAAAAATGCATCACAATGAGCTGGCATCACACATCTGTACATGACAGAGACTTGGAGTTCTGGGGTTTAATAGTCAGAAGCAGATCGACAAAATGTATCTGCTTTTCTTGATTGCTATGGGCAGGTACCTTAGACTCTCAAGCCTAAATTTCCCTAGACTATGAAATGGAGAATGTAAACTGTTCTCAGTAAAACAAATGCTGGTTATTGATTCTACAATGATAGGTGCTGGAGGAGAGAGGGGTATTCCTGATAGAAGAAATTTCTGCTAAAATTTGTAGGGCTAGGAAAGTCAAAGTCAGAATCCTACCTGCTCTCTGAAGGCATAGCAACACTATCTTAGGATTTCAGGCTATGTGACCTTGGCAAATATCATCTACATTTGGAATTGTACTTTCCCAATCTACACGGTTAAGCCAGGTGTTTGTTTTTTTTTTAACCACCTGTCAACTTTAACATTGTAAGATTTTCACTTTCAAAACTTTCCCAAACCTTTACTTAAAAGTACCATGTTCGAAATATAACTCTTCGATGTGGTTTCCTTCTTGCCTTTTACCTCTCTGAAAATGTTTGTTTCTATCTGTGCTTGCTTCACCCCAGACAGCCGGGGTACATGGCCTCTTTCTGCTTCACGAAGAATATTGCTTAGAGGCAGAAAAGACAGAAGTCATAAACCATGTCTAGCACTGGATTGCATTCCTGAATTCTCAAGCTGTGATACCAAAGGCAGAGTCTTGGGTAAGCGCTAGAACTGGCTGAAACTGCTAATTGGCAGATAGAGTGCAAGCAGGAAGTCAATGCCACAGGTGTGCCTTGTACATTCTTATTCTGAGTCATGCAGAAATTTATGTCAGACATGAGATGTATGAAAATTGCTAATGACAGGTGCCTCATGCAGAACAGGAATCAGAAGCATAAGTCAGTAAGCAGGAGACTAAGGCTAGTGAACCAGAGAAACCTCAAAAGTCCTTTAGCATTCTAAAGTTGACTTAAGATTGAAATGGAACAAGTCATAGCAGAAATAACTAGAGTCAGGAGGCCTGAGTTCAAACTATGATGCAACCACAAATTATTTATGTCTTTCAACAACTCAGTTATCCTGTGTGGGCCTTGACTCTCTTTGTGCAGTGTGCATTATAATAATTCATACTTCGTAGAAGTGCTGTGAGCCTCACCTTATACTAATTTTTTCATTAAATTAATTTAACAAATACATGTTGGTAGCTGTACTACCAATACAAGGAAAGAAGTAGACAAAACCTACATTAAAATTGTAGATATAAATCAACATTAATGTCTTATATTTGTGTGATGATCTAAAAATTTTATACCACACAAATCAAGAATAGTATCTTGCTTTCTGCAAAAGGACTCTTAACTTGCTCAGAGGTTTTGATTTGCTAGAAGCTTGAAAGTAAGTAACATTAAGGTGTATTTTATTCTAAACCAGTAAACCATGGCCAGATCATTCTTTTATATTGATGGCTATCCCTTTGCACAAAATTGCCAGATTCTGTCAGGGTTCTACTTCACTCCTCAATTCTGGTCTTAAGTATAGTATCTGGTTATTCCAAAGTCTTCTGAAGAAAGAGACCATTAGACATTTGAGTCCAGAAGGTAGTCCCTGAATTATCCTGATCATTTCTCTTGACTGTGAAATTGCTTTTCTGAGTTCCTCTTGGGACAGGAGACAACCAAAAAAATGCTAGCCTACACACTGCCTTCTGAGGGAATGACTACTAAAGTCTGTTCATGGTCTGTTGTTTCCCATCTCTTCTTTCTCTCTCCTTGCTTGCCTGGCCCATCACCCTCACCCCCATTTTCTTGGCTAACTGCATAGCCCTTAAATGGATAGTATGGGATATTCACTTTATTTTCTTTGAGTCAGGGTCTTGTTAAGCAGCATACACTGTCCATGACTCCCATCCTTTCTGGAAATCTTAATTCTTACTCATAGAGCCCAAGAACCAGCACACGCACATACAAACACACAGATGCTCACATATACAAAACACAATGAGAAACTTCCTCCATTTCCTACTGTTACTTCCTAGACATCCCTTATCTATTGTCTTTTAAAACATATCTCTGTTAATGAGCCCTGTCTGATCCAAGAACCTGGCCTGAATCCCTGAATTTGAATCTTTGCTAGTTTGAAAATATGATCCCCAGCCCAACCATGAAGCCTCTAGGACTTGGAACTCCCTGCCTAGCATATATGCTCCCCTCTCCTCTCCAGTCATTTCCTTTGTTTCCCTCTAGAATTGTCCTAGGATGCAGAGATGTTATTCCTAAATTTTAGTCATCACCACTTACTTCTGTCAGCTTCATATTTTTCTTCTCCCCTCTCCTCTTCCTGCTTTTGCCCTTATACACACTGTTAACTGTTATTTTAGATGTTGTTTCATAAAAAACCTGAACAAGGCAAACTAACCTTAAATTGAACATCATTCCCAACATTATGAGTATTGACCTTAACTGACAGGTCCTCCTTTTTCTTGTCCATACTAAAGACAGAGAGAGACAAAGAAAAAAATGGATCACTGAAACTGACCGAACTTTTCTGCTATAGCAACAAAAATATCAAAGATGCTTAAATTTTAATGTCAACTTGTAAGTAAGACCTGTAGAATTAATAAGGTACTCCATTTGTGTGTGCCTATGAGGAATTTTCCAAAGATGTAACTGAGAAGATCCACCCTGAGTGTGGGTGACATCATATCATGGGCTGGGAGTCCCAGATTGAATGAAAAATGGAGAGGGAACAAGCCAATTGAATGTCAGCCTATCTTTCTCTATGCTCCTTATGCCCTGGAGATTTGATATGATGAGGAGTCTTAGTCACTTGTTCTCCCATCATGGAGTTGCTTGTGGTAGGCTTTCCAGGCCAGACAGAATGCATCCTTAAAGCTGCAACCCAAAATAATCCTCCTTTAACTTGCTTCTTATCATGTGATTTGGTCACAGTAATGAAAAGATAACTAATATAGCCTTCTTGTCTCGCTTAGTTCCTAGGTGTGTTTTAGTGGAGTATGTTATCTTTTAGATGTTAATCTCTCCCTACCTTTTGTTTTATTGCCTCTACTTTAGACAAGTCGGTGACCCTAGGTACTGATACTTTAAAGATAATTTTTGACCTGAAGGTGTTACAATTTAGAGTAAGGGTCACCATTACAAGAACAAATTGTGGAGATACAAGTATAATGGGAAAGGTAATTGATACTCCCAAGGAGCTTGGGATACAGTCTTTCCCTCACAGAAATATTCTGATGTTAAAAAAAGAAACGACCTAGGACAGAGAGGCCAGCTACTGAATCAGATCATCTTGTTTTGCACTGACTGGGCACTAAGGGACTGGTTGAAGGTCCCATTGGTAATTAATAGCTGAGCTCAGCCTATCTTTTTGGCACTTTTACTTTAACGTGGTGTTGGGATTCATGTGTTAGGATTGTTTCCAGACCTGGACTTTTGAGAAGCTTGCTGCCCCCTTTAAAATTTAGACAACCATTTACCTGGTTTCAGACTGTGCTCTGCAAGTAGCTTCGTTCTTTTCTGAGATGAGCCTAGAAATTGGGCAGTGTTTCTGTTCCCACACCCCCATTCCCCTTTCACATTTAGTGGGATGTAGGAAAGCACTGGACCGCAGCAGTGACATTTTTATAAAAAGAGTGCATTGTACCCTTTGTCAGGGAAAGCATGTAGCTCAAAGCCATCGTGCTTTTCATTTGCCTTCCTCTGGGAGCTTGGCACCCACCAGAGGGAGCTGCCTTTCGTACTCATGCTGGAAATTATATTCTGTAATTAAAATCAATAGCAAAACAGACACACAGCAGAAAGGTCACAGAACACAACAGAAAAACATTAGGTAGCATATTGCCAGGTATCAAAATAGATTTTTGAACTTCTGTTTAATCTGCAAATGCCTAAAGCCATCTGTGCAAGAAAGGCAGTGTGCCCTCAGTCCCCAGCTCACCTGGCAGGAGTGGGGGGGATGCTAAAAATCTTCAAGGCCCAGCTTGTCCAATGCAGCGTGGCCTCTCATTAAGCCAGTGACAGGCTAGAGTAAACTTTTAGCCTTAGAAAGCTACTTTCAACCTGTGTCCTAGATCATTTCTGTGGCCTTCCCAATGTTTACACACTTGTTAAGGTCCAAGTTCTCTGATATATTACTGACTTGACACATTTTACCCTTAAGATAGAATAGTTGATGTTACCCTTCTGGTCCCCCGTCCTCAGATCATGTTGATTTTCAAATCTTCGACTGTTTCAGCCCTGGCCTGTGCCACTACAACCACCGGGGTTTTATGGACTTATCTCTGTCTCCATGAGGATTCCCAGGGGAGCTCTTCTTCCTTTGTTCAGTTTTCACTGCTCTTCTGTTCTGCTGTCCAGGCCAGGCACTCAGCACAGCTGGGGTATTTGTGTTCATTCCCATAGCTACTCTTGTTACAGGTAAGTGAAGTGACTTGCTATACTGCTGCAGGTCAGCAACTGAGTTACCGTTCCAGCCACACCTCCCGGAGCCTCCCATACTCTTGTCCATTCCAGAGAGAGAAACAAACCTACCATTGCCTCAAAAAGACAGTTTCACAGCCCCATTATAACCCATGGAGATTTTCAATGAGATGGGATACTTTGTTCATAGGAACAAAAACATGCCTAGAACCTCTGGGTAAGATTGTGTCTTAGGGTGTCTGTTGCTATATGATAAGATGCCATGACCAAAAGCAAATTAGGGAGGAAGCTGTTTCTTTCATCTCACTTGAGGTCCCTATTCTCAAATGACTCTAGCTTATGTCAAGTTAACTGAAAATTTGTCAGCACAGATGGCATATTGGAAGCTGCCTCTCTGTGACCTAGAGATAGAGTCAGGGTCAAAAACAGAAGCCTGTATGCCATCCCATACTGGACATATAAGAGAAACCAGATGGAGAAAGTCGGACATGGCAACAGAAGCATGATCAGGGAGAAAGTATAGCATGGAAGCCTGAAGCTGAAAGTCTCCACAAAGTACCCAGATTGACTTAGCCTGAGAAATCGCCATCAATGCCGCTGCCTAGCCAAGCAACAAAACAGGAGGTGGAGAAGTATGCCAATCTTGTCCTAGTGCCACATATAGGCATGAGCACTCTCAGGCAAGAATTATGGAACACGTACAAAAGAGAAAAATTAAGAGAGCATCAATAGCCAGGACTAGACTGGAAAGAGAGCAAGCACCAGTGGCAAGGGTAACTTTAACTCAGATAGATGGTTCACACCTATCAGGGTCTAAATCACAGAAAGACCCACATGGACAGCCCAAGGATCATCCCCAGCACACCAAAGACCAGAGCAGGAACTGGTGAGAAGAGGGGCATGTCTCATATTAGAAAGTGAAATCCCACACAGAAACTGACCCACAACTTGTGTTACTTACCGAGGCTAGAACTCCTCCTCTCTGCCATGCAGAGCCTTCTGTGGAAATGCCTAAAGGAGTGGGAGAAATCGCATTCAACCCGGCTAAGAACAAATATGACTGATCTGATCATATTTTCTATTTTGTTGTATTTCCTACTTTTTAATCTGTTTCTATTATTTATACTTTTGCCTTTCATTTTTTAAATCTTTTTTTGTTCTAGCTTGTATCTAGAAAAGCAGGCTTTTATTGTTATCAAAGTTATTAAGGTCTGAGCCTGAGCCTTGGTGGCCCTAACACATCCATCCCCAGAGATCAACAAATAAATACAGAAAGTCACTATGGTACTCCATAAGCTCATAACTCTTCCGTACCAAAAACCAGGTAATGAGAGAGCTGAAATTCCAGAAAAGATTTCAGAGTCCTACGTTTAAAAAGATCAGTGGCTGCACAGTGGACTTAAATAAACAGATGGATTAAGTGCGGAAATTAATTCAGGATTTAGATAAGAAAGTTAGCAAAGTGAAAGGAAAGGTCAGGGATTTGGAGGAGAAGTTCAAAATCATAGAGAAAAAAATCTCACTCAAAGAACCAAGCAGAAATCCTGAAAGTAAGCACTCAATTAATCAGAAAGTCAATGGAAATTATCAATAGATAAGTAGAAAGAGTGTCAGGCATGGAGAGCAAAATCAAAACAATGATATATTTAGACCTACATAATGAAAAACTGTAACGAGTATGAACAATTTTCCAAGAACTGGGATCCACTGTGAAAGGAACAGAGATAAAGTCTACAGGCATAAGCAATTTATTCAATGAAAGATTTCAACAGAAGATTTCTCAGAACGAGGGAGGAAATGGGCATATTTTAAAAACAGTTACTTACACATTTATTATAGCATTGCTTATACTGTAATGTTATGACATATCTATTTACTGTATTTTGCACACATCTTCAGTATCTGTACAGGCAAGCATCTCATGTATTTATTGTTGTCTTTTCAGTGCCTGGCAGAGAAAATTACATATGGCAGGTGTGCAATGAATGAATGAGTCTTATTTCTGTCAACAGGATTAATATGAGAAAATAGTAAGATATTAGCAATGAAAGCATTTTTCATATTTCAGAACGTTGTCAGGATGTGTTGTGTTGTCTTCTTACTTCAGTTGTCTGGGCAGTAAGTGTTTAAGGCAGCCATTGAAGCAGATTGACGCACCCCCAACAGGGAAAGATTCTGCGAGAGAGCTGACGTCTGTCCCATCTAAATCACTGTTTTAGAACATGGTGTGCTCTCTACAGGACACTAATTTGGACCTTCTGAAACTCATCCCTAATTACTGGTGATAATTAGTTGCAATTTAAGGTCCTTAGGGGCAATTCGTTGTGACGCAAATTGTATCTATTCTCTTTAGGAATTTCTGTCCTCTCCTTTGATGTCTCACCCAATATCCCTTTCTGTGAAACAAGAGTGTAATTAGAAATGTGCACCTAGTTGTGCACTGTACAGAACTCTTTATAATCCCAGAATTCTTCAGGCTGCAACAGGAAGCTTTAAGGTCAAAACAGTATTGGCTGCCTCGTGACTATAATAAGGACAGCCCAGACTGTATAGTGAGAGACTGTCTCAAAGTCACAAAAACAAATACAACCTAATTTTTTTCAATTAAAAACTATTTTTAGAGGAAGAAACATGCCTGAATAGTACCAAACCCAAAGGTCACCTTTACAAAAACTCTTTGCTGAGCTCCTCTGTAGCATATGTTTCAAGTGCCATTGAGGGGCTGCAGCCAGGAGAGTCGGGCACTGTTCGGAAAAGGAGAAAACCGCGCACCCTTTCATTCCTTCGCAAAATTTTAAAATTTTTATCTGTACCAAGCTGTGTACTAAGTGCTAAGAAGGCAGAGGTGACCTGGTGTAGATCACATCATTAGCTTGTTTGTTGCAGTCTAATAGAAAAGTCAGGCTTCGGAGCAGACAGCCAAAGGCAGTTTGGTGATGGTTACAGAGAAGGATGATCAAATCTGGCTACAGAAACCACCGGTTATAGTAGAATCTTAGAAGACATCCAACCTTTATAATAACTGTGACTACCTAAGCCCTTGTCAGATGAAGACTATGAGCCTAAAGGAGGTAGAAAACATTAAAGCAAGTTCATTTGGGTTGCTGAAGTTAGGATCATCCAAGCCTAGGACACAAAATGTATTTAGGGTAGAGACCAATCTACGTTGGGAAGAAAACAAAAAGCTTCATAAATTTAAGAAAATCACTACAATTGCCGTGTTTTGGATTTGCCTCCTTAGCCTTTCTCCATGTCTTGAGTTTCACTTTGAGATCACTGTGGTTTCCCTAAGATATTGAATATCTTTATACCAATGCTTTCCAGAGAAATAGAAACGAGAGAATGAATAGGTAAGTATGTTATGGTAGATTTCATATGTAGCGAAGTATAGTATAAATAGATTGAAGAGCTGTGGATGCCAAGAAGTCTTATGATTTGCCCTCTACCAGCTAATGAATTGGAAACCAAGGATTTAAGTCAATCAAGGTACAGAGATCTGGGAACAAGGAGCTGATACTACAAGTCCCAGTCTGATTTCAAAGACAGCAACCAAGAAATCTGAGGCCCCAGAAGAAAAGTTCTAGCTCCAGCACGAGCAGTACTACGTCCTTCCTTGCCTTCTTGTTCTTTTCAGTCTCTCAAAGAATTAGATGTTGCTCATCCACAGTGGTGAGGGTATTTATGATCTTCTTCAATTCTGTCCATTCAAATATCTTCTGGAAACAAACTCATAGACATGCTCAGCAATACACTCGCAAACACTATTGTGTCATAAATTTGGGTACCAAATATTCCAGGCAAGGTAGCTCAAATTAACCATCACATTATTGAAATGCCAAGTAGGTATAAGTTCAGCATCCTTTACCCAAATGCTTTGGTTCAAGGGTGTTTTACATTTTTGGTGGTTGGGGATTTCTTAAGGCTTTGCCAGTTAATCTGAAAATCCATAGAACTCCATTCTTTGAGTTTTTATATTAAGGTTACTTAATCTAAAGAAAAAAAGAATTTATAATTTATAATAAAATGGAGGACAGAATTATTTCAGTTCTACTACTTAGTATCTATAACCAAGGTCCAAGACAGCCAATGCTTTGGAAGCTTCTAGTCTGAAATTTTTTATAAACTGTCTATTGTGGTTTAATATAGAGAAGAGTATGAGCACTGAATGGAAAGGGGGGACAAAAAGAAGACACTCATTGCAGGACATAGCTTCTGCTTTGCTGTCTTGCAAAACCCATCATTGACCCCAAATTTTCAAAACAGTCAGCAGATTTAAAGCCTGGAGCCAAGCAACTTCCTCCCTTCTGTGATGTTCAGTAGAAAGCGGCACAGGTCCAGCATGGTGAGGTCACTCCCACACATGGACTTACCTATATCTATGCCTACTAGATCACTTTGTTGTGCACAGGGTTTTCCATCACCTCATTATATTTATTTCCTTTGAACACATCTTAGAGTTTATCTTCATTAGCAGGTGTCACATGGCTCTCCTTAGAAACAAACTCTGATTTTAATCTTATAGTTGGTTAACTTGTTAAAACTAAAATGATGCCTATCATTTTCCATAAAGCCAGTCTTGTATTTTACTGCCAACTTCCCTGGAGAAAGACTTATTTCAAGCATGTAGGTCCAATGCAAAAGGTCATTCATTACCCTTCACAAACATTTAAGCATTTCATCTTAAGTTCTTTTGCTTCTATCCTAGAGAGCAGCAGAACTCAAGTGTAATGTCCCTATTACTTGACATCTGAGAAACATTTGACTTTTCTCTTCACTTTGCCAAGACTTGGAGGAACACATTTGGAATACAGCCAGCATTGGTTTGGCAAGAATGGTTAGTTGGGGCCTAGTGGGAACGGTATGAGAATACTTCTTCAAACTATTTTCAGCCTGTGGATGTGGACGTTGAAAGCTCTGATTGACTTCATGTTATTTACCCATTTATAAAACAAAGATACTGAGTATCATTGAGTATCTCTGAGGCCTTGAGCTACTTTGCAAACACACAAGGTTAGTGAACTGTAGAAGTGGCCGTTTATCCCAGGTTCTCCTACTTTCACAACCCGTGCTTTCCTACTTTTCCTGCTGCATCTCTATTTTTGTAGGATTAGTCATTCCAGGTTAGCATGACTGCACCTGAACATTTCCAAAGCAAAACTTCTTTTGTTGTTTAAATTATCTGTTTATTTTATATTCCCTTGAGTTTGAGCATGGTGTGTGGTTAATGAAAGAATTAAATAATTGATTAAGCCCATTTTTCCATTAACATTGTAACAGTACTTCCATTAATATGAAAATATGAATGTGTTTCAGACAAGTTTCCATTGACATTATAATGACTATATTAAAATTTCAAATATAATGGAATTCTAATTGTCTTAGAGAAACAATTAAAAAGGGCTATATATAAAGGTGCTGGAAGAACTATGAGAGGTGCTCATGAAGTACACAAAAGGAATTTTTAGAAATGCTATTATAAAAAACCAACAATTTTCATTAAATTGGAGTGTGATTGTAAAGTAATAATCACTTAAGTAGAAACTTTTGTTTTAAGCAATGTACCAAACAACACATGATTTAGACAAAGAAATGCAATCTGAATAGAGGATTTGCTAAAGCCTCTTGTGACCTTGTTAAGTGCAGATGGAGGATATATTTTACTCCCTTCCTGTTCCTCACTATATAATCTACTGCACCATCTGTCTGTCACCCCATCCTCAGGTTGACAATGTGTGTTGTATCCACAGACACCAATGACCCACATTTCAACAAGCTAGGAGTAGCACCTAGAGATCAGAGGAAGGAGAGTTGTATTGATTTCTCATCTTCCCTCCTTGAAGTAAGAGGATATAGGCTATCTGTGTCATTTGACTGAAAGGCAGTTTCGTAAGCTGGCCCTCAACATAGTCTCTTGTCCTCTGGAGTCTGGTAGCCACTCCCTCCGATTTCTCTTTCCTCCTGGAAATGGTATCTATGCTCTGTGTACAGTAAACACTATCTTCTCTGGGTTATCCTATACTCCCCTTACCCCTTTGGAAACAGCCATCTTTAAATTCCCCTGCTATGTTAGTAGCTTGAGTCTAATTGCTCACTGGGACCTTGACTAAACTTTATCGAGTATTTTGATTGTATGTTTCTTTATAAAGTCATAAGGTTGCCTCAGTTCTGTGACTGTTTTAGACAAGTTCTATCATTTTTCTAAAGTTTAATGGAGCTGATGATTTCAACATTGTTATGAGTGTTATATAAACTAAGTGGGGAAGCATTTAGTAAATTATATCGTAGATGATAAAATATTTGTTTTGCCTTTCTTTCAATTTTATGAATTACTCAACACCGTATCTGTAAAAGGAGAATATAATATTTGAAGAAGCTGATGGGGCAGATGAAGCTCTAGCAAATGTGGCAGTACAGTTTTAGGGACTGGAGAAATTTAAGCTCTGAAGGAATATTACGTGGCAAAGATACTGAGTATGAAAACATAAAGTCTCCTCTCAGCAGTCCTGAGTCTCCTGTAGTTATTTATCTAGTGTGATTCCATGAAAATTTCCCCTTTGTGTTAAGATTATCGTGTTAATAGCAGTTCATTTGATATTGCCATTGTTCTGGCCTTGTGTGCGTAGCCATATCTAGGAGGAGCAGTTTCACAGCAGACTTCCTTGTATTTGCTTTTACAACTTTTCTGCCCCTACTTCCACAATGTACCTGAGCTGGTGATACAGAAGCTGTGATAGAGAGGTAACCACTGGGGCTGGG